>VXBJ01002094.1:663082-795353 GCA_013400055.1 Nycticryphes semicollaris | reverse complement strand
AAAAAAAAAAAAACCCAAAAAAACCCAGAAATTATGCTTTACGATATTTGGGTTTGCATTGCCATCTCTAGGCTCCAGTTACGGAAAACTTTTCTTATTTAGTACTGGATGTACATTGCTACTGGTAAATAAACCTATATACAAGTGGTGTCCTACAGATGTGTGGACTGAAAAAGTTGTAGACGTTTAAGATTTCTCTCTGATGTTGGAGCTTGGAATTTATTTATCATAGAATCATAGAATTGTCTAGGTTGGAAGGGACCTTTGAGATCATCTAGTTCAACCATCATCCTAACTCTGATTATAAAAAAATACCAAAAAACAATGACCCATCACTAAACCATATCCCTAAGCAGTATGTCAACTCATCTTTGAAATACCTTCAGGGACGGTGCCTCAACCACCTCCCTGGGCAGCCCATTCCAATGCTTGCTGTGTAAAAAAATTTCCTGGTATCCAATCTGAAACTCCCGTGGTGCAACTTGAAGCCATTTGCTCTTGTCCTATCACCTGTGACTTGGGAGAAGAGATCAACCCCCTCCTTTCTACAACCTTCTTTCAGGTAGTTGTAGAGAGTAAGAAGGTCTCCCCTCAGTCTTCTTTTCTCCAAGCTGAACAACCCCAGCTCTCTCAGCTTCTCTTCCTAAGGCTTACTCTCCAGACCCCAAAAGCTGGCCCAAAAGTCCCAGGCCATTTGCAACAGTGACAATAAGTTTTGCAACTTGTTGGCAGATCTTGAAAACTTTTGCGGAGAGAAGGATCTTTCAGCCTACAGAAAAAGACCATCAGACTAATCGATCCTTTTGTGCATGCATGTTGCATTCCCCTTTCAGAGCCAGGGCATTGGGATTCTTATTTTTTGCTTGTTCATTTGAGGATGTGCAAGACACATTTAGGGACTGCACAAGCTAAGTATTCAGTTTGATTTTATGATCTGTCTCCGAGGGGCTGAAATGTGCCCTGAGCCTGAGAAGCAATAAGCACACACAGCTCACATCAAATATAAGTGTAAACACTTATTACATGCTGCTTCTTGAATGCAAATTTATGTTTTATTGTTCTACTCTTTGCCTGAATGAAATTCCTGTTAACTTCAAGGGATGACCCAGAGATGTTAATGAATCACGTATTTTTCCCCAGGCAGGCATAGATAATAATCTGAAGGTGAGGTCTTCAGGATAGAAAGCTATGTTTAGCTTTATCTGCATAAGTTTGCTTTAGCCTTGACCCTCCCATGCCTGTATTCAAATGTCATTATTTTATCCCTATTCTGCTGGTTTATGGCACAGCTTAGTGGGGGTGCATACCAAGCCAGCATTCCTACAGAAATTTTAAAACTCTGTGCCCAGGCAGATTGTCCAGTGTTTGTTTATGTCTTGCACTGACACAATCATGTTTTATTGATCATCATAAATCCACTGCAGCTTCAACCTCATCCCTCTAATTGCCTAAGACTCTTTGAGACTGATGCTGTTAAAGTTGTACAGTCAGCTAGTTGCACCTCTTTTTCCAATAATCTATTGCTTAGAGATCTAGAGAAAGTTTCTCAACTTTTAAGTAGAATTCAAATCCATTTTGAGGTTTTCCATATAAAGTAGGAGAAGGCAAAGAGAGGAAAGATGCAAATTAATAATAAAAAGAAAAATTGTTGCTACCCTTGCAAGTCTTAATTTGGCACAGTACTTAAAAAAGTGACTGAGGTGTGTGCTTGCAGAGAAGTGCATATGTAAAGTCTTCACTGAATTGGTTTGTGCTAGAACACATGGGTAGGTGTTGGTAAAATAGGACCTTTTATATCTAGAATTTAATTTAGGGAAAAAGAGGTTAAATTCTGTACTCAAGTACTTCAACACAGCCACAATGTACTCCCATAAGAGCAGTATGGGCAAATTTGAAAAGAATTTTTAGGCCACAAAGCTTTCCCTCTAATTCTGTACTGTGCTCAACAACCCTCGGTGTATGTGAAATATTGCAATGTGGGATCTTTGGTCACAGTGCAGCTAGACACCACTTTCCCATGGGCAGTAAGCACGGCTTGTACGCTCTTAGGAAGAGAATGAATGGGAATGATTTTTACCTTGGTACTAAAAACATACTGCATTTCCCAAAGCTGTTCATTATACTCTTTGAAGGTATTTGGGATTTTAAGGCTGGAAGTTTCTGGTTGACTCTTTTACTGCTAATGTTTGTATTGATATTATCTACTTCTGATTTATGATAATGTAATTTGTTTAGCTGTTAGTGTAAAGGAAGTGCGTTGGCTATCAGCAGGCTTGAGGTTCTTGAAATGAGCAAAAGAGGAGCAAGCAGAGCACAGTCCATGGGTTGACTGTGAGAGCTATCAGAGCATTTGCTGTGCAGGAATGAAAGGCCTGATTCAGTTCACTCTATACATTTCAGCAGCCGTATTAATTCTGTGGGACTATTCAGTCTGGAAGTCTAGAGGAAAGTGAACAAAACATCCATGTTGATTAAAATAAAATAGGTTACTTTAAGGACAAACATCCTACTCCTTTAATTTAAATCTGTAGGGAGCCAGAAAGCAGAGACAGGAAAGAGTGTATTCAGAAGCTCTGTAGGGAATCAGTGTCTTTTTTGAGGAAAGTACTGTATTTTCTATTCTAAATAAGTTTAGTTTTCAATCTTNAAAAAAAAAAAGAGACTTTCTTTGATTCTGAACTCCTGAGATTTACAGAAAGGAGGAACTGTCTGTTTTTAGGAATGCCAGAAACTTCATAATTATATAGGATGGGTAAACTGGAAAAGGAAGATTCCTAACCTGTATCTCCCTGCCAGGTGACTGCTCTTATCAATGACTGCCTTGTAAAAAATGTCTGAGGACTGAAAAGACTTTTTGTCCGGGTTTGTGCTGGGGTATGCTTCTAGGCATTCAGGAGCAATGCTTCCTTTTTCATTCCTGAACACCTGTTTTAGCAAGGCATTCCAGGATGGGAGGAGGACAGATCAGGAAGGCAGACTGGGACCCTTCAGGTCTGCAGCACTTCTTCTAAGATCATATGCTCCTATAGACTTGCTTTTCTGAGGGAGACAGAGGGGAAAAAATGTGAATAATGATGATAAAGATAAGTACAGGCTGAGTTTGTTTGGCCTATGGTAATTTTCCGAGTATTTACAGCTGTACTGTGGCAGTAGTGGTTTAACTTGTAGCTTGACAAAGTATCCTCTGACCATCATTGTGGCACTGCAAATGACAGCAGAAAGCACTAAGATACAACCAAAAATAATGGCTTCATTATAAATGGGATGCTGAATGTGAATGTGTTCTGCTCTCGTTGTGTATCCATCTGCGATTGTGGGCTGTATTTCCTTACTTGTTAAGTGACATGATAGATCATTTATCTTTGTTTGCCAAGGCAAATTGCTCCAGTCTTCATCTTTCCCAGGAATCCGAAAACATGTTTCTGGTTCAGAGATGCCCATCCCTTTCAACTTGCTCTTATCAGTAACAAGGCATTTCTGCTCTTACTTAGGGATTTTGATACCCACTTGCCAAAGTATTTGTAGAAAATTCATTGAACTATATCTATTCCTGCTGTTGCTGTTTATCCAGCCAAATGGCATTTCAAGAATAATAGCCATCATTCTGCAAACACACTGAGAAATCTCGTGTATTTCATGATTTAAAGTCTTTGTGTGCTTTTTCTCCCTCTCATCCCTCTTGATATTTATGCTGTAATATATTTTACTTAGCATTTGGGGATTTAGAATGGATGGCTTTGAATTTTGAAATAACTATTTATAAGCTTTTCTATAGGTTTCATCATCAACATATATTGAAGTACTTTGTAAAGACTGGTGGATTTAGCCACAAAACTGCCGTGCTTAATAACTACTATTATTTATTTTCATTTTACCAATGGAGCACTGGAGTATTGAATGGTTTGCCAAGATCACACACATCAAATTCAGTGCAGTCACAAGAGAAAAATCTCACAGTTCCAATTTGTGTTTTCATGTTTAACCTTCACAGCAGACACTGTATACTTCATAGTGATGGACCTACAGACTTAAAATTGAATACAAAAGAATTACTCACTAAAAGACAAGCTGATAGGCTCTTTATAATTTCTGTCAGAACTCCACCATCCTGCCAACAGCTCTTTAACTTCAATTTAAATATTTGGCAATCTAAGACTGGATTTTTTCCTCTCTCTGTTTCTGCAAGATGCCATTCAAGCTTACTGCTGAGTAGAGCTGCAGTCTCTTAAAGTAATTAAGGAATCTGTTTTGCTTCCTCAGGGATACTAATATACAATTTACAAAAAAGCCCCAAGCCAACAACAACAAAAAAAAAACACCCCTCATAAATCTACCAAAAGGACAAACACTTCCGCTCAAACCAAAAGGAAAACCTCGCCTCTGTGTGAAGTTATTACTCCAGTTATGGATTGTAGTTATTTGCCCTATTAGTTTGTTGAAAACCTTCTTGCAATTCTGTTCTCCTCTTTTTCATCTTCTTACTTCTTAATTTTTCCTTCAGTGCTATGAGCAAGAAGTAGAAGTGGAAATTTATGAGGCCAAAGGAACAAGCAGGATGTACACTGTCCAGAAGTAAAGGCTTGTCTCCGAGAAGTGGAGACCTAGAAAAGCCTAGGCTTACATTTGGCTTACATCTTGCATCTGTGTGATGAGATAATGAAGGTCCTAGGAATCTCCTTGAAGAGGACAAATCTGGAGAAATGCCACAGCCCAAGGATAGTTACATTACTAACACATTTTTCCAAATGTTTCCTTCAGATGCATTTCACTAAGAGCATGAGTTCCTCTGCCTCAGAAAAGGTATGTGACTTCCTAAGGTTTCTTCTGGCATACACATAAACATACCTGGTCTAACGTATTCACAGGTAGCAAAAAACTGACTTGAAATTGTGACTGAGCTTGGCTTTGGGACTTACTAGCAGCAGAAGTGCTGCAAAATTTAAGCTCAGTTGGTAGAAAAACCCCATATTCTTTAGGATGTAGAGTCCAGCACAACAACTTTTTGGATTCTTTCCTTGATCTGAAGATTATATAGTGTGTAGCCTAGAAATAAATATATAAATTCATCAGTTCAGTTTACCTTGAAAAAAATATGCCAAGTTGCTGAAGAGTTGTTCCCACAGAAATGATGACCAAGAAAAGGCAGCCAAATAGGTACTGTTAATTTTCTTGTGCAATATATGCAACTGAGCATTTAATCTAATTTATAGACCTCTTGCAATATAAAATTAATGACTTGTACGATTTATTTTAAGGTCTGATATAAATTAGATGCATCAGCTGGATGTTTTTATTTTCTCTAAAGAACAGTTACCTGGTTTGGAAATTTAATCAAGTAACCAAGTAAAATTATTTTCTCAATTCTGAAAGACGTACAATTGCCTGAATATTTAGAGCAGATTTATAGGAAATAAAAAATCCTCATTAAAAGTTTTATAATCCTTTTCTTAATAACTTTCATGAAGCATGTGCTCCATTTAGCTTCGAATGTCTGGCTTTACAATGACCACAATGCATTTAGAACCCTCTCAGAAAAACTAAAAAAATGAGAATTTATTTAATAAGATGAAATTAGTTTACACTTATACCATGCAGCTCTGTGACTGCTACTGTACAGTTCCCTAACTGCTTTATCTTGGGCATTTAGCACTGACGTCAGTGAGAGCTAAATGACCTACATCTTAAACACTTCTAGATGTGTGTACAGTGTACAAGATTATATTTTGCATTTAGTTTGGGCGAGTTTATTTTCTGTTCACTCTTAATAATAGCATGTAATGAGGAGGTTTTGCAGTTTAGTAAGCCTTTCTCTCAGGAGCAAATTGAATCCCAGCCTTTTAGTCCTTGAAATCAAAATAGAAAGAAAAGACAATAGTCTTTGGACACGATGACTTCTGATCTGTTGTCCCGTATGCTCACAGGGCATTTGAATGTGTGTTTCTTGAGGAACATTTCCCATTGATTCCTGAAGAGCTCAGCTCTGCAGCTCTCACTGGCCTGAGGGAAGCTGCTGCTCTGGAAAGAACTGAGCTGGATGTACAAGGGGCTGCCATGTCTTGTGATCCCAGTTGTCTTTCTTTCCTATTGCTAAATGTTATTTAAAGACATTTTAAATGTCATAACTGTGTCGGAAGGATGAACAAATAAATTAGATATATTTAGAAGGAGCTGCAGGACGTCGTAGATTTCTATGTTGATAGTATTTATGAAACCATCTTGACTGGTGCTTCATTGCAAGTCATTTTGTCATCAGTGTGTAACCTCATATATAAATGTACATATATAAGGGGTGTGTGTAGATACACCTATATATGCTTGTGTNTATTTAAAGGCAAGACCCATACAGCCATACTGTAAGTTTTCTTTGTCTTCATTCTTTATATGCCTATTTATGCATCAAGTTTCATGGTCTCTATAATAAGGATATTATTTTGAACACTTGGTATAGTTATTTCCCAGAGGTACCAATCCTTTTACTGTTCTAAGAGTGTATTCCACTGCCAGGTTTTGCTTTTGTTTGTTGATACAACGTGGTGTATTCAGGAAAGCACAACCATCTTTGTCTTACCTTAATTACCCTTTTTAGTATTTTATCATGTTTTTATACTTAGTACAAATCAAAGTGATAAATCAATAGAAGACTGCAAAGAGCATCTAGTAATTGTCTTTTCTTGAAGTTTACTTTTACTTTTCAACTTTTCATTTCTCTTAGTACCTCATACTGTTTATCATCCCAGTTGCTCCAGTAACAATTTGCCTCTTAAGGTTTATAGCTGCCCTTGATGGAGGAGCCTGGGTCCAGCTGCTCACTGTGGCTGTCTGGACCCCAAGAGGGAGGATACATAAGGCTCAGGGAGCTCTCCAGTCAAGGAGGAAAAAGGGTCCAGAACACAGTCCGGTCAACTGACATGTGACACAGCACTTGTCATCTGGTGACTTCTTCTCCCTGACTCTTAGGGCTGTGGCATAATAATGCAGGACCTTCAAAGGTTGTTAGCACCGGGGGCTAAAACTTGTGTTCAAAGGCCAGACTATATGGTATCAATACTGTAGTAGATATTACTGCCTCGAATCTCTCCATGGGCTGCAGGATCAAATTTGGAGGGAGAAAGTCCTCTATTTACTTATACTTCAAATTGGTTTCTTTGTAGCAGGTGGATAAATTTTGTGTTTGGCATAAGTTATATGCTTAGCTTATAAAACCAAATAGCAAGTGTAAGCTTAAATTAAAACAAGATGATTTGAGTTTACTGCTCTTAAAATACTGTCCTCCTGTTTGGAGAAGCAGGAACTGAAGATACTGGGAACACCTAATGAGTTTTCATAAACAGACCACATTGGCAGATATGCCTATGTAATTTCCTGCTCTTGAGAGTTTTATGACCTCTTCAGCCCTGAGTCTCTGTCTTTTACTGCAGCTCTCCATCTGCTGAAGAGAATGAATCTTGTGAGAAGTAGTTGTAAGTAGCAAAGTAGCTTTGTTGCTCTACCTTAGCAAACTATTACCAGCTTCCTCAGGTTTCCTCATTAGGACACCTGAAGTGATGCATTTTTGAAGAAGGTTTAATTATAGGTCTAGTGAAATGTGAATAAAGAAGGAACTCAGCAGGTCCACAGATGTTAAAACAAATTATACAAAGTGCTTGGTTGAGAGAGGAGCCTTTTTAAACATAGATACTCAAAAAGATCTCTCAGATCTCTCATAAGTTTATCCAACAGGTTTAGCAAAGAAATTTCCTACCCCCTTCACCCCATAATGATAATACAAATCAAAAACGTTCTGAACTGATAGCAGCTCAGGCTCTATCTGTATTTTAATAGGGAAGGGTTGTTAGTTTTACAGATGGTTTTGTAAGAAACATGTTTTCTTCATATATATATATATATTTATTTTTTTAAAGACTTGAATAAATTGGGAAAATATATTAATTTATTCATTCAAGAAAAAAGCTCCCACCTTTTCACCCTTTGATTTTCATAGTTTCTGTACGAAAAAAAATAATCTTCTATTTTTATATGGTAATACATGACTTCTTGTCATGTTTCTCATTTTTCAGAATAAGAAAAACAGTGATACAAGCTCTTAAGCTTTAGAACATATCTTGAAAAAATTATTTTAGAATTTCAATTATATCCCAACATAATGATTTAATTGGTTTAAGATCTAGGTGATGGAATTTTTGAGAAAGGGAAAATTATTATTTTACTCTTTAGTGAAAGGAGTCTGTGGCAGCTCTTATTTTGCTTTTCTTCCCAAGGGCATTATGTATCATACCACATGGAAGTTATTAGTTCAGCTAGGCCAAATCGTTACTAACAGAAGGATTGTAATGGACATGGCAAGACCCTGTGAAAGAGAAAGGAGGAGTACCTTCCCTCCAAGCAAATGGAAATTCTTGTAAATTAGCTTTGGGACTGATATTTTTTAGTATTTACATAATAAATTTGTCCTAAAAAGTGTATGCCAGTAAATTCTGATTCCTTTTAATTTTTGTCAGAGGAGGACTAGAAAATAATGTAAAAATAATTAGGAGATGGTTGAGTATGTAAAAGGTATTAAATAATACAAAGTTAAAATTCATACATTTGGTGACTGATAGCCAAAGTTTCTACTTCTAAGCTGAAAAAGCCATCATCTGCCTCTACTGCAGAAAGACTGGACCTTAAAAATGTGAAACAGATGTAGAAAATAGTGAATGTGCTGCTAAAAGATGTGAGAACTGGCTCTTTCAGCAGTAAGAAGGAAATACTCTGGTATAACTGAACATAAAATATTGAATAAAGTTCTGATCGTTCCTCTGCAATAAAAATTGATTCAAATTGCAACAGGTGCAGATGAAGCCCACTTGGGATGAAAAGGGACAATTTATCCTCTGTGAGGTAGGATGAATTTCTTTAGTCTCACAAAATAAATTCTAGAAGAAGATGTAATCGTTTTCTATATCTGGGGAGAAAAAGCAGAGAAGAGATATTTGAGGTAAAAACAAACAGTTATATATTGGCCATGAATAAATTTGTGCTGTAAATATAAAGATCAGTAACCAGTAATGTAGCGAGGTTCTGAATGTCCTTCCCTTTCAAAGTCAAAGAGCTGTCTTAAGAATTCATAATTAAGATTTAAGAATCATTATAGAGTGAATGCACGTGGCTCTAGGGTGCTGTAATCCTAAGTCCAGTATAACTGCTGCATAATTTCAACTCTTCTTTTCAGGTCCTGTTGTGCAATACTGGAGAAGAGTGTTTTGTCCATCTTGGCAGGTGATGAGTGAGCCCTTCAACACTGCTCAGTGAATCTTCCACTGATAAACACCCTCAGGAGCAGTGCAAGAGAAGGGTGTTTCCCAAAGTTTGTGGTTGGAGAAGTAGACATGTTCACAGGCAATTCACTTTTTTTGGCATGTTCTTGCCTGGCAATTCCTGTTCTGCCATGATCCAAAAATACATTTAAATCATGCGTGCTACACTCTAAAATGAACTCCACAGCTTCTGCTTCCTGGAGAGCTTCCCCACAGAGCTTTGTCCAGAAGCCTCAGCTTGCAGTGTCACCAGCAGTCCTGTCTGCAGACGTGGGCTATAATAGAACTTTGCTGTTTCTGCTCCAGCTGTCCCAACAAGAGCCATCACAGTTGTGTGTCTAACCTACTGGCTTCTGTACAGCCTTTATGGCGTGGATGTTTAACTGTGGATTTCACACTAGGTTTTTCTATAATGATACTGTGATAGTTACTTACATGGCCCTGCTGTACTCCTTTGCAGACTGTCTGAACCTTGCAGCACAGTTTTAAATTCCAAGAAGATGGATGGCCATTGGTTTTTAAAACCACTGTGGCCTCTGTGTAGTGGAGGGTTGAAAAAGAAACACCGTACCTGAGTCCTTGAAGGGGTACAGACATATCATGCGTATCAGACAACCCATTCCCTAATCCTGTAATTAAGTTATGCTCAAATACCGTGTTTAGATTGTGTTGGCTCCTGAAAGTGAAGTAATTTCAGTTGTGTGACTAATGCATGTGTCATTGCAAAGTTGATGTGAAAACAATTAGTTAAATTTTATCATTGTGTATTAGGCTTTTAACTAGCAAAAGCAATTCAAAGGTAAGCCAGAAATTTCATGTAATTAAGAAAAATCTAGAAATAGTTAAAAAAGGGGAGGGTGGGGGAATGGGAAGGGGTAGAGTATGTGCGTTCCAGTACCCACGAACAGGAGAGGAAAAGAGGAAGCAACCTTTGAAAGGACAAAATGAGCAGGACTCTGGCATTTGCAGTTCGGAAACAGTGAGAGGATCCCAGCACCTTACTTTTTGCCATTCCTCCCTTTTTTGAAATGTCATTTAGGCAAAAGAAATCATCAAGAATCAATATAAGATTGAGTAGTGAAGAGAATCTTGAAAAAGTGGTAGAACTGGAGGTCAGAAGGGCTCTTTCAGAGAGACCAAGCAAATGTAGCTCCAAAAGCTTGATGGTGTGTGGAAATTTTGAGAAACTAACTGGTCAGCCTAAAAAAGTAACTGCACTGTTGGAGCTGCTGATAGTATGTTCTTTAGCTTTTGTCTTCCTGGAGCTTGTTTCAGTCTTGCAAATTTGTTTACAGGAGACAAAGATCACTAAACCACTCTTCCATTGTCTACTGTCTCAGTGTCTTTCTTTAGAGTATCCAAGTGATAGCAGAGCTGTACAGGCTAGTTTAAAAATTAGAAGACATTCAGGAATATCTGTGTAAGAAGCACTTATTCATCATCAGACTAATTTAAAAAGTTTCAAAGTGGGCAACTGAATAACATTGTCAGTTCCTAGGGTTCCCCAGGAGTTTACGGCTTTGCTGTTCTACTGTTAAGGCCTGAGTGTATGTGGATTTTGAAAGATATCTTACTTAAAGACTTCAAGTAATGAGGACTCCAACATATAGTTTCATCCTACAGTTGTAGGATAGTCATCAAACCCATTTGTAGGGGATTGGGTTCCCAGTTCTTTCAAGTATTGTCTGTGTGAAAGGAAGGATTTAGCTGAAAATCAGTTTCTGTGCCTGGTCTTCAGCAGTTTTGAGAATAGGGTCTTCTTTCTGCCTTTTCTCTCTGAGGGTAGTGACAATTTCTAAATCATCTAAATGACTTGTATAACAAGGAAGCCTCCATCCTGTTTCAAATCATAGGGGGATTGAAATCAAAACTGTGTTTTCTGGGCCCCGGCAAGTGATTATATTGCCTGTGCTTCTTCACACACAAATAAAGACTTACGTCCAAAGACTTTAGCAGGAAGGGGAGGGAGAAAGAGAGCTATGTACTCTGCCTCATCAGCACCAAATGCACACATTTTCGCATCAGGTAAAGAGACGTTCTAGGAGGCTAAACCACCTCTACCCTCCGGGCTCCTAGGAAAGACATGTGTTGGAGCAATTGTTTGAAATACAGTTGTGATTTAGGAACTGATTTTTAGTAGTACTTCATTTAATATAAATAACTTTATTTTTACTGTGTATCAAAAAACGTATCTAGTAGTGGTATCACTCAAGAACCCAAACTTCCATTCCATATTTATTTGATATTGATATTGGTTTGATATTGAATTTTCCTTCTGTCTTTTACTTTTTTTTGCTGAAACACTGATTAAATGTCATATCCCATTTCATTATTAGCATCCAAGGGCTGATTATAGTGCAGCAGATGTCAGAAAAACATTATAGTAATAAGAACATGAATGTAGCAGCCAAATTTTCTCTGGTGGGAAACCTCCTTGTGAGGAGCGCTAGTTTAATATATTCTTCAAAGTGATTTTTATCAGCATAATTGGATAAAAGAGAAATGTGTAATTTTAGAATTTTTTTTGATGTTGTATTGTATATTTCTTACTCAGCTGCAATCTTTATTCAGTGGCAAGATTTTTGTGATTGATCTTTTAGAAAAGTATATGTGACCTAATGGCACTTATTTATGAGAGCTCAATAGTATATTAAATCTATTTAATTTCTTGCCATTATTTGGCCACCTTTGCCCACTGGGTCTTAGATACTCTGAGTCGTTTGTATTGTTTCCCTGTTTGAAAGTCTCTCCACATATTTGTTGCTCCATAAATTAGACTGTGCCAGCTTGCATTGCCATACCCTAGGCCGATAATCTTTTCTTTAAACCTTCCTTGCTGGTGCCACACCTTGCTGCAGAGATGGTTTTGCATCACTATATGAGGTATGGTGTGCTTTCTGTCTAGCTTGGGACTGAAGAATGACTAAATTCTCTCATTTAGGCAAATAATCGCGTCACCCTCAATGGCTGCAGGACTTGGCCAATGGATTTTTCATGCGGTTGACAGTTAATGAGAGCAATGTTTTTATGTAGCACTAAATGGCAAGTGGTGCAAACAGATCTCTGCTGTCCTCTGACCCTAACTTCAGGGTAGCAGTGACAAAGTTCAATTGGTGCTGAGGGAACTTTGAAGTCAAACAAAAAGCTTAGCAAGTCATTATCTGCTGGCATCTGGAACAGGAACACAGAATAGGGTCTACTCCTCGTATGAGGAATATAAGGCTCTTTTATTGTTATTTTAGCACTGAATGTTCTTGAGAGCTGGCTGGGTGGCTGAGAAGACCACAGAATTAATTTAAATGCTGATTCTGGAAGAAAAAAAAAGTTCTATTTATACTGTTTTTCCCCCCCCTACAACTTCCATAAAATTTTTATTGCTGTTAGTGAGGCAGTTGTAATGTGTGAATTTTTGGGCTGTGATCTGCTTTGGGAGTCTGGCTTCCATTTGAATCTCCATCAGTTTAAAGCCAGGGGTTGGGGCTATTCATATGGTACTGCTATGACATCTGGGGTGTTTATTTATGTCATTTCCCTTTTAATCAGTTCTTCCTTTAGAAAACCTGCCTTGTGGTTAAGTTCTGAAAACTGCAGATATCACAAAGCTCTTAAAAAACTGCTAAAGTATGTGAAGCTTCTAGACAGCCCTTTCAAAGGAGAATTTGAATATGAGCTTTTTTCAGGTATATATATTATATAGTAAAGTTGAATTTGCATGCATACAGATGTTGGTACTCAAGCAGTTTTCCCAAAAGATTGTTTATACATTTTATATCCTTCCACTTTACATTTTATATCCTTCCACTTTCTTTATTTACATCTCACTCACTATAACTTTTATGTCACTGCATTGTACCTTCCTGTCTGATGGATTTTATTTTAGGTAACCTGGGGATGAGTGTTCAGGAAATTCACCACTCTGATTCTAAGGCTTCAATTATCTCCTGGGGCTCTGCTTTCAGAAGCATACTTTCACAGTTTCTGACTTCATGAGAAGCTTCTGATTCAGTAATATCCTTGAATTCAATTAAGAACCATGTGGGGTTTTTTTCTGAGCAAAATATGAAGAGGGTGGCTGTTTTCCCATAAGCAACCTGCTTAATTTTCCTGCAGTCTATCTCCACATTACACATGTGCTACTCCTGTTGTCATTCAATAATTTCCTTTTGTGATATTTGTTTAGTCATTACTTTCTGCCAGGTCCTGAATAATGTATTTATATAGGGGTTTTTTCAACTCCTTTCTGTGAATTAATTATAAATTGAATCATTTGCTATATGTTTGTCTATGTTCCAAACAAGTTGGATGTGCATTTGATAGCATCAGTTATTATTTTATGTATTTCAATTTCTGGAGTAATCATAGGTTGACAAGTGCTGTCCATTCTCAAAGACTGCACACTCAGAGAAGGGAGATTACAGAGAAAACATGGACCACAGCTGAATATGTTACTTGACTGTTCATTTAAGGACCAGTATGGCTTCTTTCCGGCTTATTTCCCTGATAAAGATTAGGGATATGGGTCTATATGACTCAGTGTAATGCATTGGTTGTTTTGCAAATGTAATTAATCTATGGCTAGTTTTATAAGACTGTTGTAGAATTTGAAGCATTTCCTTTTTGTTTTGAGGAGTCTTTAGTGCTGATGGATGACAGCAAAATGAGAGAAGTAGAAATTTGTATGGTTATGAAAGAGTCTGAGCTATGCTACAGTGAACTGCAATGGCTCCCTCCAGCATCTTGTGTTGCCACATGGGATTCGCCTGTCTGCATGCTTATTCTGTCACTGTCCTCTTTGTTAAGGCTCCCAACAAACAGCAATTGGGACTGTAGGGGGTGGTTTTGTCTCATGTCCTCAGAGATATTTAAGCGTGTTACAAAAATGGGATTTTAGTATCTAAATACTTCTTAGGATCTAGATCTTTCTTATTTTTTTTGGAATACATATGCATACAGAGAACTTCATCAAGAGTGATTTAGCACTGAGCACTTTGGTCCCAGTCCAACATAACCTTCAAACTTGTACTCAATTGTTAAGCTCTTAGGCAATCCCATTGAAACACCTGTGTGAGTCCTTGGCTGGAACAGAATAGACTTGGCAGCCTTTAGCCTGGCACTCTACAGAACTACTTGTCTAGCCAGAAATTGCTCATCGGAAGCCCAAAAAAAGGACTGTGATTGCCAACTCTTCTTGTGCCCTTTGGGTCACTGAATAGTTACTGGACAGTAATGATACTTTCTATCTGATGAGCCAGAAGTTAAAGGTTATGTCACCATTACAAACCATCTCTCTAGTGGAGAAGCACTGGGTGCTCACTGCTGTGTGCTGATTATCTTTTGAGGTCAGTGACTGGTAAGTCCTTTCAGATTTATTGATATGTTGGCAGTTCAGGCTGTTTCGGTGTTGGGCCTACCCTAAAAATGAACAATTGGGAAGCTGTTGATTTTACAGCCTGTTTGCTTTACTCAGCCTGATGGTGGATGAGCAGAATGAAGGCACTATGTATACTTAGTCCAGAGTCTCAGAAAGCATTTCATATAGCATGGTGAACAACAGATATCATGCTCTGCCTGGTCTGAACAGGTATGTCGTTTGTTTATGCATTGTAGGTGCTAAAGCTTTGGCTTCCTGTCGCTCTTGTACAGATTACTTATTAGTAAAGCTGAGCTATAGTTTATTATACTTTAACTATCTTGAGTCATGCTGCTGGGATTTCTCCTCAATCTTGAGTCACGGAACAGCAGTAGAGACTTTTTTTTTTTTTTGTATTCCTGTTGCTGTCTGGGAAAGGGTCTTGGTTGTTGTTGCACACAAGTAAAGGAGGGAATGTTTTGAGTCTCCGCATTATCACCAATGTAAAATGAAGATGCTATATTCTGAAGCCAGTATTTGTGGCTTGAGTGCATTCATAGTCTCTGGAATGTGATAATATTTTAATGTTTTTAATTCATCCTTTTATGGAAAAAATGCAGCGTGTTTGCATGGCACACAGACTAAACATTGCTTCAGTTTCCAGGTCTGATCTTTCATAGATGTCTTCCCCTCCATATTGGGGAAAACAAGGGATGGATAAGAGAAGGTGTTAGCTGAAAGTGCCAGCAGATGTCTGCAAATTACAGCCCAAATACTGTGATTACAATGGCCAAGCCAGGTGTTGTAGTGTGTGACAACAGGAGGTGCTCTGTGATTTGTTTTTTATAAAGATTAAGAAAGCAATGGCCCCTGTGCTTACCCGGGAAAGTAACTGGTTAGAAAATTAACACATAATTGTAATTAATCACAGCTGCATTGCATTTGCTTGTTGTTGTTCTTCCTTTTAAATGGGTTTAATTAATGTTCTTATTATTTTCTTTTAGGGCTTGGTTGTCCACCATAAAAGTAACAGAGTTTTTTTGCAGTTACTTGAATGTGACCTGCTCTACCTGCTTTAAATTGGCAGCTAATGTAGGGCAGTGAAACAGACACTGGAGGCTGAAGCTGTGCTGCCTCTAACAGAGATGTTAAGGAATTCCTAATTTTATCAAGGGATGATTTATACCCTCACAAATCAGTGACTTGACTCTTCCATCTTTCAAAATGCAGGTGGATGTTGAAATAGATCCAGATAACCCAGATAACATTTTACAAACTCACCTATGTTCAGCCCTGTCCAGCTGAGGACAGAACTTGCCTTCTGTGTTTCAGGAGAAATGTCAGAAATCTACTGTTTCAGGACAAAGTTTGAGAAAAGAGGTGGGTGAAGGGAGACCTCCTTGCTCTCCACAACTACTTGAAAGGACATTATAGCAAGGATGGTGCTGGTCTCTTCTCGCAGGTTATTAGTGATAGAAAAAGAGGGAATGGCCTCAAGGTGCAACAGGGTAGGTTTAGGCTGAACATTAGGAAAGAATTTTCAACAGAAAGAGTGGTCAGACACTGGAATAGGCTGCCCAGGGAGGTGGTTGAGTCCCCATCCCTGAACGTGTTTAAGAGTTGTTTAGATGTGGTGTTGCGAGATATGATGTAGGGGAGGACTTTGTAGAGTAGGGCAGATGGTTGGACTCAATGATCCCAAGGGTCTTTTCCAACCTGAATGATTCTATGATTCTTGAAACTTCAGGATAATGTGGAAGCATGTTATCATATTGATCTTATAAGTAGAGTAAGTCTATTCAGAGTGACTGTATCCTCTGAAAATACAAACTACTAAATCACTTTAGTCTGAGACTCTACAGCTGAAGCACCTTACAAGAGCTGAGACATAAAATAGAATTATTAAGGGGATGGTAGAGCCTTTTGCCTCTATAATTTCCAAAGTAAAATTCAAGGCTCCTGGCAGTAGCCAGGGGCAGCAGAAAAATCTGTTGCTATTACTGCAAAAGGCAAATTTTACCACCATTGGTCATTTAGTTTAAAGTATGAAAAACATAATGAGAAAAACTATGATTTAACATAACTTAAATAATTTCACCATCTGTTCTTTACCTTCATAGCTTCATTTAGTCCCATCTAAATGAGAGTTTTTTTAGGGAAAAGATGCAGTAAACTCTTCAACAATCTTTGTTTATGACTATAGATACTCAGTTCAGCCATTAAAATTCTTTCTAGAGTACTGAGTTAGCAGTACCCAAGATAGGAAATGTTTTCCAGGCCTTGTAGAACCATACCTGCGGTAGTTTTCAGAAATACATTGCTACCTTGAGACACAAGCAGATTGAATACACAATTTATTCTTTCTATATTATTCCAAGTCATCCTTATGATCAGAATGGGATAACATGGGATTTCATTGTGTGACATTCTAGGGCTTTCTGTAAAGGTGACTTTTGATGTTGCATTTTCAATGTCTCTGAGGTTGCATCCATTTTTAGAAAAACTCATTCTAGTCTTTGTTTAACCCAAGTAGCAACCTGTCTTGCCTCATTGTATCTGTTCTGGGTAAAGCATTCATTGTTCTATTTTTCCTGTTGATTTTCTCTGAAGATATATCAGTGACTGTCTTTTGCTTGAATGCTGAATTAATTTAAGGTTATCCTATGTGAAATCAAAAGGCAAAGGGGTTCAGAAATGAGCTAGAAAATAATTGAGGGTTAAAAGACCTGCCCAGATCTCTTTGCCTTGGAATCCTTTATTGTGAAAGGCATGAAGTGAGGAAGGGGAAAAAACTAACAAGGACAGTGCATGCAAACCAAGCCATGCTTTTGTCTTCCCGTACTATTGGATAAACATATCCAGTAAAACTGAAAGGAACCAAAAAAAAAAAAAAAAAAAGGTGAAGAAAACAAGAGGGCGTGATCTGGTCTTGTTTAATTTTTTGTGTGACTCGTGTTTAACCTGTATGAACTCACTGTCAAAAGTTACGGAATCTGAGAGCTCTGCTGAATTTCAAAGAGAGTAAGGCACTTACAAGGATAATGTGAACATCCCCAACATAAGTGATAAAAATGCGCTTCAGGACTATGTACCATTTTTGGGGCTGTGATATATGAAATTCTTCAGTGCTGTTATTTCACAGGAACTTAATTTTCCTCAGAGGCTACAAATATTTCTTCTCTCCTGATATTCTGCAGGGGAGCATTAACTGTTAAAACAGCTTCAAAGTTTTAAAATGTCACCAGGTTGAAAAGGTCTTTCTGTTATAACAAAAGAAATGGAAACTTCCTTAAATAAAAGTTGTGGTGCTTACCTAAGGAAATGGAAACCACCAGTGTTTACATTTTTAGCTCTATGTACTGCAGTAGCAGGGGATCACGTAAAGAATTTTTTTTTTTTTTTTTTTTTAATAATGGTTAGTTTAACAAGCATCAGACTTTATCTGGCTGTGGGATGATGTTCTGCTACATTCATTCTCTATTCTTGACCATTTTTATTTTCTTCTACATCTATACAGAATTCCTGTAGAGATTTTCTTTACACATTTTCATTTACCAGTCAGATATTGAACAGAGAGACAAATTCAAATCAAACTTTGCATTAATGGGGTTGGGAGGGCAAAAATCTATAAATACAAAGGTGTTTTTATAATCAGTGTTATTTTAAATCAGTCACATATTTTAAAAGTTTGGGTAATAAAACTTATATTAATGTGGAATATTCTGATTAGATATTAAGAGTTTTCTTTTTACTAGGAGCATGATCAAATACTGGAATAGGATGCATAGAGAGATTGTTTGTAAGACTTATTGAAATAAAAATTAATTGAAATAAGGCCATCTTTCCTGTAAACGCTGTGCAGTCAATAGAAGGGAGTTATAAGTGATGTTGTACCCCTATTGATTCTGTCACTGAGCAATTATTTTTCAATGCATTGATTTGTCTCCCCATTTCTGAAATGCTTCAGAATTTTGTTTGTGAAATATGTTTTACCAGGCTGTCAGAGAAAGATGGAAGGAAAAAGACCTTTTTTTGGGTTTTTTAGTGGAAACAGGGCAACAGAAATAACAGCTGCTGTTACAGCTGGTGAATGCGGTAGGTAGCATAATATTTTCAAAAATGAGTAAGCAATTCAGGACAGCATTGGGCAGGTGCAAGCCAGGTTAGAATGAAATCAAGTCAGAGGAGACTTCAGCTTCATAAAGTAGGTGATTATTTCTGTGATGCATCCTCTTCAAGGATACAGTACCTCCAGATTCAGTTATATTTTCATGGATTAATGCCTGGGTCATGGCAGTGCACTTTGACTCTCTTCAGGAGCAAAGCCAAGGGTATTTTATTGAAATGGAATTGTCTTTGCACCTCTCTTTGGTCTGTCGTTGGCCATATGTATGCCTAAGTTGTCTCTCTGTAATGTAGCTGATCAAAGACAACGAAACGATTTTAGGGTGCATTCCCATGTATAAATTACTTTCTACAGACCACTTGTGTTAAATTCCTCTGCAAATAGCCCCATTTCTTGATCCTGCTCCAGCTGGCCCAGCTCAGCACTATTCAGTATTCTGCTTTTCACTTGAGTCTGACTTGCAGCATCCTTCAGAAATGAGTAGCAGATGCCCAGTTTTATGGTGCAGGTCCTCTGATCATTGAGCGCATATGCTCTTTTGTTACTCTATCTCATTAATTGAAAGTACTGTCAGATGAAAAAACAAAACCCTGCTACGATCCTAAGGAAAATTTGTTTCTGACTGATCAGCTGGATGCATTTTCAGTTTACAAAGAGTTCCTCTGCACATCAATCATATTATGTCCAGGGAAAATCTGTCTATATCTTTAGCTCTCAGCTTTGATTATTTAGTGCCTAAGCCTACTCACCATTTTTCCTTTGCTATCATCTTGTAGTTCACATAGAGAATTTTTCAGTTAGTAATCCAACTTCTTGGTTGTGAAGAATTTCCTTCTTATCTCCTTGCCTTTTGGTGGTGTTCATAGAATTCATGTACATGGAACTAGTTATTGTTTCACTGTTTTATTCTGTACTTTTGAACAGTAAAAGAGTGTTGGTAGAATAGGAAAGTTTTTTGTAGCCCTCTGCAAAAAATGGTGGTTAGCATCTTTGGCAATTGACAGCCTTGTATTTCCATATCAAACCCACTGAAATGGAAACAGTTTCTGTACTGATACCGATACATGTTTTGTGGGGTTTTTTGGTTTGGTTTTTTTTTGTTTTTGTTTGTTTGTTTGGGTTTTTTTGCATCAGCATAAAGTTGTATTTCAGTTAAGATTACTTTGGCTGGATCTTTCAAAAATACCAGAATTAAGCCCTTTACCTTTTGGGGTGTGGGAGATCAAGAAGGAAAGCAGAAAGAGAGCTGAAATATGGTGTGAGTAATTAAAAGGTTGCTTGCCTCTGCTTTCATCATGCAGCATGGAAAAATTCCTACAGCATGTTAGAGAATACTTCAAAGCTGATTTTCACTGGCATGTCACACTATATTGTTAGAGAAATACCTTGTGGATTATTCATGTACATGGAACTCTTGGGCAGCACAGGGGTCAAAGGAATGATCTGTATGGAGGGCAATGAAAGAGTTTGAAAGTTTTCTAAAGTTATTTAACATGTTAGGAACCAAGACAGCAGTTTCTATTCAGAATCAGCAGCAGATAATACAGAACAGGGTGAAATATGGAATAATGAATGTTAATTTACAAAGTTTTGACTTGAGGGATTTGACTCTTCTATCAAAGAGAGATGGAGAAGTTACAAGTTAATGAGAAGTGATGGCACTTGAAGTGGTGTTAGAAAGAACTGTGGGAACGAAGAGACACAAACTCCAATTACAGAGTTGATAGCAGTTTGGGGAGATGAATTATGGGAACATGAAAGGTCTGATGTTTGAGGATATGAGAAGAAATTTTTCTGGTAAAATTAATTGGTTCTGATAGACTAGATAAATGAGATCTTTTAGAGCTTTCTTGAATCTGAAGAGAGCGCTGTTATCTACAAGGAAAAAATGTGTTGTGGAGATGAATATTAGAGATCCTATTTTTTCAGTTAACTTCATTTTCCAAGAAAAGCTAGTTGAACAAAAGGAAGCAAGCTGCATGCAGTAACTCATAACTTTGTTGCTCTGAATTATATATCCTTTTGTGATATATAAGTATAATGGATAGGCTTAAGAGCACCCCTGTTCCTTTTTGAAGTTCATTCTGATCAGGTACAGCTTGGATGTAGGGGGATGGTTTTTTCCAACTTCAAAAATAGTTGTACAGGAAAGGCGGCAAGGATCATATCAGCTTGGATCTGTTCTTGTTTTATCTCTACTGATTCAACCATCCTCAGGCTTTTAAGAGATTTATATCTAGACACTTGAGAAATGCCAGTAAAATATGCAGTGAAACAAGAATAGTAATTGCCATGAGAGCAATAGTGACAAGGCTTGTTGCCAGTTTCACAGACGTCAACTAATCAGAATAATTTAAGTCTTGGACACATTTCAGAAAGGCCATTTATATAACGACTCCAAGTGAACTGTCTGGTTTAGGAGCTCTTCTCCCTAATTTATCAGCTTTCATTCTGAGAAAACAGAAGACTTTACTCATAGTTCTAAAGAATTCTGTAGTTAAGATCATAGATGAAACACAGAGCTTTTATTAGCCAGAGCTATGATTTTCTAAGTGTGACAAAGGGATAGGGATTTTTTCTCAGCTATGTGTCATATTTCATTGACAGTAATAATAGCTGTGTTCCACATTCCGGTTTTTCAGATACTCCTTTCTGCATAGATCAGTGTTTGGCCTCAAATGAGGGAGATGGTGTTGATCAAAAAAACCCTTTCCATCATCCTGAAATATTCCTTAATTACACCCCTTATTTCACAGAACCTTCTATCTGAAATGTCTTTAGGGTCTCCCCACACTTCAGTTCAGAGTATTCACACCAGAGTAGGATATGTTCATGAAACTAATGAGTTTCCAGAGCCCATCCTCCAGGCCTTTGCTACAAGAAAGTTTGGTTAAAGCGGTGAGTTCTGTTTGCAAGAGGGTTAAGACTGAAATTCAGTGGGCTTCAGTGTGACATGACTTTACCACAGATCCATGAGAAATGGACAGTTGAGTACTATGTACACTGTGACTCTAGGCACTAGCCTAATAGACTTGGACTTCGTCCAAGAAATAGGGATAACTTTGCCCAAAAATTATGTCACAAATATATACACGTGTTAACTTGAAAACAAAAAAAAAAAAAAACGTAATAGCATTATTTGGAATCTGTTGTGTAACTCATATGAACAGCTGCGTTGATATCAAGCAGATTATCTGCAAAGAGTAAAGGCTACAATGTCATGCTTATACAACATTTTGGGCTTATAAAAGTAAATATTATCTTAAGTTGCACAATAGCAAGGGTAGCAGGGACAAACACTGTCCTAACATTCCTTCAGCAATGAGAGGCTTAGTACAGATTGTATAACACAATTATAAAGAACAGGAAAATTACTTGGGTGACAGTATACCTGGTGAAAAAAAAAAGAGTTCAGGATATAATGGAAGGGAAATACTATGTTTTTCTCTGTAGCGGTTGATTCTATAATATTGAAGAGAAACTAAAGAAATGAGCAATTCTGTGCTCTCATGCGAGAATTTGGATGATATTGCAGATGCTAGACACGTTTACTAATAGGTTGTCAGTTTTGAAAAATCAACTGAGAAATACTTATGAAATTTGCAGATGAAGCAAAGGTGAGAGGTTTAAAAGTATTTCAGAGGGCTGGATTCAGGATGATCATAACAAATGAGAGCAGAATTCTGAAAGAAACGGAAGCCAATTCTATGTGAAAATGTGCAAGAATCTGTTCCTCGGAATAGTATACGCACCATTACAGGAATGACAAAAGATGGGTAAGACAGAGAAGTAGTTACAAAGAGAAAGACAATAGTTTGCTCTCCCTGTCCATTGTGGATAAGATGAGCCGTGGGCTTAGATTGCAGCAAGGTAAATGAAAGTAGGTGGTTAGGAAAACCCATGTGACCGTATGAGCAGTTAAGCTCTACAGTAAATTACTTAATGACATATCTCCACTGGTAGAGATACTTGAGAATGTATTAGACAAATGTCTAATGAAGGGGGAGTGGGATAATAATAATAGAAGGCTTGTCTGTGACATGCTGTGGGATAACAAATCAAGGTTAGAGGGACAGGGTGCTACTAAGGGCCTTCAACTGCTTGCCCTGTGGCATGCTTGGAGCACTGTACCACAGTCAAAGCCTTATGGAGATGAGCTAGGGCCTCCTGAGGTGGTTGAAGTCAACAGAGAAACACCCAGGAAACACCTCAAGGAGCGTTCCTCTAAGAAGGTGGCATAGCCAATAGCCCAACTGAAGTGCCTCTACACAAACGCATGCAGCATGGGAAACAAACAGGAGGAGCTGCAAGCTACTACGTTGCTGGAAAGCTATGACATAGTGGCCATTGCTGAAACCTGGTGGGACGAATACAATGACTGGAGCATGGCTATTGGTGGCTGCAAGCTGTTCAGAAGGGATAGGCAAGGAAGGAGGGGCAGAGGTGTTACCCTCTATGTTAAGGAATGAGTAGAGTGTGAAGAGATGTCCCTGAAGACTAGCAAAGAGGAAGTGGAAAGCTTATAGGTAGGAATTAGAGACTGAGGCAACAAGGGGAACCTTGTGGTTGGTGTCCACTACAGGGCACCTGATCAAGGAGAGCCTACTGATGAAACCTTACTCCAGCTACAGGAGGCATCACGCTCGTAGGCTCTTGTCCTGCTGGGGGATTTAAACCACCCAAACATCTGCTGGAAAAGCAACACAGTGAGCTGTAAACAATCCAGGACGTTCCTGGAGTGCCTCAACGATAACTTCCTAATTCAGGAAATAGACAGTCCTACCCACAGGGATGCAATATTGGACCTGATAGTCACCAATGCGAGTGAGCTCATCAGGAATGTCAAGACTGGAGGCACCCTGGGCTGCAGCAGTGATGCACTGGTAGAGTTCACAGTCCTAAGGGATTCATGTCAGACAAGGAGCACAGTCAGGACCCTAAATTTTGGAAAAACAAACCTCTAGCTCTTTAAGGAGTTAGTCAAAAGGACCCCCTGGGAAACAGTCCACAGGGACAAAGGGGCAGAATAGAGCTGGCAGATCTTTAAGGGTGTTTTCCACAGAGCACAAGAGGTCTCCATCACCAGGTGTAAGAAATCAAGCAGGAAAAGGGATAGACCAGCACAGCTGAGTCAGGATCTGCTGGTCAAATTAAAAGCCAAGAAGGAACTGCACAGGCAGTTCAGGCAGGATCAGCTATCCTTGGAAGATTATAGGGACACTGCCCTGTTATGTAGGGATGAGGTCAGGAAGGCTAAGGCATGGCTGGAGCTAAACCTGGCAAGGGATGCTAAGAATAACAAGAAGGGTTTCTACAGGTATGTCAACCAGAAAAGGAAGGTTAAAGAAAGCATACCCCTCTCTGCCCACCCCCACCCCCTGCTCTTGCTCAAGACTGGCAAACTGGTAACAACAGACAAGGAGAAGACTGAGGTTCTCAACAGCTTTCAACTTTTTTGCCTCAGTCTTCACTCCCAACCTCTCTCCTCACATTTCCTGAATTGAAGGATTGGGCAAAAACAGGGGCTATGAAAACAAAGAACATTATAGGAGATGATGATCATGTTCAAGATCTTCTAAGGAACCTGAAGGTGCTTAAGTCCATGGTACCTGACAAATTCCATCCACAGGCCCTGAAGGAGCTGGCAGATGAAGTTGCTAAGATGCTTTCCATTATATTTGAAAAGTCATGGCATTACGGTGAAGTTTCCACTGACTGGAAAAGGGGAAACATAGCTCCCATTTTCAAAAACGGAAAAAAAGGAAGACCTAGTGAACTACAGGCCAGTCAGTCTCGCCTCTGTGCCCAACACATGGAAAATAAGGAGGTGATTGGTGACACCCAGCATGACTTCCAGGCAAATTACGTCTGACAAATTTGGTGGCCTTCTAGGATGATGCTACAGCACTGGGGAGAACAACAGGGGAGAACAACAGCCATCATCTACCTGGACTTAATGCAAAGCATTTGACACTGTCCTGTATGACATCCTGGTTTCTAAATTGGAGAGACGCAGATCACAGTTTTGATGGATGGACCATTTGGTGGATCAGGAACTGGCTAAATGGCCATACTCAAAGCAT
The DNA here is from genome assembly GCA_013400055.1 of Nycticryphes semicollaris. Taxonomy (NCBI): domain Eukaryota; kingdom Metazoa; phylum Chordata; class Aves; order Charadriiformes; family Rostratulidae; genus Nycticryphes; species Nycticryphes semicollaris. The sequence goes on along the minus strand of VXBJ01002094.1, from coordinate 770,498 downwards.
TACGGTCAACGGTTCAATGTCCAAGGGGAAGCCAGTGACAAGTAGTGTTCCTCAGGGATCAGTACTGGGAAAAATGCTTTTTAACATCTTTGTTAGAGACATGGACAGTGGGATGGAGTGCACCGTCAACAAGTTTGCCAATGACACCAAGCTGTGTGGTCTGAGAGGTCGGCCTGTGCAAATCTCATGAAGTTCAACCAGGCCAAGTGCAAGGTCCTACACCTGGGACATGGCAATTCCAGGGACAAATACAAGTTGGGCAGAGAATGGATTGAGAGCAGCCCTGAGGAGAAGGACTTGGGAGTGATGGTGGATGAGAAGCTCAATATGGGCAGGCAGTGTGTGCTGGCAGGCCAGAAAGCCAACTGCATCCTGGGCTGCATGAAAAGAAGCATGGCCAGCAGGTCACAGGAGGTGATTCTGCCCCTCTGCTCTCATGAGACCCCACCTGGAGTACTGTGTCCAGCTCTGGAGTCCTCAACACAGGAAGGACACGGACCTGTTGTAACAGGTCCAGTGGAGGGCCATGAAAATGATCAAAGGGCTGGAGCACCTCTCCTATTAGGACAGGATGAGGGAGTTAGGGTTTTTCAGCCTGGAGAAGAGAAGGCTCCAGGGAGACCTTATAGTGGCCTTCCAGTATCTGAAGGGGCCCACAGGAGAGATGGGGAGGGACCCTTTGTCAGGGGGTGTAGCAATAGGGTGAGCGGTAACAGTTTTAAACTGAAAGAGGGGAGATTTAGATAAGATATTAGGATTAGGAAGAAATTCTTTAGTGTGAGGGTGTTGAGACAGTGGAACAGGTTGCCCAGAGAAGTGTTCAAGGCCAGGCTGTATGGGGCTTTGAGCAATGTGGTCTAGTGGGAGGTGTCCCTGCTCATGGCAGTGGGGTTGGAACTCAGTGATCTTTAAAGTCCCTTCCAACCCAACAATTCTATGATTCTATGATACATCTGGCAGGAATATCTGATGTATAATTGAGCCTGTTTTCATGCAGAGGGATGCAATAGGTTTCTCCTTGCTTTATTTTCTGTGCTTTCTGTGAAATACATAGAAAGTACTGTCTTTTTCCAGAGTCATTTGTGTTTCCCAAATCATATTAGTTTGAGTCATTTTGGTTGATCCAGTGCTGAAGAAGTATTGCTAGCCAAATCTTGACCATTGCTGCTTAGATGGACCCTGTGACTGAGGCAGAAGAATCCATGAATTCACCCTGGAGATTCATTGTTATCAATCTTTGATTGTCACTGCATTTGCCTTTCATTCCATTTTAAAATGTCATCTCTGGCTGTCTGTATATGCTGACAGAGGTGCCTTAGGGTAAAGTTTGGGTTCCCCTGAGTCACTGAAATTCGCCAGTGTCTTGCGTGAGGTCAAGACTTTTTCTCCAGTCTGTTCTTTTTCTCCTCGCATAATAGTGAGAACTTTCTTCATCTGTATTCTTGCCTTTGATGGTAGATGGAAGTCCAAAGACCTTATGAAATCTGGGAGTCATGGGAATTTTTCTAAAAGTAAAAAGAAATAAAATGGAACTGGGCAGTGTTATATGAATAGACTTCTGAGAGCTGGATAGACTTGTGCAAATGCCTTGTGCTTATTTATGATATGATCTGACATTGGGACTCAAATGTTCCAAGCTGACAGATTTGTTCATGCCTTTTCCTCAGAATACTAAATAATGGATATGTTGGTGAGTGACTTTCAGATGCTTTAAATTCCAGGTTGTGTAATCACCCCAAGTTTCAAGCTTGAGAATTAAAGTACATATTGCAATTAGTCCTCTGGGATGACTGTTGTCTTGTTGAACAAGAATTTCATTGCTTTTGTTGCTCAGCCAGTCCTGAAGAGTTAAGCACTTTAAATAACAAATAAAATAATTGAATTCATATTTTACTTAGCAAGTGTGGTGCCTTGTGTAATCCAAAAGGGTTTTGGTTGGATTCATATTCTGTGTTGTATTGTTCAGCACCATCTCTGGCTCTGAATCCAGGCAGCTGCCCTGGCTCCCAACCTTTACCTGGCAAACGTCCTCCTTCAGAGAAGCCAGCATTTGCAGGGACTAAGGAACAGGACAGAGCAGCTTCAGATCACCACATGTGTATCTTCTAGATCCAGTAGTAATTGATTACTTGAGAATTTAAGAAAACCCTAGTCTTATTGCATTAGTAGATTTAAAATTTGTCTATTTTTTAGAAGCTGACTGGTTCAGCATTTGGTAGGTCTGTCCCAAAGCGAAAAAAAGATGAAACAAACACCTTTCTTTACATATGCATTTAGCTTATTTGCTTAATTACTATTTTGCCCATGAACAAATAATTACATTGCAGGTTTTCTTGTTTGCACTTTGGTGATACCAAACAGTCTTCAATTAAAGGTTTTCCAAGTCTTTTCTAAATGTACTGTTTCATTTTTTTCTGTAATCCTCCTTTGAACTCTTTGTTTTTTATAGTTATTGAGGCCTTTTCAAGACAAAAGAAAACAAACCAAATACAAAAACACTGCCATTTTCCCTCCTTCAGAGACTGGTGGCTAATTATGTTAGTATGTTCATCTTTTGAAAATAAGTCAGAATCTGAGCGCTTTTCAAGCAAAACTAAAATCTAGGCAGATTTTTTTTCTCTATCACTATTCAATCCAGCAGGAGTAAGGAATATAGCGAGATCTCTGCACTGTGGTTTTATGTCTGGTGACTTAATGCACAGCATCTGTAGCAGTGTCTTGCCTAGTACTTAGTGGGACGCATAATGAGGATATTAGGATATGAACTGACTTTGTGAGAGAACTTGGAGTGAACTCTTTTCAAAGGAGGGCATGCAAATGCTTGAATAGGATGTGGTTTCTGAAAGCCTGAGTTAATGAACCCACCTCCAGCAAGTCTAGCTGTGCTTCATCCTCACACTGCCATATTTTCTCCTTCTCGGTATGCTGTTCGTTAAAACAATTTGTTCGGACCAGACAAGGAATATGTGCTGAGGAATGTTGCTCTAATAGAGGTATTTTTCTTACTTACTAACTGGTATTATTGGTTTGATATATTAAAAACCCCACATGCAGGTGCTTAGACCTTTCTAGGAGATGGGTGATTTCAACCGAAAACACCCAATTCTTTTACCCATTTTTTTACCATTCCAGTGGAATGTTTTTTATTTTGTTTTCCAAGAACTTCTAAATGCTTCTGTCTTTTTGGGAATAGTCTTGACAATAATGTGTATTTGAAGCATTCTGACCTGTGGAAGAAGCCTATCTGCACTTCCTGTGGTGTATGGCAGTTTCATGAAAAGCTATAAAATTCTGTGCCCTAATTTGCCAGGTCAAATTACTCCTTTTTATTTTTCAGGCAGGCAAGCTAGCGATCTAGGAACATCCTTCTACTGTTCAGTTTTGCCAAAGATAAGATTATGAGGAGGTGTAATGTTTCTGGATGGAGAAACATCAGTTTTCTTCCAGAACTGTGTATGAATTACTTCAATAGCAAATCATCCAGTCTGCTCAGAAACACCTTTGGAAGGAAGAATCATACCATTAATAGAAGCCACCCTAAGGACACATACCTACTTTACCTGCTTAGTGCATAAAAAGGGAAGTCTGTGTGAAAAGCTCATGTCTAAAACTCCCCTCTCTGTGTATCGTCATCTTCCTAGAATATTTAATGTTTACTCAGAAATGAGATGCTATTAATTGGAGAAGATAGACCTTTTTATGCATACAGAAAAGAACATGTCTTTCATGAATTTGAGTTAGTGAAAGATCTTGAAGGCACACCAAAAAAATACTGTAGCTTGTGCTTAGGATTTGGAAACTACTCCTGCTCTACAGCAGGAATTGCTGCCTGTCCTCTGTTTCCTTTGTTCTGGGTAGAAGAAGAAATCTTATGTTCTAAAATAATTGAATGGTATCTGACTCATTTAAGGAAAAATTAATCTCCAGCTAATTCTACCTTCTGCAAGATTTAATGACCTAATCAGATGTTTTGTTGTGGTTTTCTCTTATTTCCCATAGTTTTTAGAGTTGTGGAGTTCTGTGGAGGCAGCAGTTTTTACTCTTTCATTACCATTTCTGTGCAGCTGATGGATGACAGTCATTCTTTGCTAATTCCCATGAACTATTACTTCTGTCCCCAGCAGTGGATATGATACAAGAAAAAGGACAAATTAATTTTTTTACCTGTAATTTTGCCTTCCCACAGTATTGATTTAGTACTTCGTAAAGATTTTTACAATACTGATTTTGTAATCTGTCTTACATTTGGTCTGGCATAGAATTCCTAGGTTTTTTGGATATGTCTGAGTGAAACTAAGAGTGAAGATCACATAAGGTTAAACTTTCACATATTGGCACCCTTCTGTGCCCTTTGCATGCTCGGTTCAAAGCTATTATTTGTGGGGAAGTTTTGTGTGTCTTCTGCTCTGGAAGTCTGCTTCTAGGAGAGCTCCACTGGTCAATCAATGTATTAAAACTCAAATAGCAGGCTTTTAAAAAGCGATCGGAGAAATACATAAGCCTCCACTCCTCTGGGTCATTGTTATAACACTTGAATTTGCAAGTGGCAAACCCATAAGAGAAAACAAAACATCGAAAAAGAGAGAACCATTTAACTTTTTCAATGTGAATATGCTAAGAAGAAAATCATGTATCTCAACATTAAGGATCTGAAGGTTTTTGCTAGTATTAATCCCAACATCACTACAGACTGAACTTGATACTATTTCACTTTCATTGTCTGAAAGCAATCTTTTCATGGAGAGAAAAAATTAAGCTCATGGCAGTGCAATTGTAGACAATAAAAAAAAAAAATAAAGTAGTCAAAACATGTTATGTTTTCATTTTAAATCTTTCTGCCGTTTCTTTTTGGGTTTTATTTAATCAATGCTTTTTTTTTTCCCCCCCTACATTTGGGCTTTGGATATTAGGGAAGTTTAGAACCAGGCTGAATAAGCAATGCCTGTAACAACTGCTAAGGCTTCCTACTTAACCTGTATTGCTACCTGCTTTTTCTTTCAGCCTGTGAAAAGCTTCTATTCTGCTACTTGTTTCAGGCATAGAGAAAACATTTTGGCATGCAGGGAATTCTCCCTTCTGTAAAGGCCGGCAGGAGAAGCTGTGGCTAAAATAGCTTAAGTTGATGAGTAGCTCCATATCTATGTAACATTTACTTTTTGAATAGTCTCTGAGGAAAAAAATGGAAAAAAAATCAGAAGTTTAATTGTTAAAGCAACTGCTGGTTTGGGTTGGTTTTTTTCCCCTTTTGCTTTCCATTTGTTGTCCCAGGGGCTACCTTAAATTCTTTATTGTGAAGATTCTTACCACGTCCCCTGCTAGGTGTTTGTGCTAAAGTTGTATTGACATAAACATCTGCATAAATCCCAATTCAAAATAATATTTAGTTGAGGGAATTGTTACAGAAACAGCTGCCAGCTGACATCCTATTACTTCAAGACTAGAGCTGCCAGCTGACATCCTATTACTTCAAGACTGGAGCTGCTGGCACACACCTAACATTTTTCCCATTCTGCCTGTTGTGTATAGACAGCTGAATTGGCCAGAAATTACATTTCATGTAGTAAAGAGTGAAAGATTATGCCAGGTATTCCAGACATCCTGAGTGTTACTGACTCCTCATTAATTATTTAGCATGGTTTTGCTCACTCACTGTGGTTATTCTTTAGCCAAAAATATCAGGAATCTCTAGAAACTTTAAAGAACCATAGAAGCACCATAACATCCCTGTCCATATGAGCAAACAATGGGGGAAAATAAAGGTAATACAGTAGTTTTCCAATGTCAGTGTAGGATCTGTCTTGTCAAAGTCTATCGTTAGACATAGTCAGAAGCACACTAATCACTGATATTTTTTTCACTTTCAATTATAAAGGTAAAATTACAGTTTTTAAAAGCAATTATATTTTATTTTCATATTTGCTTCATTACTCCTTACTTTCAATTTCCAAAAGTATGTAAAGGAATATCAGAGGGGCTATATAGGTTTGGGGGAAGAGAGAAAGAAAGGAGGAGATTTTTTTATATTTTTGTTCCTCTCAGATGAAAAAGATTAAGAAACACTATGCTTGGGTTTTGTGCATGTACAGCAATGCCAGGAGAACATTCTGTTTTCAGTGATGTAATGGTGGGCGTTGCTAGGGAGAGACATCACGCATTTCTCGTCAGGCTCTTTAGACTAGTTAAATCCAGTAGTTTGACGGTACAAGAAATGCAGCACCTCTTTTATTAGATTTCATATTTTATAATGTATTATTGCTGTGTTCCTCAGGCAATGGCCTTTTTACCTAATACATGGACTGAAGGACAAGGATTTTATATAGATCTAGATGATAATTGCCCAGTAAAAATTTCATTTGCAGCTAAGGAAGTGATTAATGCTTGACAGATGAAACACCGGAAGAAAGAAAGAGTCTACAACAATGCCATTTAAAGGATAACAAGCCAATATGTTTGTGTTAAGTTCTCAAAGATCAGGATGATAAGAGGAGATACATAACTGCTATATAGTACTGTATTTATAGGTTATGTAGGTCTTTGTCATGAATGACATTGTAAAAAAAATAAATTAGCTTTTCAGATGCACTTTCGATGAAACCATCATAAAACATATATCATTCTGTCAAGGTTATTTTTATTTTTCCATTCATTTAAGGTAGAGTAGAAGATCTGGCTGTTAAATGCATACTTAAGCATCTAAATGCATGCCACATATTTGGGTTTAGTGTTTTGACTTTTACAAATTATATTCCATGCCTGAATTTGACAATGTAAAGACAGTGTGAAAGATAGCAGTAGGATATAACTGTTTTACAGATGATGGGCTGAAAACTTGGCAATTATTATTCAGAAATGTTCAATAACCAAAACAGGGCTTTATCTGATAATGTTTGATAACAAAATGTTGTATAGATCTCTAAATCATAGCATTTACAGTGATCTTACTTCACTGATTAAACGCGTTTATTTGTTGGCTATTTTAAAGCAAGGTAATGACCAAAAAAAATGCTGAGCTTTGCCGTTTTTTGACACAGTGAGTTCATTTGTTGACAAAATCATTCAAGATCCATTTGAGATTACATTTTAGCCACTCCAGACCTTTTTCAGAGCTGTTCCCTCACTATTCTAGCTGTCAGTGCTCTAACGGCTATGCTATAGCGCGGGCAGTGTAAGGCAGAGGTTGGAAGGACTCTTGGAAGCAAAGTGACAACAGTGTTTCAGAGACAAAAGAAGGAGTTACTCAAAACCTGCAGAAAAAAGATGGTAGCACTAATAACTATCAACCAAGCAGTCTTTCTCCAAATGCAATCTCGAAAGCAACTCGCTGTCCTTAGGCTGATAATTAGACATGAGCCAATTCTTTGATGCTCATTTTCCATCTGCCCACAAAAAATGTAGCAGCCTTAAAGTGCATTGTTAAGCGCATTACACAGTGTTTCCTGGGAGTAGCAGTTTATGACTTTTTCTGTCTCTTATTTATTTACTCACCTATTTATTTATTTTAGAATTTATTTAGAATGGAATGAATAGAATAGAATAAAATAGAATAGAATAGAATAGTTCCAGTTGGAAGCAACCTATGGTGATCATCTGGTCCAATTGCCTGACCACTTCAGGGCTGACCGAAAGTTAAACCATATTATTAAAGGCACTGTCTAAATATCTCTTGAACACAAATAGGCTAGGGGCATAAACCACCTCCTCAGGAAGCTTGTTCCAGTGTTTGACCACCCTCCTGGTAAATAAATGTTCTGATTTAATTTAAGAATATGTGAAAGCTTTATGCCAATTGTCTAAAATAAGTAGCATTCTAGTGCTGACTAGTTGCCAGCACAGTATTCTCCTTGTCTCAATTACGAGAAGGTATTTAAATAAGGAAACCAAATTAAATCATGCTGTCATTTCCCTTAGAAAATGAGCTAGTGAAGTAACAGTATGTTGCAAGTATATACTGTCTGTGCCTGTACTGCTGGACAGCTATTCTAATACAGCCGAGGAAAAGCTACAGAGGCTAAACTGTATGCCACTGGCTAATAGGGTTATAACACTGACCTTTGTGAACATAGTAAGAGAGAATGATGTATTCCATGTAGGTCTGAAATGCAATTGCCAGAAAACAAAACAAAACTAGTCTACAAGTTTTGCCTTTTGCTCCCCCACTTCCAGGAGAATTTCCTAAAGGTTTTATTATGTTCTTTATGGACTTCTAAAAGCCTTTTTCTCAGTCATTTTTGATTCTTATCAAAGAACTTTGGGATAACAAGTAACTTAGAATTTAAATGCTCAGACAATAGCAACAATCCTTGTTTAATGGTATGACTTTGTACCCTTTATCTGCCAGTGCTGTCAGATATCTGACAGCAACACATTTAAGCCTTTCTGACTCTGTATCCCACAGCAACATTAGTTTCTGGATCATGTCCTTAATCTCTGAGTCTGCACATTGCTAGCTAAAAATGCTAGCAAAGTACAATTAATGCTGGTGAATTTAAAAGTTGGTGAAAACATTGTCAAACCAACATGCTAATCTACTGACTTGCTAATAAGCACCAATCTTCAAGTTAATTTAAGTGTTGTCTAACAAGGGTAAACTAAGACAATGTCCTAGAAAATGGTGCCCGTATGAGGGAAAAAAATTTAATAACCCCAAGGATTCTCTTCATTCCTCCACAACCCAATATATTAAAAATGGAAACAAGACACATTGTTTATGATCTATGCTTTAAAAGCGGACCAGTGGAAAGTCTATCTGTTAAAAATACCTTGACTTCGGTGAAGAAAATGCTGATGTAATATTACTGAATACCAATATCCTAAGATGTATTATTCTACCTGTACTGGACTAGATTTCAGACATTCATTCCCGTAAACAGACAACTCAAGATGTATTGTACTCTGGTGTTTGATGTAAAGCTTCTGGAGGAAGTTTGCCTATACGCTTACCTCACCTTCACACACTCACACACAAAAAAAAAAAAACCCATCAGCATAGCTTTGCAAGGAAGACCTCAGTTCCTCCTGTGCAGTATTCATATATTTAGGTCTCCATATCTAAAAAATGCTCTGCAGTGATAGTGTGGATGACAGATAATGATATTTTGTGGTGTTTTGAACAGCAGCACGGTTATCTCTCTTCTGTGGCATTTTCAGACTCTGCCATTGAAACAGGAAAGGGTAAAGCTGGATTCCCCCAAGAGGGTGCACTGCAGTCCATTGGCAAGCCAGAGGGGTGAGATGTTACAGGAACACCTACTTTAACATATTAAGGACTTGATCTGTAGTAACTTAGGCATCAAACATTTGTTCATCTGTTTTATTGCAATAACCAATTTGTGCATTACCAAACTGTCTACTATAGGTGCTGTCTAATCACAAAGGAACACAAGGGGTTTTACATTTATTCGTATATCTGCAAATATGTTCCTACAAAGGTACTGAAAATCAGGTTTTAAAGACAAGCTGCAATTCAGATTTTAGTGCTATATAAACAACCCAGAAGAATGTATTTGTAAAATAAATCAAATACAATAAGCTATAGATAAAAATTTGTAATAGGTCAGAAAAAAAGATGGTAAAACACTTCATTTTTCATAAATGTCAACTAGGAGCTCTGAGATATTTGTGCTGGAAGGAGTGTTGGAGCAATAGGTATTAGTGAGGGCTAATGGAAAGAAAGGGAAAAAGGAACTGACAGGTAAAGGAAATTATTCTTCTTGACATGTCCATTGATTTTCATTGGAAGATAATAATTAGCAATGAGAGTAGTAGAAATTATAGGAGGAAACAAGTTAGATAGTAATAGGAGGAAGTGAGCAGGTAAGGATTTTTTTGAGAGCTTTTACTGACTAGAATACCTTCTTTAGTGAATACAGCCTTGGGGATTGTAAATTCAGCAACTCTTAGTGGTTAAGCAAAAGCTCCAAAAGGCAAGGCATGGATATTATTTTTGCTTTTAAAGACTTAGACATTTTTCTTTAATTTAGAAAATTATATCCAGGATCTTTTTTTCTTTATGAATAATTATCAGTCTTGCTCAGTTTGGGTAATCCACCACAGAAAGACAGGCTGATTTTTTTTATTGTGTTATTTCTCAGTGGTAGGTCTTTGGGGTTTGCTTAAAATATCCTGTCAAGATGTAACTGATCTGTGATGTGACTTGGACAAAAGTTATCAGGGGTGTCTATAATAATGAGTTACACAAATCATAAGACTGTTTTTTTCTGAAATATGGTACCTCTGTAGATCCATCTCACACACAGATTTATCTGGCTAAAAGGTTAGGTATTCAAAATGCCAGTATGTTTTGCATTCTTAAACCTTAACTCTTTATTGAATTCTCTGAAGTTAAGCAGCAGGTTTTGTCTAGAAAGAAGAGCAGAATCAAACTGGAGGATGGCCGTCTATGCTTGGGTTTTGTTGCTGATTATTTCCTTTTATATTAATAATGTTGATGTCAATTGTGGGCACTGTTTGCTACAAAGAATCCCAAGCTGTGAAGAATGGCCAGTACATTGCTTAAGTTAAATTTAATTATCTTTTCCTATTGAAGCTGTCAAAAAGATCATCAATATGCATCAGAAAGTATATAGCACAGTACAATAGCAATTTCTGAAAGGTCAATGTTTTATCTTTTTGCCACATTGTCAAGTCCTTCATAAGTCAGCATAAATGATTGCCATAACTAATCATCAGAAAACTCCTAGTGCAGAGAAACAAATTGATTGATGTCATTTAGAGAAGTGAGAATTTTCCTGAAAATAAGGAAACTAATGATAAAGTTCATTTAATTAAAGTCTGTGGAACATTAGGTGATTAAAATGCAAGTATCTGTTTTTTTTCTTGCCTTTCATTGTGTTCCCATTCTGTAAATCTTACCTTACTAAAAACTTTTTCAACTAGAAAGTTTTTAGAAGTCACATTTCACATAAGAAATGTCAGTGGCTCCAGCATAGCTTGGAATACCCATTGGGGTTTTTCCAGCTCAGGCTGGTGGTGCCTCAAGCTTATGGTGAAGTTTATTTTTCAAGAGGATTGATTGCTGAGGACTGTTGGGAAATTGCTTTCTTCTTCTTTCTCAGTGTAGAGTATAGAATCACCTGACATTTAGAATAATTTCCCATAAAGTACCTTTGGAAATCTAGATGAATAATGGGCAGGGAAGAAAAGCGAGGATTTTATGTTGTGAATAAAATCATAAGTATATTAGGTCTTTTCCATAGTATGTGAACTTGAGGCATGATTGCTGCATCAATTTGTACATCTCGGGCATAGCCTTCATACTCTTCATGGCCTTTATTTGCTCATGTGTTTCACTTAGAGTAATACCATCAATAAAATATTGTGCTTATAAAGAAAAGATTTTCTGAAACTTCAGATACAGCTGCTGTTAGTATAATACTGTGTTCTGAGAAATCAGCAATGGAGCAATAGTGAAACACCAATCTATTGCTTTTCAAGCTTAGTTATAAAGTTCCTGGCTAATTGCTTATGCCTGGGAAACTTGAACACAGTGTGTTCTGATTTGAGGTAAAATAGAACCAACTCTCTGTTCTGTAATTTTACTTCTTAGCTAGGCCTCTTCTAACTCTCTGAAATTAACAGCATTTTGTGCAGAAAACCATTCATTCTCAGAGTGGCAAGACCAATGTTTATACTTCATGCCAAGGAACAATATGCAGAGAGGCTCTTGCTTATACTTATTGCTATAACAACCAGGGTCAGCTAATTTTGTTATTTGCCCTGTTGGAGGGTTGGAAACAGAAAAGCCTCAGCTGTGGGGAGGAGCGGACAGGACAGGTAACCCAAACCTGGACAGTGGGGGTATTCCATCCCATTTGCCCCATGCTTAGTATAAAAGCTGGGGGATAAAAGGGTTAGCCCTTTTTCTTCAATGGCCAATGTCCAAAGAGGACCCTGGTATGTTCATCTGCCTTTGATCCTGTTCAACGAGTTCCTGAATCCAGAGCTGATATCTGGTTCCCATCCGTCACTGAGTCCAATCTGCGACTTCCCCAGTGCCTGCCAGTGACATCATCCTGGGAGCTTGATATGGTTTTGTATACATTGTATATATTTCATTATTTGCTTTTAATTTTACTATTAATATTTCATTGAAGTAGTTTAGTTCCTTCTAAACTCATAAATCTTTTTATCTCTCCTCCTACTTTTCTGGGAGTGAGAGGTGTCGCCATCATAGGTCAATTCAGCCTAAACTATGACACTGTTACAAATCTATTTAGAACTTTGGTTCTTCATATTTTTAAGCAACATAATGCCTTCTGTGAAGTCCAGGTATCATTGAAATCTCAGCCCAATTTCACAATGTGCTTTTCAGGCAAATTTTTGTGTGATTCTCTTTGCAGAGATGCCATGGCAGGTGGTGCCCATCAGGCTGCCTGGCTCCCACTGGCATCTCTCCCCAAGCTCTCAGTGGAGCAGGGCTTGCCTGACTGCAGTTTAGGTGTCTGCCTTTTAGTAAATGGGATGTAAGCACACCGTTTAAAGTGGCATTTGAAAATGACATTGACTACATTTTCATTTTTAGCTGTTGTAGTAGAGCAAGTGAAAAGCAAAAAAACAAATGTAGACTGCTTAGTGGCCTTGCTTATTTGGAGCATTCTTGGTTAGTGTAATAGAAGTGCAACTTGGTTGACGCTTTTAATCAGTTGCCTTTGACTCTGAAAGTACACAGATGTTTATTATTAATTGGCTAATGAGGCAAATAAATCCTGGTGTTAATTTGGTAGGTAGGAATGTATTTAGACTGGACGGTCAGATTATTTTTGTAACATGGGATGTTTGTAAGGTTTGGCTGTTCTGAAACCAGTGGCTTTGATTCATATTTATGTATTTACAGTGGTATAATTAATGCAGAAGTAACATAAAAGCAGTTTTACTTATTTTTTGTTATCAGACTCCCAAATACACTGTAGGGCATGCAAACACTTTCAATGTATATGTATACATTAATAAGTATAAAAAGGTGGTTTAGGAATGTCCTCCAACATGCTATCTTTAAAACCCAGCAGCTGGATTAGTTTGCCAAGCCAAAGAAACTCAGGATATGAAAAGGATAAATAATAACTGCTAGTAAAGTCTGTCTTCTACAATAAAGGACACATTTTATTTTTTTTATTTTTGGTGGGATAAAAAGATGTTATTTGATAAAAAATTTTAATTAAAAGTCAATTTAGGTAAAAGTCGTCTTGTTGAAAGTCAAATTTATCATCAGCTGATAAAAAGCCCTGAATTGTACAAGATGATGTTCATTCCAGCTGATAAATTGCAGACATTGGTAGGTCTCTGTTACAGCCTTAAAGAGAAAAAAAAAAAAGTATATACATTGATAAAGGAATGAATGTGTAGTTCATATGTTTCCAAGGCAACAAATAATTGTCATTGCCACTTTTGGACTTAAAGCTAGTTAAGAAAGCAGAAATTGTAACACAATGTATATTAGTCAGCATTTCTGCATAGTTTGGTTATTCAGTACGCCCAAAATCTACAAAGGGGAAGATGAAATAAAAGGTAATTTCTTTAGATTTTTTGTATATGCATTTGCCACTTCCATACGCAGTATGGCAAATGTTACAAAAGGCAGAATCTGTTGCTGTCATTGATTTCTTGTTCAACTGTTGCCAACATGTGACAGGAAGGAAAGAGTAAAATTTAAACAGTGTATTTGAAACTGGGTTTCTTCCTGGCAGTGAAGCAAAGGTCTTAGCACAAGATTAAAAGTACAAATAATATCTAGATGCTGTGAAAAGGGATAAAAGTATCAACTGTTGAGTCAGACAGATTCACAATAACTTCATTTTTTGTTTCATTTTTTCATTTTAAGTTTCTTTTTCACTGAAGTCACCCTAACAATAGTTACCAAAAAAAAGCTGAATAAACTCAATTCCTCTGATAAGTCTTCACACTATCTATCCTGCCATATTTATGGGTCTGTTGGGATGTTTGGAAGAAAAGATTAATGGTTTTCTGTTGCAGAGGGTTTGAGAAAGGAGAGATACTATGTTGTGCTTTTCCCTTGAAGGGTAATTCTGAACAGAATCTGATTCCTAGTTTTTTTCAGTTTAGATGGTCAGTTTGGAGAGATACAGAGAAGAGGGGAAAGTTCCTGGAAACGTCCTTTTGGGAGTAACAGGATGAACAAATTGTGAGTGTGGGAGAGTCCTGAAAGATGTGTTGTCTGAACCCGCTGCCCCATTTGATGGAAAGCCATGCTTGTTCCCTCGGGTGTTTTAGGTTACACATTGTATATGCAGGAGTATGCACAGGTACTTCTCACGTACTGGCAGTGCGTTGTTAAACCAGTTAATAAGCCTTATAAGCCTTGTTAATCTCTCCCTGCAGTGAGTTCCACTGAGAGAAGTGGTTGGAACCTGAGCGAGTTGGTCAGAGATGGTCCTTTTTAGGTCAGCTGTGACATCACACTGATGTAATAATACTGCTTGCAGTTGTATGTGTGCCCAGGTGGGGGGTGGCTTGGACTCTGACCCGTGCCCTGCTGCACAGTGCTCACAGGCTCTCCAAGGGGCCCGCAGCAGTTTTAAGAGGAAGGACTTGGAGCAGAGTTAAAAACAATTACAGGAAACTGGAGGGAGCAAGTGTGAACCTTCTAAATAGCAAATAGCAAAATGGCCACAAGCCTTTCCTTTTCCCTACATGCTTGTGCTCACAAAAACACCTCATGGGAATGGAAGTTAACTTCCACCATTTGGAAATTATTCCCTCTAGGGTTTTTTTAGGGTTTTTTGTTTTTTTTTTTTTTTAACATAAATTTACTTACCTTCTTTGTTCTATACTTCATGCAGAAAAATCTGAGACACTAGTACAGGGCAAAAAACAGCCCTTGATATAGGAAACAGATCTTTATATCCAAGTCTTCCAATGTTTGTAACTGAGTAGTGTTATTCAGTGTCTCAAAGATAAAACATTTTGGGAGCCATTGAAGTCTCAATGGAAAAAAACATTGTCATCCTGGATTATTTATTTCTGCCTTCGCATCTTCAGTGTGCTAAGTAGCTGAATTGAAAAAATACAGTAGATGGAAGGTGGTAAGAGTTCTCAAGAAAGGGCATTTTTTGATACCTTTGTCAACAATGCAGAAAATACAAAAGAAACAGTATTAGAGATTTGGTTTTTAGCAGCCACAATTTACAATTCGAAGGTTTTGGAATAGAGACTTCTTGGTCAAACAAAACAATGGAACAAAGATGAGCACAGTAAAAACAATCAATAGATTCAGTAATAGCAGAGAGAGGCATTCACAATTAGCATGTGCCCAGCATGTGCACTTGACTCTGCACAGACAGCTGAAGTTGACACAAGAGAATTTGGGGAGCAGTCTCATGTCAGGCATCCTGTTAATTCCCTTAGATTAATTCTTTCACCTTCTGCACCTTCATTGACCACATCATCTGCTCCATCTGGCAAAGTCTGTACTGCTGATTGTAGAGACTCTGAGCATGCTTTTGTTTTGCTTTTTCTTTTGTACTTCATGGTTTACCTAATGGCTTGCTGCCAAGTGCTAAACCTAGAGGCAGAAGACTATGGATATTAACATGACATAGACTGTGAAAATGAAAATCTATGTCTGCTGTGTGAAATCGACATTAATGTATTCAGAATATGATTAATGATTGCTTTATTCATTTACCTTTCTTTGTATACTTTGTTTCCATTGATGTTAATAGAAATTATGTCTGTGGATCTGGGGAAGGCTATGCCAGAACTTTAATGGCTAAATTATGCAACTGTTTATCTTTCTGAAAACTTCTTATTTAAAGTTAACACTCATCACCCATCTTGAATTGTAGACCAAAACGTATCTGTCCATGAAAAGAATTTTAATGGTAAAAGAGTTTTAGAAAACTATTATTTCTCTCTCCCGATGTTAGATACGCTTCAGATTGCTTCTGGTCCTGTGCTACCCAAGGAAACATTTATGTGGCCACAGCTCACATACCACATAATTCATAAAGGCAAGAGGAGGAGAAAGTATGGATGTATGTATCGCAAAGGCAAGAAGCAGTTACGTGGAAAGGCATCATGGTGTGCTAGGGGTTAGGCTGGTTTGAACTTGCAGGTTTGCTTTGTGTAACCCAAAAAGCCTGGTCTCAGCAACTCCCTTTTATATTCTCAGTTGGTTTTATGCTGGATTGCTTCTAATGCCAACCATATACCAGGAAGATAGCAGGTTTGTGATCTGCACAAGAGAAATGTTTTGTTTGGAAGCCACAAGTAAGCTGTCTTTGCTGTGTGCTCTGTTAAAGCACTTGTTGAAATAACAGTAATAGGACTGAAGCATTGTAATATGAATTCTTATTTTCACTATTGCAAAATGCAAAAGGACAGTAGCATTATAATCCTATGGCATCTTATTTTTGGATCTGATTTCTTGTTATTGTGTTGTATAAAAGTGGGACAAAGTGTTTTTTAAATGTTACTGCCACATTTTGCAATCAGGATATTTTCAATGTGACATGTTATTACTGAGTAATTAGCTAGAGTGTTTGGTAGAAATTGCTAAATCTGTCAGGGACTATTTTCCACCCACAGTTTAGCTAAATCTTAGGTATTTCTTGCACAAGACAGCATAGAATAAGCTCAACCAAGGAAACTCATGACCTAAAACTAACTACCTACTTTCTTGTTTCAAGAATGTGTGTGATTCTTCTTGAAGACAGAGAATAGTCCAAGTTCCTTTAGATTGTTTTTAGCTTCCCATCTGAAGCACAGTCTTACCCTGACTTTAGTCCTTGTGAGCATCTTAGTAGCCCCACTGTTTTCAGTAGGCTGTGTTGTCTGAACAGCAATTATTTCTTGTGAATAACCATTTGTAGTGATGAGCTCTTAATCAGTCTTAAAATTGCCAAATTAACACTGTGTGTTCTGTCTGCATGTATGTTCTGTCTGCAGTGTGTTCTGTACACTGATATTTGCCCTTAGCATCACTGTGAACCTTCTCCATTGCAAGTGGGCAAGACAACATCCTGTCTTCTATGACTTGATTTACCCTTTTTACATTTTCAGAGGGTTTTTGTAAGTGATCCTGAATCTAAACTGTTTCCCTAAATTTAAAGGATTGCTTTGAGATGTTAATCAATGAGGAAAAGCAAAACTGGCCTTTGGTTTTCAGCATCATTTAGGAGCCATGTTAGTGCATCCTTTCTGTTGCCCGTTGATTCTGATTGATTTGGCTGGACGGAAGTTTTGAGTTAGTGTAGTCTGTGGACAACAACAAGCCCAGATGCAAATTGAAAGTTTCTGGTTTGTTCTCATGTCTGGCCTGCTGGCTGCTCAGCTTCTTCTTTCAATATTGTTCTCTGTGGAATCATGTCATTCACAGTTCGTCAGTAAATAAATGGAATTATCAGTAGTCTTAGTTGTGGCTTTTATAATTATATGACGACTCAATTAGGAGTAGGGATTGTTCATCCCTCTCAAACACATGTGTTTGAGCTATCAGAATACTATCCATTCAGTGACATGTTAAAGCAAACTAAAAAACATTTAATTGAAGAATCTAGTAACTCCAGACTGTTCAGAATATAATTAAGAATGTACAGTATGTGGTTGGTCACAGCTCCAGCTGTGATAAGTGTAGGGAAATCTGGCCCATTAATAAATAAAGATTGCTTTTTTCTCTACTCTGAAAGGAAAGAGTCTTTGTTTCTTCCATTCTAATTCCAGGGTTGTTTGAGTTCTTATATCATCGGTAGTCTGACATGGCTCTGACCTACTCATGAAAGAAACTGCTCAAATTTAGTGATCTTGCTTTGATTTTACATCGCCATTATTTGTAGTAGCTCTGATTTTTTTATGTTCTTTATTTGAAGAAGAGACAAATTCTCAAAGGCACTCAGAGGAAAGGTGAGTAAAAATGATGCCCTTTGGACATCTTCAAGCCTTTGCACAAGATGCCATTGTGCATTGCAGCAAATGTCAAAATTTTGATGGCTTGTCATATTGCACTATGAGGCAGTGAGGAGGAGACCAGTTTGAGTTCAAAAACAATTCAGTAAAGACAGGTAACTTGCTTTTCCCTGAGATACTGAAACCTTTTCTCCTTTATTTTTTTAATTACCCTACTTATCTGCCTGATGTACTAGACAATTAAAAGCCAATAAGTTAGAGATTTTAACACTAAATTTACAGGCTGCTATGTTTTTATAATGACTGCTGACTGCTTGTGCAGCTAATCTTACTTTAGTGAAAGTGGGTTTGCTTTTAATTACCTATTGAGAACACTTGGATAGAGTTCACAGAGCTTCAGACCCACAAACCACAAGTTAAAAACTGTGAATTCAGTTAATTAGCTGAGCCAGAACTATCATAAATTATTTACATGGAGCTTGGTCCGTAGTACTTTTTCATGGAAGATGGAAGACAACATGGTATAATATTCATAACATAATAGTAAATCTTATCAGATTGTCTCTGGAATAATTTAACATTGCTTAAGGCTCTGTTTTCATATCCAGTCTGCCTCTGTGTAGTTATTTTAGGAGACTAATCAGCATTCTTATGTTCCTGCAAGAGACATTCTTCATTAGTTTGCAAAGTGGGATGATAAAAATCTCAAATATTTTATTACATTGGTTTTGGGCTAAAAAGACTGTGGTTTGTTGAACTGCTAAGACATTAAAATCTGGCATCAAGTTTTCAACAGCACTGGCTGGAATTTTGCTCTTAACACACGGGTAATCTCTTGGTTTTTTAAAAAGGAGAAGTTTGTAGTTTCAGTCTAATCTGCTGTTGTCTCTCACTCAGGGAGTAAACTGTTTTTGTTCCCAACTTTGTGTGGCATGGGGAGTTCAGCTGTGCTTTTCATATAGGATTGTCAAGTAGGTACTGCTGAATGCAAAATAGCTTTAAAGCTTAATGTTCCTGTTACAGAGCTATGCAATTTAGAATTCAAAAACTTACACATTATTTTTGCTGGCTATATGCTTCTATACTCGTGTGACAATCTGCATTTATGAAGCAATATATGAGATATAAAGATTAAAATATCATCTAAATGTTTGTCCAGTCTTTTCTTTATAATAAAAAGAGGTTTAATAAGCACCATTAGGAAGTAATTGCTAAAAAATTGCTAAAGAAATAAAGCTAGATAAGGATGAACACTTCTGTAATAGACCAAATGGTAAAATACCCGTGCTCTTTGCATATATAAGTGCAACTTGATTTATAGTTGTATTCGCTGCTTGCTTACTGAGGAGTACATGCCTTTCTCTCTCCCTAAGATAAGCAAGCAGGATATAGCAATGCATTTAAAGTTCGGAGCAGGTTGCTTTTGTATTTTATGCTGTTCATAGGCTTTTCAGAGTGACAGTACAGTTCAGATCTGCCGTAGGATCTTACTGCTTTAACTGAAATGTACAATATGTAATAAAATACATACAAAATGTCTTCTCATTTAATACTGAGAAAGTAGCAGTTTCAAGGGATAAAGTGGTGCACATCATTGCATTTTCCATGCTCGTGAGAGAAAAAGTGAGCACTTTGTTATACTAATGCTTGCTGTGGGCATAGACAAAGCCAGGGCAGCTAAGTGCCACAGGCATCCAAACAGCGTGGCTGTGCTTTCTGTTTTGCCCATCCCACAGGCAAGGAGGACCTTGCACCACATGATGGGCCATGGGAGCAGAAAGCTCAGCTTCCCATGGTTGTTGCCCTTTCTCTCAGGCATCCAAGCTGAGCCCCTTAGATCCAGCAACAGGCTCTTTATTACTGGTGTAGCTGAGTTTTGCTTTTGTTGCCAGGAAACATTGTGTTGTCCCTGACCCCATTGTGGTAACACTGTTATGAGAGGATGGCACCAAATTTGCAATTAATACATACCTCAGGTTACTGTAACACCTCTTAAAAATGTATGACTTAATCACTTTTCCTTTCCCTTGTTTCCAGGAAACATGTACTGGGTTTTAAGGAGAGGAAGAATAGTTAGCTTTAAACATATCCTAGGAGTTGGAATGGCTCTGGACATGGATTTAGTCATATATGTAGCTGAATATTATGTTCTTCCATTGTTTTATCTTCTTATCATGTGCACAGATCTCAAAAAGTACTGCTTCCCTTGCTCACTGTAAAACTGAAAAACACTGGTCCTGACCCATTGTAGAGAGTGCTTATGACCCCATGGAATGGAGACGCCATAGTTCTTTTTAGTCTCTTATCCCTTCGCTTTTTTTGGTGATTCATATTCGTCTTTTAAAAAGAAAGAAAGAAAATAAAAAAACCCACTCGTTTCAGCCTGCAGTACCAATCCTGTACTTGTGTTTTCTAACACAATAGATTGATCGTAATAATTAGTCACAGCTAAATTTTTCTCTACTGCAAGTGCACCAAGTTCAATGTTACATAATATTGATTTGCTAGGATTATTAGATTGCACATGTCTGGCTCACTGAGTTATGGCTGTTAATGGAGTTTGTCTGACAGATATCCTGGCCTCTATCCACATTCCTCCCTTCTGAAAAACAGAGGACATGAGTCTGCAAGTCTGTCGAGCCAAACCCTTTCGTAACCTTTAAATTAATTTATGTTCATATATTTATTTTGGAAAGACATCAGCAGAATGAAGTTTGTGTTGTTGCTGAAAGAATTATATATGCTGAAATCAGAATGTCAAGTATTAAACACTGCCATTTTACATTTTTGTTTAATATTCACAGCCTGATTAATTATATAGCTGCAGTATGGCTCAGTTCACAGAACTATTTGGAAAAAATATTACAAAAGTTTTGGAGGAAGTAAGTAAAATGTAAGTGAAATTTTAAGAGTTTAAATGAGTAAATGACTATTCTCAACTCAGAGCTGAAAACTCAGCCATTTTAAATCTTTGACTCAAATATGTTCTCAATTTAAAAAGGAAGAACAGAAAACATAGAAAGAGAAAAACAAATTTTTGGCAGGAACATGACTAGACAGTCACTGGAGTAGAAAAAAAAGAGAGTTCACTGTCTCCAAAATATGGCATGATCTCACAAATGTCTCTAATTTCTTCACTGTCATTGTTCTGAAGATGACTCTGCACAGAGGTTAGGAGTGCTGTGGAAGACTCCCCACAGACTAATGAATAAGCTATTTGAAGAAATAAGTAAGTGTAGTGTGTGTGTGTGTTAGAAAAAGGCTAGAAAGGTCTTTTTGAGATTCATGTGTTTTTCATGATGGTTCCTTTGTTGGGAGCCAAGTTCTGCCTTGGACCCTGCACAGATGTTTTTCCTGCTACGGAGAGAGGAGGGAGAGGCTTGATACCTCGTGAACACTATTCAGTTTTGCTGAACATGAACTCCCTGTGTTTTCTGAGGCTGGAGGAAAATCTTATGCTGCCTGGGATCAAGAGTCAGTGCTGAAAACAGGGAGAAGGCGTTGTAAAATTAAATTTGTGGCACTGATTCAGACCAATGTTCAATCTCAGTAGATTTATCCCTTTGATGTTCAGTAGCAACTGCTGCAGACTAAGATGTAGAAACCATTTTATTGCAACTTATATGCCTGTTTTTTCTAATATTAAAAGCTGATGAGATTTGTTTGTTTTTCCCTTAAAGTACATCTCACAAATTACTTCTAAGTTCTTAATGTTTACTTTTAATATGGTTTTTTAGTGGCTCTTGTATTTGCAGCACAAATGTATATTATCCATTTGAAAAAAGGGAAGAGGGGGAAAAAAGAAACCCTATAGATCTCTTATATGTCTTTGTTTTCTTGGAAAGAAAATTGGAAGCATACCTAGCTGGGTAGTAGCTATTATACAGTATTTCTCACCATTTTCCCTTCCTGTTTGCACCAAAAGAAATATGCTTTGGAATACAACATGATGTCCTAAAAATAAGTTAATATACATGTGAAAATGTGAAACTTGGTGCTTAAAGGTCCCTAAGTATAGTTATGCTTTTCCCTCAACTCTGTAGGATTTGGGGGGGTTATTTTTAAACTCTCTTTGCAAAACACTCTGTATATAATTATAGTTATTTTTCCTAATCTTTTCCTAACGATTTCAGCAACTATCATCTCTGCTTTATGAGAATCAGAATGAGGTCGTCCAGTGGTCAGAATGAATATTTACAAATTCTTATACAAAAACATTGACAACCTCACACTGAAAAAGTTCATTCTTAAGGCTTCATCTGAGATCACCAAAACATATGTTTAAAAGATGGATACGACATATCATCATGTCCTAGGCCATTTCAAACACTGCTGTGATCTATGAAGTCTTATGTTGCAATATTTCTGAACTGATCTCTACTTTCTTTTACTAAAATGTACCCTCTTTGCTGCTGCATATAGAGTAAACTTCATCAGTGAGTCTTTGTGAGGCCTGAATTTTTTTAACGTTACTAAAATTAATGGAAAAAACTGTACAAATGGGATATAGTCATAACTGTTACTGTGTATGTCACCTTATCTTGTTTGTGCTTATGTCCTTTATCTGAGTTTCCTGGTTTTCTGTTTTGATTTCTAATCTGAGAGGTGCAGAGAATCTGCCTCTTCCAATAAGGTTTTACAATTACCTATAGTCCTAATTAAAATAATTTTCATGTTGCCACCCTTTTTAGGTTGTACGAAGATAATCTTGTAGAATAAATAATTATTTCTACTAATGTCAAGAAAAGCCTGCCCATTATTTCCTGCCTCTTAGCCATCATCACACTGTCTGGAAGGCAGCTGCTATGAGCAGCAAAAGGGTTAACAGGAATTGAAAGAGCTTACACAAAAGTGTAAGAAGAAAATAATTAAAGAATTGTTTTGTGGTAGGAAAGAAAAAGATGTAGCTTTTTATAACCACAGTTAGACAGCTCTGTCAGGGCATATGTCATTTTGAAATAGAGTTAAAGCTGAAGCTGCTGAAGGCATAAGGCAAACAATGCATTTGGGGCCTAACATTCTTTCAGCCCAGTCTATGCTCTTTCATGTTTAATTGCCTAATTACAGTTTACTGTACATTTTAATGGCACAGACTCTGAATCACTCGAGCTAAAGCAATGTGTGATGCTGTGGTGCTCACTGCATTTTTTCTAGTCTAAGTGGAATTCATTAATGTGGCTAGTCAAGCAAATAAAATGATCTTTTGTGCCATTGTCTCTTGCTCCTTCCTGGTTTTCCAACTGACTAGCATCTTTGGAGGGGTTAACAGCTTTGCAAGTAAAAAAAAAGGAAGAAAGAGCAAATGAGTAATGGGCTACTTTTTTATGGTATTGAAAATGGCAAAAATATTGGTTGACAATACCGATTAATCCAGCAGTTAGGAGAAAACAGCAGATTTCCATTTTTCAAATACAGATCCTTGATTCATTGACTATTGATTTATCTTGGTCATTGAAGCATGCTACAGGCTTAACACAATATTGAACTTCCAGATAGTCCTTCAGGGTACTGTTAAAACCTTGTTGATGTTCAACAAATTATTTGACCATTAATTAAACTGTAAATCAGTAAGTCAGTTCCGTTTCC
Source organism: Nycticryphes semicollaris (assembly GCA_013400055.1). NCBI lineage: Eukaryota > Metazoa > Chordata > Aves > Charadriiformes > Rostratulidae > Nycticryphes > Nycticryphes semicollaris. Next base: position 747,032 of record VXBJ01002094.1, on the reverse strand, counting down.
TTCTTTTTCCCTTTTCCCTCTTTCCTTTCCTCACTTTTCCCCTCTTTCATGAAACAGAACACAAAAGCTCATAGCTTGTTTTGAAATTTGCATGTTTGCTTTGTAGTGATTTAAATACAGATTGTTTACTACTACAGCCAAACAGCTACATTAGTGATAGGGAAGTACTTTTGTACTATGTTAATAAACTTACCAGTTTTTGCTATATTTTGCTAAATCATGATGGCTGCATGGCATATCACAAATGAGAATTACAATCAGATTTCTCTTTTTCTGTTGTCTAATGATATTTTTTTTGAAGTGATTTCCTTGAGATATCATCGGTAGAGTTCAAATTAAAGCTTGGCTGGAATTAAAGTGATAAATATTTGATAGACATTCATTAAAAGTGTCACCAGCTGTTTTGGATGACACACTTCAGAAACAAGACTCATTAGCTGTGGAATGAGTAGCTGCTTCTTTCCTCCTCATTAGTCCATCAGGAATGCCCTCATCAGGGGAGGAAGGGAGCATAAAGGACAACAACCTCATTGAAAACAGGCATGGAAGGTAAAGTGTTTCAAGCAAATCAGTAGTAAAACCACATTTGATTTCTATGGGACAAGTAAGGAACCTGTAGTAAATGCCAATTCCTTTCCTGAGGTGACTGCAGAGGTGGTAGATGGTTTACTGCAATTAAGCTGGCTCCAGAGTAGACTGTTCCTTGCTATTCACTGGGAATTGCCTCATCCTTGTATGCAGCATCAGATTGCGCTGTCTGCACTGGATACTTAGTCCTCCAAAGCACTAGCCAGGGGACTGGGACTCTGCTCAAGTCCCAGAAAAAGTAGTGGGTTGGAGCCTGAAGAACAGAGCAGTTAGTAGGGCAGGGTTGAAACCTGAACCAGGGTCTACTCATAGGAGGAACATGCCACTGCAATGCTTCTGTTAATGGATTAGTGATGGAATACTTCCTGTTTACATCAGTATTTGGACCTGGAGTACAGCTTTTCTGTACTCCATAGGCTCTTATCTCATTGTTATCGGGCCATATGATATAGAATATATTTTTGTATATGTGTTTATCCCTTCATCTTCTTCCACCATGAAAGCACCCATGTGTCTGCGGTGCGTTACCTTGTTTTCATAGGGCTTTTTTGTCACGGAGGTTGTGGTGTGATAGTACATTGCATCTCTACACAGATTGTAGACCCCTATGTCAAAAAAGGGCAGGATACAGAAATGTGCCCTGTGCATGCAGCAGGTAGTGATGTGAGTTGTGACGGTCATTCATGCTGCCTGGGACTTGGCTCTGTGAAATTTTCTCCCCGGAAACCACATTTACCCTTGTGGTAGAGATGCTTTATCTTTGCAGGGTCAGTGTTAGACCTACAGACTTGTAGTTCTGAGTCTGGTGCTTGCATGTTTATTTTATTTCCTAGGGAGCAAAGCGTGAGCTATTAAATGGAGATACAGAAAACAGAGGTTTACATTGGTGCCTCAGGTGCAAATGAGAATCTTTCTCTGTATTACCAAACTGAAAATGATGGGAAAAATGAGTTGTGAAAAGATATTTTCTGCCTTACCTAGGCATATCTTTATTTTTGCAGCTTGATCACTGCAAGAATGATTTTTTTCAGTGCTGTCACTATTTTTCTCCCAGGCCAGATTGTTGAGTGCCAAAATGAACAATTTTTTTCACTTTGAAAAATGTACAAACTTCTGAAACTGGAGAGTTAAATGGAAGTGAGCACAATACCACCTTACTCATGGATAGCAGTTTCAAAACATAATATATCTCAAATAAAAAATATACCCTTCTCTGCTCTCAAGAGTGAAATTATGGTGGGAGTAGTGAAGGAGAGATAAGGCAAAACTCAGTGAACTTCATTAAATGGCTTCTTCTCTGAATGGAAGATCAAACAGCAGCAGAGTGGAATTCTGAGGGTATTTTTCATTTGTAGCTATGGGAAAAGACCTATTCTACCCTTCTGATCCTGTGGGCAGACAGGGCACTAAAACATGCGGTAGTCCTGCCTTACATATTGTTTTGAAAATACGATTTTTGTACATTTCAACACCATGTCTTCTGAGATAAACCAGACAGAACACAGAAATATTTGATCGCGTACAAAGACGTATATGTACCATCCACCCAAATGCAGCCAGAGTGACAAACCTTCGGTTTCCTAGTAGATCTAATCTTCCTCTAGCTGCAGCACTGTGAATAGCCTGTTGGCATAAAGCACCCTAAAGAAAACTATTAGTAGTTATGGTTTTTCTCTTAGATGATTTCTGCTCTGATGGGTAAGGCTCAATTCCAGAAACACAAAAAAGGAGTAGTTTTACTTGTTGAGTCTTTTCTGAACAAGCGAAGCAATTAAATAACCAGGTATATTTGAGTTTTCTTATGCCATATGACTATACACACATGTTCATAAATAGGCTACAAATTGCTTCTCAAATGTAAATAAAAATACCATGATTTCTGACCTGTGGGTACTTCTGAAGGCTCTGTTAGCTTATGAAATTTGAAACATGCTTCTGAAGCCCAGAGGGAGCAGCAGGTGCTGCCTGTGTTCATCCCTGCTTATTCCTATAGCAGAAAACATCCCAACAGAGAGCCCGATCCTGTCCCCCCATGCTTCACACTCACTGGCCTGCCACTGATGAGGGAGATGGGCACTGCTTGCCCCTGCCACCACCTTGCATCCCTTGTGTTGTTGCCTGTGCCAGAGGAGCCCAGGCTCATGCTTTCCTTTGTCCCTGATGTGCTCTGAGGTCTGGTCTAGAGGTGTGTCTGCCTACTCCTCTCTTTTTCCTATAAACAGGTACTCCTCTTATGTAAAGCGGTAAGTCAGAACTTGCCATTTGTATTTAAAACTTCAGGTGCTCGCATTAACATAAGGTGAAACAGGATAATAATTCTTAATTTTCATTTTTAGGTATAGTGATCATGTAGCTCAGTAGAACAGAATAGGGTTTCGGTGTACAGTAGAAATCAAATTTAAAAGAATAACTGCTATTATTGCAGTCAGTGTGGCTGTTTTTCTCCATGCTGAAAATACATCTATCGCCTTCATCTCTGATCCACTTAATTGCTGCCTACCGTTGAATTTTTCTCACTGATCAAAGTCCAGTTCTGCCTACCACAGTGTAATGCTTGCTGTTACCAGACATCAGCAAGAGCAGGATTCTTTCAAAATTAAGGTTCAGTTCCAGGAAATCCAAGTCTGTGCTCTGTTGTATTGGGGCAATTTTATTGGCTGCTGTAAAACTCTCTGATTTCAAATCCTGGCATTACATTCTCAGCTGTTAAAATAATTCAGTAAATGAATGCGAAGTCTCTTTATATGTTCTCTGTGTAGCTCTGAATTTACACGTACTCAGTTTTTGTCAATCTTGAAACACACCTCTTAGAAGCTGAGAGGAACTAATTATAATGTAAGTTTCTGTTTCTTAATGTCAATGTGGCCAAAGTGCCACTCAGCTTCATCCGTCTCTCATGAGTCAGGATAGTTCTTTGTAGACATTTTGAAGATGCTTTTCAGGTTTATCTTCTGTCCTAAGGGATTGGTCCTGACCTTCCTCTCTGTGAAAAGCAGTAATCCTGGTTTTTGGTGTGACTGACAAATGCAATCATATCTTACTAGTCACACTTATACAGGCTTTTGGGGAGTTTGGCACAGAGGATTGATTGGCACAGTGTCTGTGGAGGCTTCTTTTGCAATAAGGATAGATTTTTGCAGGAGCCAAGGTGTTTGTGTAGCCCAAAATTACAGATGAATTTCTGCTCGTCCAAATCTTAATGGTATTCTGCCTACAGGAGGGTTATGTCATCTTTCAAGGGTGGGGACACATTAGAACAATCTGTCTGGTGTTGTTTAGACCTACTGCAGCTAGCTGGTAAGTGGAAACCAAAATAATCATTGCAGCTCTGCTGCCAAAGCTCAGCAAAGTGTTAGAGGCATTATGGTAGTAGTGAACTGGAACCACTGTCTTTTAGGGGAAGTTTTTGTTGTTTTGTTTTTTTTTTTTTTTTTTGCCAAAGAGAACGTATATAACAGCAAGTAATAATGCAGCCCATGTTATTTACTTCTCCGTATGACTTTGGTTTGTATTTCACTATGTCTTTATTGATTTCTTTGGATAGCAATTATATCACGTGCCAGAATGGTATTGTGTACACAGGAATCACTCTCAAATACAATTCAAAGGCCACAGACTTGTTTTGAACATCTGAGAACATTACCTAATGCATTAACACAATCAAATTGCAAAATGCATTAACAAACCTATAGTCTCTTTTAAATTTAAACCCCTTAGGACTGTGGAAATCTCTGACAGTGAAATCAGTTGTGACAGCATTGCTGTCCACATGTTAACAAAGTCTCGGTAATAGCATAACCCAAAAGAAGCAGTATTTACACTAATGTACCATAACTATTAAAAAGAGAAAGGGAAAACTAAGAATAATTGAGAGGCCAGTGAGAGAGAATACATTAGCCAGAGCAGAATAAATGTTCATCTGCCAGGATGGGAAAAGCTCTAAACCTAAATCCACATAATTCTCTCAGATCTTTTCTCTACAAATTCACATTAGTCATGAATACCAAATGCACTGATTAAAAAAGTACATCTGTAAGCTAAATAGGCTAGAACAGAAAACACTGTAAGACCATCCACTGGTATTTGTGATGACATAGTTTCCAAGTAAACAAAACAAAATAGAAAAAAAGAAAAAGTGAAGTCTCCAGAAACCGTGTCTTATGTACAACCTCTTAATTGCTAGTAGGCATTTTTTCCCGTGGTTCTTTAGAGAACAGATGGTGTCCCTGTTACTTGTAAATTGGTTGCAGTACTGCAGCAATGAATATAATGCTGCAAGTTATTACATTTTAAATTGTACTCTTCCATTGCACCAGCATTCTGCATCATAACATTCATAGGCAAACCTTTTCTGATTATTTTTAACATTTTATTCCTTTTCTTTTCCTGTTTGAAGTAGGACATGGTTGTTCAAAGGATCAATGCCCTGCCATGTCTAGCGATATATATGAAAGTGGCCTTCAGCTTAATCTTCATTCTTCTGAAGTTTTTAACAGAGACTGTTAAGTCAGAACTTTCACATCTTACTTATGCTGGGAGCAAATAGGAATTTTTGTAGTCTATTTAAAAAAAAATATTATTACATGATGACTAAAGTAACAGACTGCATTATATTATTTCAAATGGGGGATAATGTAATACATACTGGTCCATATGGGCAAATTATACTCATATTTCCTGGCAGTTCAGAAAGGTATTTTCTCCCATTTGCAAATAATTTTATTCATTTATTTATTTTTGCCCATACACAGACTTTTTTCCTCCTCAATCGTCTTGAACTTCAGCACTGAATAAACAGAAGAAAAACATGACATTATGATAGATTTCAATATGAAATGCATAAACTTTTATAAAAGATCCAACCAATGCCACTGAAAACAGAGTCACACGAAAGTAACCTTTCTAGAAAAGGTGTTTTCAAAAGCAGTCACTCTAGGCCAGTTTAAGAGCTTTGGTGTTGACCAGTGGAACGTGATTGTCAGTGTGCTGAGTGGTCTTGGAGAGAAAACTCCATCTGCAGATACATGAAACAGCTAAAAGGGACTACAAATAATATTCATCATTAGAGCCCATCACCGTGTCCCTTCAGAAATAATACAGATAAACTTGAAAAGTTTGCCAAATGTTACTTTTATCCCAGTGAGAAGCTTGATCTGTTTAGTTTATCAAATGAGAGAACAAGAGGGTGACATTTCATATTCGAGAGAAATCCTGGAGAAAACATTTATTCTAGTAGAGAGCCACCTAATTTAGCAGAAAGGCATAAAGTGTTCTAGAGACTGAAGGCTTCAATCTAATATATTATTACTTGAAATGAGACATGATTTTAGAACAGTTAGAATAATTAACCCTGAGAACAGTTTGCACGGGTGTTCAGCAGATTCTCCTTCACACAAATTCTTTACATAGAGGTTTTTGCTTGTCTTTCTGACAGCTATGCTGTAGCTGACAGGAGTTTATGGGCTTGGTCCAGAGATAGAGCTAAACATGGGCCTCTTCCCAGTCTTCCCCAGCATCCAGAACATCCACTCCTGAATCTGGGCATATTTTGTAATTTGAAATCTTATGGGGAATTTAGTGTCACAGAAAATCAAGGCCTTTCATGTAAAGTTCTCTTTCACGCAAGGACAGGGTGATGGCACATCACGTTGAAAATTTATGACAGGCACAAACTGCCAATAGAGAAGTGATTGAGAGCAGCTTTTTTAATTGTGTGAGCCCTTTGGGATCTATTTAAGCATGAATCTGAGTGGATTATCTTCAGCCAGCAAAAATGGACTGAGCACACCTGTGTGGTGAGTGATACCTGAGAGGTGGTTTATGGAGATGGTGGTTTATGGAGACACTTTCTCAGCTGTTCATTGCAACCTTCTAGAGCAAGTCATTTCAGGCTCAGCCTGCCTGTGAGGAGCACTCACAGTGCATTAGCTAGCTCCCTGTTAAACCAGAGAGCACCATGTAGAGTCCTGTTTGATGTGATACCTCGACAGAGTTGTGTGGTTTCCTGCACACCCTGGTTGGGCAGGAGCTGTCATGGCAGGTGAGCGGTGGCTAAGGCTGGCCCTCTGCAGAGCTCTTGCAACTCGCTGAATGGGTCAGGAGCTCCCGGGGCACACAGCATGTGAGCAGGTGTTTGCTTGTGCAACCTCCTCCTTTCCTTTTTGTTCTTTTGCACATCCACATCTCAGCTGCATCTTGCCCCCAAACGATGACTTCTAGCACTTTTATTCTCTTCACTATCGGCAAAGACTATAAAGGATTATGTGCACTAATTGTCAGAGAATATGAGTGAATGAATGAATCAAGCACTGTGCTGTTCATTGCATTCGGTTCAAGGCAGCAACACCAGCTGTTTTAATCATTCCTTCATAAAGGATGTTGTGTGTGTGTGCGTGGCACGAGACTGGAAGCTTTGCTGGAGAAACCTGCATGGAACATGAAGGGAGGGATTGCTGTGGAGGGAAGAAAACTTGGAAATTTGAGCATGTGGCTTGGAAGCACACTACAGATGCACCTCTTAAGGTGAATAGCTGTCTTAATAAGGAGCTACTTCTTTTTTTTTTTTTTTTTTTTTGTCCTCTGCTGCAATGTTGTGCTTTTCTAGCACTTAGTACAGGAAACATTCAGTGATGTCAAAAATTACTCTAGTCTAAAACCTTTTGAAGTAATGGCAGGTTATTTTGAGTTGTTCAATTTTTTCCTGTGACAATAAAAGGAGTGGTGGGATTACTGCACCTAGGAATCGCCAAGCACTGCTAATACCAAGAAGTGCTGAGAATGAATTAAATGTGAAGTTAACCTGATACAGATTGATCTTGTGCTTCACTGATGTATATAGCAACTGCAGTGGTCCTGGGTGGTTGTCATCATAAAACAAAGTACTGCAACTATATTTGAATGTGTAAATCACAGCCAGCATACTCACTGGCTGTCACAATGTGTGTCCAAATTGGTATTAAAATTACTATCTTTATACCTGGGCTGGGAGGACATCTGCAAAGCAATTTTCTTTGCCCATCTTCTTTCTATGCAATAACCTGCAAGTGAATGCCATTCTCTGGGCCTGCTAATTCCACAGCAGCCATGAATGCAGAAATGTTTTTTGTTTAAAATGTAGTCTCAAGGTGAAACTTCTCATTCTGGGAGCAGAGTGGAAACAGTGGGGGAGGACAGTCTCAAAGAATTCAATAATTGAATTAATAAAAGTATAATAAGAGGAAAGAAGGCTGCATCTTGGTTCTGACTGACTTTCACCACATCCCTTTCAGCCACAGAAAAATGTAGTGTTCAACTTTGTTCTGCAAATATTGTCAAGATCATTCATTTACCCCTTTTAACTTATTATAAGGCATTCACGCAGTGGATTTTTAATTAAAAAAATAAAAGGCAAGCCTCAGCCTTTTTTATTTGGACCTCTCAGTTTGCATTTCAATCCTTTTTTATGGATGCCTTGTTGAGCCCTTAGTTGCATATCATTTTCAGCCTCTGCATCTACCCTTTGGCATGATTTGAAATGAGCAGAGCTGTCTGATTCAAATTTGACAGACTTTTCCATCTAAAAATTCCCACACACCTTTTTCTGCAATCCAGTTATAAAGGAGCAGAGGAATAATGCTTGCAACAACAGAGGCAGCATTGACAAAAAAATGAAATTGATTGTGGGGGATAGAACCCACGACAAGCCACTTTAGGTTACATGGTTCTCACTGATTCAAATCCTGAAGGAGGAAAGAACTCACAATTGAACTGCATGGAAATTGGAGGGTCTTCAAGACTGTCTCTGTTGTATGTGGTCTCAGAATTACATACCGACATTTACCTCCCTGGCAAGTTTTGACTTCCAAGGAGTCTGGCTGTATATATGTGTCTAGTTTATTGCTTAGTTTATTTTTCCTTGCCTTTTTTTTTTTTCTTTGCCCAACCTGATTCCCCAGGACATTATTTCTGGTAGCTGGATTCAGGGTTTGGATGAATGACTCCGCAGGGGTTCTCCTGCTCAGTATTCTGCAGGGGTTCTCCTCAAAACGCTTTAAAGCCTGCTGGCAGTGAACAGACACTGCTGACGTGTGACCTCATGACAGCTTTCCTCTGGCGCTGTACAACACCCTCTGGGATATTGTTACTAATTCTTATTTGTTAAACTATGACATAAATACCAAGCCAGTTCTGGTTGCAGAGAACCACAGTCCAAACGGACCTAGAAGGATTAAATGCATGGGGAGACTTTGGAGCCAAACAAAATATATACGTAGGTGTGATGTGTATGTTTAATTCATAAACATGCTGTCAAAGTCCCCTGACCATACGATCAAATTCCCCAACAGATTTATAGTGGGTGACTTGGAGTACATTTAGCAGCAATGCACTTGTACCTGAATAAAGGCATTAATAATCAAGAGGAAAGATGCTGATGAAAGGTCACTTAACAGGAATAAGACTGCATTTTCTTGAGTTAGCAAGTGCTCTCTTAATAAGTCCAAATCAACTGACTTCAACACTGCAGTTTTCATCTTCTCTAAATGGGTGTGACCTTCCTGTGACTGCTGGGGCTACTTTACTTTACCTGACACCAAAAGCTGATGTCTTGGGTTTTTATAAATCTTTGATTTGACTTTTAATACCCTTCATTACCTTATTTCCTTTCAGAAATGACTGTGAACCTTGTTTATCAGTTCTGTAATATATATTTATCACTTTTTATACAAACTATTTGCAGGTACCTATGTAATGAGCACTATTGGTCCTTTATAAAGGTAGGAGTGTTTATCCTCTTCCCTTCTCTGCTTGCTCAACATTTGCTGTGTTTATATTCTTACTACTCCCATTATCAGGGAGTTTCTCTCTGCCTTGCAGAAACATGCTAAGCAGCTTGACTAATGTCTGTCGTAGGCGGTTCATTTTTTTCTCGTTCTTTCTCCAGGTGGGAGATTGTTTATACAATATTGTTTTACTTCTAGGAGGGTTTTCTAAATTATGTGCATACAATATATTTGCTATAAAACACTGTGTTATCAAAATCAAAGGAGTGTCTATTGCACTTGGAGAAAAAAGAGATGGTGAGATTCTCAGCTCTCACAGAAGCTCGTTCTGCTCTGAAAATTGTCTTCTGCCCAGCTGAGCTTTCTTCAGTTGTGACAAACTCTTTTTCTGTCTGTAGCTATAGCAGTCTTGTTATGGAAGGAGATCATTAGATTTCTTGGCCGTAAGAAATAACACATGGAAGTTGCGATGGCATTTTAACATTTGTCACTGTATAAGCAATGATCACTATAATGTTTGGCTTAGAGTTTCTTGCCAGTTGATTACTTAGGCTGGTCTGTTGTAGACCAGCTGGCAAGAAATAAAGTTGGGTCATCATTTGGGAAGGAAAAAACCCACCAATATATGTGATTTTTTCATTTATCTCAAATCAGAGGGTGTGCCAAAACACGGTTCATTCTGTTGTCCTTTGTTTTCAAAGTGTCAGAAGTGCTTAGGAGACTGTTACTTGCATGAGTATCACTTCCATTTTCCTAAAATTGAGAATACTTATTTCATGTCTGTATGACTTGTAGCTTTCTATTCCTTCTTCATTGGACATAAGCAAAATCTTAAGGGAAGATACAAAATTCCAATTCTATAGTATCAAAATTCATGTCATTTTTCTCATTCTTCTGGTACATTATACCCAGCTTCTTTTGCCCCCAAAAAAAAAGGAAAGGAAAAGGACAAAAAAAAAATAAAAAAAAAGTCTAATACCAAGAAAAGTCAGTTTACATTTAGCAAGCAGAAGAGAATTTACATTAAATCATTTCTACATTGGAATTTTTTAGTAATTTTTACATTTGAGATTTTACATTTTGATCTGCAGGGCAGGGACTACAGTAAATGTTACGCCTGTGACAGTATTTCATGCAGAATGAATGGACTGTGATGGATTGCTTTATTTCAACAATTGAAGTAAACAGATGAATTTTTTTACCTTGAGACTTAATAAGAGATGATGAATGAGAACTTCTGTGGAACAAGAAGTAAGGTGTACTTTCCCAGGGCATACTATAATGCGGAGCAGTCTCTGGGAATATGATGAAAAAGCAGGGAAGCGGTTCAATGGAAATATACATTTTTCTAAATAGAGAAAGTGAGGCACTGATTGGAGCATGGCTTTGTATGAATTAGTCTCCAAAATGATAAGAGCTGACCTAAGTGAAACCTCTCTTTCTTCCTGGCTTGTTACCTTTTCCTCTATTGGTAAGACTGCAATAGCACAGCCCTTCCAAATTTCATACTTAATTTAGATGGAACCAAAAAGGTGTTGGCATTGTTCTGCTTACAGGCTTTCTCTCTTCTGTGGGGAAATTATTATCTAAAATACAGTTTCAGGCATTGGATTTCTGCTATTTCCAAGCTGGGACACCATGACATTTTAATTTTAGGCTCTGGTAACCAATATCTTGCAGTTCTCAAGTCCATTGAATGTTTTGATAGATTCAGGGTCTGGCCTATCTTCAAGAAATTGTTTCCAATTATAGTATTGCCACAGCAAAATGAAGACCAGCACTGTCAGGCTTGCTCCTTCCTAAAGGCATCTGACTGTCTTTTTAGCTTATTGGAACTGAGTCCTGTATCCCTGAGCTGGAAGCCTATTAATAGAGGTTACAAGAATTTGTACACATTCAGTACTCCCACTATAAGTGCTATTAAATTAAATAAACACTTGTTAATGAGAGCTAAAAGTACAACACAGAGAAATATGCCAAATTGCTTGGAGAGATATAAAAAGCTTAATGCATGCCTATAATATCCCAGTATAGATGAAATTTACTCAGTTAAATCAATAGCCTGCAGCCTATGTTTACAAAGTGGCAATCTCCTTTTAATGAATCAAATTGTCTTTGTTTTATTCATCAACAGACAGACATCCTGTGCACAATGAAATAACTTCTTTAGAGTCATCTCTTTTTAACTTCCTTCTACCTGCCCTCTTCCCCGCCCCTCCCCACCTTCTTATTTCCCTGTAAATGTGATGAAAGGAATTCTGCCTCCTTCTTGCAGCATGTGATCAGTAGGAACCAGAAACTTGCACTTCGCTTGTTATTGTTCAATTGCCTGTGCTTGCCCCTGAAACGTAGTAAAAAACTCCCCTGACAGATAGACTGCATATGACATTTATAACAGCATTTTAAGTAGATACATTCAGCATGATGCTCCCCTAATTAATGTATCTGAAATCACCAGCTTTACTGCAGCATTCAGAAATGTGTATTCATTGAAGTGTTTAACATAACTTTAAGCGCACAAGTGGTTTAAATATGCAGACATGTCTGACTCCTGAGAGTCAAACCTGGGTCACTGCCAGGTGTTCATAATCTTCTGGCCTCCTTCTTTATTCTGTATTGTTGAATCCAAGGCTACTGAATATGGCTAAGTCTGTACAGTAGTATGTCAGTGATTTTAAAACCAAGTTTAAGGCTGTGGAGTTAATAGAGACGAACTGCCTCTCCTTATTCAGATGTATTGCTGAATAAGAAAAGATGGAGGGGAGAGGTGAGCAAGAAGAACGGTTGCCCCTTAGCATCATCTGTACTTGCAGGATCAGGATGCCCACCTGGCTGTCTCAGTGATGTGTTGTCTAGCAAGGTTGGTTTTTGTACAAGTTCAAAAAAAGTCACACTGCATCTTGTGATAAGTGAATTTACAGAACCTTAATTTATGTGACGTACATATTAAGAGGTTTGGGAATAAAAACTAAACCTTGCTTTCTGAACATCTCTGTGTAACTCCAAAGTATGTTCCATACCTGTATTTACTTGTATGTTGTCCCATTTTTACTACATAAGCAAAACAAAGCCTGATTTCAGGTTTTAAAAGTTTTTAAAATGCTTTTTTAGTTTTAGTTTTCTTTAGTTTTTAAAAACTAAAAAATTTTTAAATGGTTTTAAAAATGCTACGGAGAAGGAAAAAAAAAGGTGGAGTTAATCTTCCTGAGCAGAGCCAATTTCTTATTTCACTAAACCCAAAAATTCCACTTTGATAGTCGTGAAAGCCATACTCCTACTGAGTAAATGCCTCGCAGTGCTGTGTAAAATAAGGCCTCCTCATACGCCTAATTTAAAAATGTGTGCAATTCCAAGAGTAAAATACTGACAAGGACTTGGCATAGCTCTGAAATTTGCTCTGTTCCTTTTTCCCTGTATGGTGTTTACCAGATTACTATAGTCAAGATCAGCAAGTCTGTATAACCTGGGTGCATAAAGGTATTGCTAAGTATCAGTCTCACATAATTCTTGGAAATCTTTTCATGAACTGTAGCTGCCTAGGGAGTCTGAGTCTAATTGATTAATTATCTAGGATCCTCTTGTAATCAGTGGGGAGAGGTAAATGCTGCCAGGTTTGATTCAGCCCCGTCTAAGGTAGGTGTGAGAAATGCTGGGACAAGTGAACTTCTGGGTGTGCTGGTATGTTGTCTTTTAACATTGTAGGAGTCTGGCTGTCTATTCAGACCAAAAAGAACTAGTAATGTTGAGTTGCTGAAATTAAGTGAAATGAAATCCCTCAGCTCTTTTTGTTCTCCTCTATGGTCAAGACACTAGATGGATACTGTGAGGATAAAAACGCTAGAAACTGTGTAATGCTTGATCCATGACTGAACCTTACACTATTTTTGGCTCTTCCACCACTGTAAAGTCTAAGCACATGAATGTCTGAGCTTTAGACATACACAGATACTCACAGAGTGTTAAGAAGGTGGAGAAAACTTAATTTCTTGGGGCTACTTCAGCTTTAACTGAACGTAATGCATGTAAGTCAGTAGGCTTGATTTTTCAAAACCTACTTAGAAAACAATTCTCTTTATTTGTTTTGTTTATTTGGGATTTTTTGTTGTTTGTGTGGGGGTTTTTTTGTTGTTTATGGGGGGTTTTTTGTTGGTTTAGGGTTTTTTTGTTGTTGGGGGTTTTTTTGTCTTAGATAATTCTAAGTAGGCTATCCCATAGAGAAATGCTAGATTAGTGTGTCAGATTGTATGTCATTCTCAGAAACTAGAGAATATTTTGGGAGGCTGAATCATAGAAAGTCCAGTAATTTTTTTTTTTCTTCAAAATTTCACCATTTTTTAAAACATACTCTATGATTAATTTCTTGGCTTTGAGAAGAGTATTACTGCATACAAAATCTTTAATTAATGATTGTCTGTCACTGTATTATGACATACATTTGTGTCTAAGTTTCAGGAACTCTCTTAAAACTGTCTTCAGATTTTTGTGCTAGCAGAGGCTGGCAGAATAGGTAAGGTGTACAAGAGTGAGGTTTTCAGTACATACAGTATTTAATATCTGATGTTTGATTTTTAAAGGGCGTAGGTAATTCTGGCTTTAATATGTCCAAAAAATTCCTGTCTAAATTACATTACCTTACATCTATATTGCAACATTTTCCTTCTCTCATGTTTAAGGCATGACTTTATTTTTCTTTTTATTTTTATTTCTCTCTTCTTTGAGAGTCCCAGTAAAATGATGCCACTTTTAAGCCAACTGAAGCTAGCTGTGATTGTTGATGCTCAGCATGACTGATGGTGCTTAGCATTGAGCAGAATTGACGCCCCTGCATGTGCTAAATCTCCTCATGGACTATTTAATCTGCAAACAGAGCTGTTATCTTTCAGCAGGAGCTTTCTCTAGATTTTATTTCTAAAAGCAACTGTGAGAACAGATAAGGAATGATACTAGAGAGAAATAAGAAATGGAAAAAGGAAGAAATGAGAACAAAAATGGGATATGTTGTAGAAAAGCAGATAAATATTTGAAAGAAAACAGTTAAAAAACCTTAAAATTGACATTCTTATTCTCCTAACTCTTACAATCACTGGAAAATCTTATGCATTTTTGTTATTTTAATATATAAATTCCTACATACAGTGCTTTCAAATGAGCTGATGATCTTGCTACTTCAGCCAACATGCAGGCATGCAAGATGTAGTATTTACTCTGAAGAGTTTGCAAGCTAGATGATGTATCCATCCAAGAATGTGGCTATTTAAAGAACAACAACAATTAAACAAAACCCATAACAGTCGATTTGTTCTGGCTTATTTTGTTTTGGCTAATTTTTAAGTGGAATGACAGTGCATCTTCCGAGTTTGTTGTTTTGGTTTGGTTTTGGGTTTTTTTTTTTTTTTTTTTAAATTGCAAGAGTAGGCTCTTAACACCTTTGGTTTTTCAAGTTGGAAAGATCAGAAACAAGAGGTTTAATACCAGATAACCTGCTATGGGCAGATCAGCGTAGGTCTTTCACATCATTGGTTGGTGCTTTCATCTTCATCTCCTGTTCAGTCCTGATCAAGAGTAAAGAACTTACAACCCTACATAAATGTAGCTCTGAAGCTCCATTTCACTGGCCTGGGCTACTAAAGTGTGACTTAACATGAGGTTCATCAAAAGACTTTTGTTTTTATTTTTTTTTTTTAAATTTATTTTGTTAGTTGTTTTACACTTCAAAAATTTCTTTTTCCTCACAAGGCAAAGGGTCCCCATGTGGGGCTCCTGGGGATGATGAGACGGTTGATCTGTTGTTTCATACTTTCCTGGTTTCCCACCTTATATTGGGTTTCCATCCTCAAAACCCTGTGATTCAAGAACAAGGTGAATCGACACACAGATTTGTTGAGATGACATGATATTTGGTCGTGATTCCTAAGCAACATTACTGGTGGCGGGGTGGAGGAAATGTGTTTTAACCTCTCATTGGTTTTGCCTCTTAGTTTTAAGGGAAAATACTATGTCTGCCAGTATAAGCATCAGGGAATTAAAATACTGGCATATTTGCATGTTTTATGGAGTAAGTCTTTAGGTCAGTTTGGCACTCCAGAATTATCCAAGAGTTTTGTTGTTAATTTCAGTCGAACGAGATTGAAGAGTTAAAGAGTTAATTCCTACTGGCAAATTGCTACCTAGAGAAGTATTTTTGGACACTGAAATTACCATGTATTGATTTACTGATTTATTGATTTACTGATTTATTGTTTTACATTTCTTTAGCTCTGGACACTCTTTACTTCCAAAGCATGATGCATGACTTAGAAAGTACTCTACTGTACATAATCCTCTGTAGGACGAAATAATGCAAGCTACTAAAAATAAATTAGTAAGGTATAGTCCTACTTCAGCGTCAGGTCTGCTCTGTATCACAACAAATGAATAATGGGGAAGATCAATTCAGAATTTAAAAAAATTATGAAGACAGCAAAGACACTTGGCAAAATTAATCTTGGGAAGAAAGGCAAAGTACGGGAGAAGGGTTTGGAAGAGAAAATTAGTGTAAGTACAAAAATATTTTATTTTTCTGTACTTTTAAAAGACTGCTTAAATGTTTATAGGGTACTTGTATGTGGCTGTTAAATATATAGAGAAGCCACTCTGCATTTCCTTCAGCCAATCTGCATTTCCTTCAAACACAGAATACAACATAACATTTCCAAAATTTTACCTGATTTAAGGTGTCTTTATTCAGGCTTTTCTAGAACGTTGGGTTGTGAAAACAAATCTGTTTCTTTTGTTTTCCCCAAGTTCAGTGCTGGAGGCAGAGGGTTATCCAATGATAGACACTGCTGTTCTGATGTCAGTTCTGTTCACTGGCATAAGATGGTTAAAACCACATTAACTTGTGTGTAAAAGCTTGTTAAAAGGTATGTGAACTCCTGATTCCAGCTGTCATATTTGCTCAGCTTGATGAGGAGCCTGTTGCAAAAGGGACCATGCATTATGGAATTCAACAGCATGCTCAGAACAACTTTCCTGATGCATTCCAGTCTAGGGGAAAAAAATAATTTCTTGTCTCATTGCCACCCTTGGATGTCTGCAGTCTCATCCTGAGGTGGAGATGTCAGCTGAACATTATTTACTTTCCCAATGAAAGGTTAATGCTTCAGATGATAGAGTCTGAATGCAAGCTTTGTACTCTGTTGTCAGAAAAATAATTTGCTAATTGGCTCTCTTTCTTTTTATTCTTTAATTTTTAAAATAGATGTTATTTTTCTATAATTTTGGGGTTTCTTTGCAGTGTTGGAGAATATGAGATAGCTGTATTTTAAAGTCTTTTATGAGGTTGTGTTTGTTGTTTCCAATGTGCTACAGTTTTTGCTACCACTTACTTTGCATTGTAACCAAAATCTATGCTTCATAAAACTGCAACATTGTTAAATACTTTGACAGATGATTCTTTGCATTGTGGCAGGAGAGGCTAAGCACCTGACCTGCTAGCTGTTGGTCCTAGCACATTGTCAACAAAGTCCCTCATGATTTGCACGTTTGGATCAAAATCTGTCTTCTTATTTAATAATAAAAGAATTTTGTTAATATTTACTCTGTTCCCCAAAGAAGCAAAGTATGCAATGACTAATAACCTCAAACATCTATAAATATTTCCTCTGAGTATTTTGCATTGTTTTGCAAATAGTAAGTTCCACAGCATTTTTCTAACACAATTTATGTTAAGTATCTTCTACCGATCTTTTGTATTTGAATGCTCCCTGCTATGTTGTTTACAAATGAATTGCCTAAAATTATGCATCAACCTCAACCCTCTGCATTAGACTTTAAATATGTCCACACATAAGATGAAGATGACTGCCCTATGCACGGGCATGCACAACTTTAATTTAATCCCATTAATTCCCTTACCAGCAGAAGTGCAAGTGTAGCAAATGCTTTGTGATCCAAGAATACATCCATTCCATGCACACTTCTGCAGCTTCCTTGTCTTAGGCACCCAAGCTGGCTAGATTAAAGCTATCATGTTCCACAACTGTAGATAAAAATCTTCATGCTTGGGATTTATTTTCTGGATAGATATTTTACCCAGGTCAGTTCACATGTGCCATTAACCTGTACATAGGAAAAGTAATTCAGAAGTTAATGTTTTTCTATCAATCTTTTTGTTGATTGGGTGGGTGGGTGTTTTTTCACAAAGTAATCTTTATCGTTAATTCAATACAGCTGGTTCTCAAGCATTTTTGGACACCCAATAGGTTTTCATCCTTAATACAACTTATATACAAATGTAAGGTTATTCAAATCAGTGCCAGAAACACAATTTCTAGACTTTTTGACGAAAGACTTAGAAATGAAGTTAACAGAGAATCTTGAACAAAATACTTTTAAACTGATGTGCATGTGAAATCAGAGCTTACCCCTAGGCATCTTTGTGGTGATTCTAGATTTTAAATTCAAGTTTAATAAAATTTGGACCTTAATAAATGTGACTGGTTTTAGAACCTTTTTAATAAAGTCAGTTATATTTTTTACATTTAAAAATACCATGGGCCATGCTTTACTTGATAAATCTCAAAGTAATATTCCTGAAAACATTTTTTTAAATAGTTTGGGTTGCAGTACCCAAACTGGGGAAAAAAAAAAAAAAGAACGTGGGAGAAAAGGAATGAGAGCAGCACATTTATGTAAATATCACCTTTGTATTATAAAAATACTGTATCCATGCTGAGATGTATGTGGGAGACAAGAGACAATCCATTCAGATGTTAACCCTGGCAGCTTGTAGGAGTGCTTAAACAGTATAGATTAACAGCTCAAAAACCTTCTTTTGCAATACACTCTTTCCTTCCTCTCTGCCTCCTTTCCTTCCTTCCTTCCTTGCATCAAGTACAGAGGTTTTACTGTTGCATTTGTATTTCACATTGAAGAGTAGAGTGTATGGCTCCAAGGCAAGGAAATGGATATTCTGGTTTTTAATGCTTGGGTTCTGCATGTGCCATGAAGATGTGAGCTTTAGATGTTCATGGGGCTGGGTCAGAGCAAATAGTAATCCAGGAAAAGGCCTGGCAGTGTTCATCATCTTAGGTAAATATAGGCAATTAAATATATTTACCTAACATGTTTCTTTCATTTTGATGCCCAGAAATCTGATTATTAATGGTTACAAACTATTTCCTTTTTATTTTTTAAAATGTGAACACTTTAATAAAATATATTTTTGTATTTAGCTATCTTACTGTTAGTGGAAAATACAATTCCACAGTATAGAAAATAGACAAAATAGAACAAGATGACTTATCAGCCTAGCTAAAAGCAGCATGCAGTGGATAGGTGCCAGGGAACACTGTAAAGATCTCAGAGCCGTTACCAGGGGAACTCCAAGATGCACATTTTAAATGTTGATTTTTCCTGAAAAGAGAACAAATGTCTCTTGGACACTTTGGCTGGATCCTTTGCTGCGAGTTTTGGTAAAGTCTTAAACAGGAGATCAAGCACGTTCTCCTGTCAGCCCTGAAGTTATTATCTTTGATTCAGGATTGGCTTTACTGCAGATGCATTTCCAGTTCCTGTCACCAACACCAGTCTTAGTTATCTCTCTCTGAACAGGGATTAATTATTAATTATTGCTGATAATTAGAGCTTATTAGGAAAACTGAAAGACGCATTATTTCTCTCTGTATGGTTTGATTTTGTTTTACTCTCTCTATGCCCATGTATTTTCATGTTTATAATTCTTGTATAGATCTATTTCTCTTTCTGCTATTCTATTTTTAAGTTGCATTTAGGATGTTCATATTAACTTTCAACATTTAAGACATTCATTCATCATTTGGATGATTTTTATTTTTGTTTAAATTTTTGTTCCTTCATTGGTGGAGACTGTTTTTTGGAATAATCATAGTAAAATGTGAAATGGTTACTGGGTTTATTTGACCACAGCTTAAGTTTATACTAATGAGGAAAGCTCTGACTTAAGCTAATGAGGAGAGATTGAACCCTCCCTTACTTCAGATACTTGCATTAGAATGGGCTAAGTCAGCAGCTAGCGAGACAGGCAGACATTGGTACTTGGTGAACCCAGCCTGCAGCTTCCATGTGTGCTTTCCTGATGGAGGTGTCATCCTCAGCACCTGAAAACACATCCAAATCTTTGCACGTAACTGGCACTAATTGCTCGCATCATCTACTTTCTTGAACTGTCAAAGGTGACAGTCCCTGTGAAGGGCAAACTGTTCCCTATGTGCTCCCTCCAAAGAATAAATTCTGGGTGGGGTGGAATTAAATAAATAAATCAGAAAGGAATAGGCTTAGCTCTCTAACAGAAGCAGGGGGCTTTAGATTGTCCTGGGAAAGAAGTTCCTGGTAATGACAAGGAGTCTTGAGTCCCCACTGCTGCAGCAGTTCCTGCCTGTAAGTGAAAGGGGAAACATTATTTTTCAGAGGCATCTGTGTCGTTGATAAGTCAGTGAAAGTAGGAATGTAGATGAGAGTCTCTAGCTGTGGAGTTGTGCTTCTTCCTTTGCTGTGTTACTGCACCACAACTTCTTTGCACTGATTTACAGAGGGAGAGCTGTGTTGCCTCGGAGCAGTCTGCAGCATGCAGAAAGGCAGTTCAGAGATTGCTAGAGATTGCTTAAAGGGGATTAGGGAACCAAAGAGGTTCCTCCTCATCTAGTGATTTTCCAGAAACTGCTGGTTAGTACTGCCTCTTACATGAGGTGTTTTGCACATGACACCATCCAGTTTTCATTCTGCACAAAGCGTTTATCTTCCTTTGGAAAGATTCCTAAAATTGTCATATGCTGATAATTAGATGAGACAGATTGGCCAAACATCCATATCTACTGATTTCCATTTATGAAGTTACCTATTGGCTGTTCATCTCTTATGCTTGAACGGTTTCACAGTTGAAGCCACTATGAGTGCAGTCAATTTAATGGTGTTCTGTCCATTCAAGTGGCTTTTGTACGCTGTTGGATGGGCGCTAGATTGAGCATTTACCTTCAAATTAAATAAGGTACTTAAAATTCCCTGAGTAACTTCAGTAACTACTCTCAAAGGCAGTTGCATGCCACATGTCTCTTTGTTACCTCAGTGTTACAAAAATTACAGCATTTGAAAAGGTAATGGCTCTAACTTATGATGTTCCATGGCTGCACTTCATAGTGTCTAGATACGCACATGAACCTGACAGTACTGTTAGAATAAAATTGAAGATTCCTAAGCTACTGCAATGGAGGAGCATTTGAGCACCACTTTGCCAATCAGGTTGCACATAATTTGAGAATATGGAACCAAGGTTTCTCCCATGGTAAATATAGGCACGAATTCATAATGCTTTCACAAATTTTCCTCAAACATATTCTGCTCTAAAATTTTAATTTACTGACTATTCCTCCAATAGTAACCTTCAATTGCCTAGTGATTTCATGTTTTCTGGGTGCAATTAATTGTTCGTTTGAGCTTATTAGTAATTTATATATTCTAGATGTGACATTATATATGTAGATCATTTTACACAGCTTTGTGTGTAAAACATGGTTTTCCATATTCCATAATAAATAGAGATGGACGTAGCTCCAGAAGCAACGTACCCCATTCTAAAACAGCTGGGATAAATGTGGAGTTTCTCTTGCCATGCACTCTGATTTTAGCAGAAGTCTAGATAACTAACTCATGCTTAGAATTTTAACTCGTGACGTGTTTCTGGGAGCAATTTTTGGAGAACTGTTAGTAAAGGAAATCTGAATTATAGTGAAGCTTTCTTCAAGCACACTAGAAGCAACAAATCTGCAAGAGTGTCTGCAGATCAGTAGGATTATAATAGAGGAAGAGATTAAGGTAAGACAATAACAGAAAAGCTAAATTATGTCTTTGCGTTGATATTCAGTGTAAAAAAGGAGCCGTAGTGGTTTTCATTATGAAAATCTTATGACTGAAGAAAAAACGAAATCTTGTGGATTGCTCGGTGGAGAATCTGTTGAAAATAAAAAGATTGTAGAAGATGTTATGGAACAAATGGACAAAAAGTATTAAGTCTCAAAGATGAGAGAGTGTTCAGCAAAGAACACCAAACTCTTGCTTAAAATGGCCTTGGACCCTAAGGACTGGAGGGAAGCAAATGTAGTGCTGTTATTTCTAACAGGTGCTTGGGTACATGTAGGGAACTCTGGGCTTGATATCTCTGATCATGTAAAGGCCAGAGATATAGATGAAATTAATTACAAGTAAATGTAAAGTGATGCTCATGCACAAAAAACAATGTTAACAAATAGAATGATGGAGCTTGAACTGCTGACCACAAATAATGAAAGCAAGATCTAAGGGATCTGGTGGGTAGTACTCCGAAAACGTCAAATAGATGTACAGGAGTGGTCCAAAACTGAATAGAAATGTAGGACTTATTGGGAAAGGAATAGAAAACTAAACATGACAGCATTACTGTGCAATTGTAATATTACACAAGGCACTTGTATGTTGAATACTGTGTGCTGTCCTAGTCTCCCTATCCCCAAAAATTGTGGTAGAACTGGAAAAAAGTTGAGAGAAAGGCACCAAGGAGAATCCAAAGTTGTTATGTGTATTATCATATTTTCATTTTCTAGTGTTCTCGCAGTGTCTGCAACAAGACAATAGATCAAAATGGACTACCTCAGAGCCAAGCAATAGGTTATTTTCTAACTGGTGTTGTGACACATTGATTTTATGATAGGAATCCTTCTTCTTGTATTGTCTAGATAGAGCTGACAATAAATAACTTCTGCAGTAGCTTCTCAGCTGAAGTATTCACATTTTCAGGTACCATATATCAGTTTTGCTTATCCTAAACATGTTAACACAGACTTATCCTGCTCAACCAGGATGTTTCTTTTCATCTTTTTCATAAAGAAAGACAGTCCTCTTATTCTGTTCTTACCTCTGAGTAGAAGGTCTCTAATAACCTTGCGTATTTCAACCATAAAGCTTTGTTTTATTAATTTGGCTTACAAAAAGTGTTTCCTCTCAGATTCTGAGATTTCAAATATCTGTATTTGCACTACTCAACCTCCACAGAGACATCTGGGGTGAGCAGTGTTGGTGGTGTGTGCTGGTGTGTGCTTTTAATAAGTCTGGTTTTACTTTCAGCTGTAAATTCGCTGTGAAAAGAATAAGCATCTAAACAGCACTTTATAGCAGCTCATTGTTAGCAGAATGCCTCACGGGCAAGAAGGTGTGATTTTCTACTTAATAGAAGCACCAGCAGGTGGAATTCTCAGTCTTTTTTTGTTATTTTTTCTCTTATAGTATTTTCATCAGGCATAGGAAATGTAACAAGCAATTACTAACAAACACTGAAATAGAAGTGAAAGACTTGCTTTAGGTTTTTTTTTTTTTCTTTAGTCCACAAGAAATCTCATTTTTTTTCCTTGGTTTTGTTTGTCTACAATACTTTAGTCCTCAGGAAACACGCAAAACTTAAGAAATGTGTAGTCTTTGGATGAAATGTTGCATAGGGAAGGTTGTAAAATCCTTACATTCTTATAATGATAGGACATAAAATTATAATGAGCTGATTTGGTCCTGTGCATGAGTACTTTCTGAACATTTGTTTTGCCTAAAGCCAATTCCCAGTACACAGTAAAAATAAAAAGAAAGAAGAAAAACAACAGCAACAAAACCCTTATTTAAGCATACTGTGGACGAAGTAGACACTTTTTAGAAAGGAATCTGAGTGAACCACTTGAAATCATTGGCCAATCACCTGAAATATAAGTTTGCTGAAGTGCAAAATCAGCTTCTGACAGAAATACCCTAATCTTTATGGGAAGTATTATTTGGGGCGTTCTATTCAGTGTCTTGTTTCCTAAAAGTTAAGAAACTATTTGAAATTAAAAAAAGTCTGAAAGTTGATCTTATTTTACTTCTTATTGTATGGTTAAAATACAATATGAGAGATGGTACTGCTTACTAATTCTAAAATTTTAAAGGCTGGGATAACCAAAATCAATCTATTTGAATTCCAAAATATAGGTAGTACATCCTTTGCATTGAAATTATTTCATTTATTTAATAGTGTAAATTTTGGTCTATTTTTTTTTTTTATGGCTCTAGTGCACATGAGTATTTAGATTAAATAATATGACTGAGAATCATTCCCCCTAGCATTAGCTGCTGAATTCCAATCAAAAAGTTTGCCTTCCCTTCTTAGTTAATGAGAGAAGTTAACCATTACAGATGGCAAATCATCTCACCAAAATTGCCTCTTCTCTCCACTGACTACAAACAGAGCCTCGAGTCTTGGTTACTGGTTGAGACTAGGTGCTTAACCTTTAGACGGATTAAATGAAGTGAAATTGCTTCCTAACCAAAGTAGTTTAATCTTTTTTTCTGCTTACTTAAACTAAGATACAATTTATTATCCATATGCATAGATCAAAATATAAGGATAAGATTTAACCATTATCCAAGTAGTAAGAAATATCCTATTCACTATTTTCATACTTAATAAAAAGTAAAAATTAGGAATTTGAATATATTTGTACTAAGTGGCACTATTAGATTGGTCACTGGTTACGGATATATTGTATCTAATGCTCTTCCATTTCAAGAGGAGATGAAAAAGTAGACCAGCCAAAACGACTCAACTTTTCTTTAAAGAAAAAACCTTACAAGTGAAAAACAGGTTTAAACTTGAAGATTTAAGTCAAGATCTTTTGCTTACTGATTTAACTCCTGATTAAATTTGGTGATTCCAATCATTTTGATTTAAATCGGTACACTCAGATGTCACTGTAGAGTGACTTGTCCCATTAATTTTAATGAGCCTATTTCATGTGCAAAGCAAAGCACCTGTGCAAATCTTTGCAGGGAATAGTCCTTGGAGAATAAGGTTTCTGTTTAAATTATTAGCTAGTCTTGTGTTAATTTATAGTTTCATATTTTCTTTAAAGAGATTATACAGATGTTAACCACTTCATCTGCAAGTTATACCTCAGAAGTGGGATCATTGAACACTTTATTCTCTAAGTGCCTGAAGTGAGTCACAAGAAGATTTTGCTTGGTTCCTCCAACAGCTGGTCTGTGAACTAGGCAGAATTTAAAGAAAGTTTAGAATAAACAAGTGGAATATTTATGTTTTTATAAAGCCACTCCTTCAACTTGAAGCCTGTTAACAAGGAAAGGGAGTTATATTTTTTAAAAATCCATTATTTTGGTACCGAAAGTGCCCATATGAAATACCTGTGGAAATTAAAGTTCAAGCCCGTATTGGATGACAATTTCATTGATACATTATTTGTATGGTATTTCTGATTCAAATAAATTCAGTGATGCAGTGCATTTTGCTAGAATTCCCACTGGATTTCAAAGGTCAAAGGACTAAACTGATGACAGTTGCCAGAGTTGTATGTTTGGTCAATATGCTTGCTAGTACTCCTAGCAAACTCGCCCAACTTGTAAGTCAAAATTAATCTTCAGAAAATGTCAACTCTTAAGAATCCTTCAACAAATGCATTCATTTGTGGCATTGTCCTGACATCTTTACGGTTAGCTTTTTCATGTTGGCAGTGAATAATCTAATGTGCTAGTTTATTATTCCTCTGAAAATAGGCACATATGTCATAGTAGGAATGAACAGATCACTTTAGCAGAAGTCCAGACATCTGGTAGGCGAATGTAAGCATAATAGTATTCCCAAAGCCTCATGTTTAAATGTAGGTCAGGAAAGGAGAAGTAAGAGTACAGAAGAAAAAACATCAGTGGTTTAGTGTACATGTAAAAAGTAAATGAAAAGCATCAGGTAAGGTTCAGCTAGACAGGCTTCCATTATTGGGCCAAGAAAGACTGCAGGGTGTGTGTATTCAGTGTGTCCTCATGACTTTATCTGGAAAAAGAAAAAGCACCTTTAGCTTTTAAAACTGATACAAAAGGGAAGTTTTCATTATAGACAAACAGGTTTTTACAAACTTGCTGATATCTTGGTGTGACACCTGACATTCTAAATGTTAGAAAAAAGTAGCTTGAGCTGTCAGGAATTTGAAGTGGAATAATTTTGAAAATGAAAGAAATGTAACAGAGATTTAATTTTATTTATTTTCTTTTATTTTATTCCTGAAACTGTCATTTATTTTTAATACATCATGAGCAATGATTCTGAAAGCAGCACTTAACAAAAGTTGATAATGTTACATTTTCAGCCCACCCATGTGATTGAATGCGTCTTTGCCAGTTCTTAGTACAAAAGGCAGAAGCAGCTGATGTGAGGACCTTTATTTTCACCACCCAACTCTGCTTTGCATGTGCCACAGGATACAGTTATTCCCCTGACTCACCAACCCTCGACAAGTTCAGGTCATGCAGCAGCGCTCTGCCCTGCTTGTTTTTACTTTACTGACAGCACTTCAAGAGGTTGAAAAAAGGGGGGAGAGAAATGGTCCTTTTATTTATTTTCTTATAAATCACCCAAATATTCAATAAAGATAGTGTGGTGTTTAGAAAATGTGTGCTGCTGGAGTGTGGAAATATATTTAATTACTAGTGCTAAGGGGTGAGCTACAGAGCTTTCTCCAGTAGCACTCGTGTGCATGAGGAGCAATGTCACTGCTCCTATGTGTTAGTAAAGGTCTGATGTCATGACACATTTCTGTTCACATTTATACCTGCTTTGCAATCTTCTAAGCCTTGTTAAAGAACCTAAGAATTTCCTGCTAGTTAATCTCCAGCAGTTGTAATCTGAATATCTGTGTGGGTGCACTTGAAATGCAGATTTGTTCTGTGTTTTTTAGAATCCAGAGGTTATTTTGTGTGTCCTGCATTTAATCTCAGATGATTCCTGAGTCTTGTTAAACACAGTAGCATTACAGAAATCTTATTTTCACATTCTCTAATGTAGTAAAAAGAAATCTTTGTGCCAGTGAGTTATACATTTCCTGACTTCCTACATCTAGCTCATTAGTTTATCCTAGAAATTTCAAGGAAAGGATGCTTCCATTCCCTGTCAAAGTCCCCCAATTTTAAAGATCAGAATGACAACATTTTACTTCGGGAGCTGATCTAAATGCAAAGATCCTCTCTCCCTGTCCCTCCACGTCTCCCTCTTCCTTGCTCTCCCCTCCTCCCTTTCTCTCCTTCTCCCCTTACATATGGGTGAAATCTGAAAAATTCTCTTATATAAAATAGTTTATACATCTGACATGTCAAAGACAAAACACATTTTTCTGAACACTGCAGAAAACAGAGAATTATTTTTAAGTGTTTTCTTTTATTGTTATATTTTGCCGATGATTTTACAGCTATTTATTTTAACCAGGTATTTACTTTAGTTCATTATGGCAGAATAAATCAGCATTTTCCCTTACAAAATGCCCTGTTAGTTTTCCCTACTTATATGACCTGAGGATTGCAATAGGAATGTTATGATATTTATGTACTATACCATGCTGTTGAAGCCATGACTGGCAGCAAGATTCACTGGATTTTTGTTTTATTGTCTGTCACAAGCCACAAGCCAAGCTTAATATTATTTCTATAATTATCATGCTCCAAAGGTTTACACCAACAAAATCATTGAACAAGTTCAGCAAATCCTAGGGCTGTGTTTACACTTGAGAAACCTGAATTCTTGTTGGCAGTTGGCATTTAGGTGTATGGAGCAGAACCTTTCACGTATTGGGGTCCTTAGTAACTAATTTAACAGTGGTGAGTAGCTGTCAGCAACAAATTGTGATAAAGTTAGCCTCTCTTTCTAAGTTCAGAAGAGCTTGCTGACTTGTAGCTTAGTCCTCTAGACAAACAGTTTGTTTGAACATATTCACCAAATGTTTTGAGAGTTATTACATGAATTGGATCAACAACACATATTGCAAAATCAGAATATGTTGCTTATCTGTATTTGATCAAAGAACTTGCATAGCATTTAATCAGATCTGTGCCATGGTTTATATTAATTATAAAATGAGATTGGGACACTTAATATTTCTGTTCTAAGTATTCACTGTAAAAATATTTTATCAGCTATAAATTGCAGAGCTTTTAACATCACTGGTCTGCAGATTTCAGCACAAAGAAAATATGATTGAATTTTTGATAATATTCCGCATTCATGCACTGTCACACATTTTTAAGTCTCATTAGAGACTTAAAAAATTGGTTCAAAGGGCATAATGATGAGTACAGTTTTAATCTTTAGTCATGGTATGGTCTTTGCTGGCAGTAAATAGTTTTTTGGAGTTTCCTCCTCCCTCCCCCCCCCATTTATTTCACTGTTGGAGGTGGAGGGGAAACAGTCACTGCATTTTTTTAGAACCTGCTCCAATAAGTAATCATATTTATTTTTCCTTTTTTTTTTACCCATTCTTTATTTGACTTTACGTACTTTACAGCTAATAAAAGTATGTTTAATGGTGTTTGACAAGCTAAATAAAAGTATCAGCTGAGGTGTATGCAGAGTACTTCATACATACTGAGGAGTGCTGTTGAGAGTGGGAGTATCCATCACCTCTCCACAGCCTGAGATACCCTTCTGTGCATGCGTTTATGCACATTTGAGTGTGTTTGCAGAAATAAAGATATATATGCATATATCTGAGAAATAAAAGTTATAATGACCCCTTCTAAAATGAGAACAAGGATTTGAAATTATGATAGATCTTTTCTTTTAGATAAATAACTTTCCTCTGTTAAGGTATAAAGCACTTCAGAGTGGAATGTAGCTTGGAGATTAAGTTTCTTAATCCTATGCAGTCTATTTTCCCATTAATCTATTGCCATATTTTGTCTTAGATGTCTCAATAATTGTCACAATTTAAACCTGTACTATCCTTTAGCAGTGGCTTTTTATTCCAGCTTTCATGAAGAAGATAACAAGAAGCAAGACTAGTACTTCTTTTTTTAAGCTTCTTTTTACAGCAGGATTGCCCCATTTTAAGTTCCAAAAAATTTTCCACCGTGGCTTGTTTAAGTCATCAGGAGGACTCCAAGCCAAGGAGCATTTTTGTTTCTTAGTGGGGAAAATGAAGCATAGGCATTAAAACACTAGAAAAAAATACTGAGAAGGAGAAACAGGTGAGAAGGAGGAAAAGAGAAGAAACAGAAAATAAAGAATAGGCTGCAAAAGAAGGAGGAAGATGGATGAAAAGAAAACATGTCAGGAGTTGTGCTATATGAATGGTGGGTAGGGGCAGCTGTCTATCCATCCAGCATGGTCAGAGTCTTCACTGGAGAATGAGACCGAACTCAAAACTCATAGGAGACAGTGTTCACTTTTGCTTCAAGCAATACATAATGAGTAAAAAATACATCTTTTGTTACTGTTGTTGTATCATTCCTATTTAGGATTAGTTTAACTGCTTGATATTATGCAGCAGGATCAGTGAGAGTTGCAGACAAAACTGTTTGGAAGAAAGAAGGCCGGAACAGTTTCAAAGATGAGATGTCACCAAGAGAAACAGGAGGCCCTGTGAGAGGAGTGGGAGTGCTAATAATTGGGACGTGTCAGCCTCGATTCAGGTGGACTAACAAGATCATAAGGTATAGGACTGAAAGAGAGAAAAAGCTTAAAGTGCCTTTTAGCCCAGGAAAAATGAGAGCTAGCTAAAACTTCTGGAAAAGTTTTTCTGACAAATTGGTGAAAAACTATTGCAGCAGGGCTATGATTCTTTGACTGACTTTATCTCAGCCACATTTACAATGAAAGGGCAATATTTAAATAAAAACAACAGGCTGAATCACTAAACGCATTCCTTATTTCAGTGGGAGATAGGGAGTCTGCTAAACACTGAATCTTCTAAGTATTTCTGAGGCTCTGGACCAAGCTGCTACTTAGTCTTTTAACCCTCATTAAGCAAATACCTAATATATTATTTTGGTGAAACACTTTCATTATCTTTAAAAACCTTTGTGTTCCAGAGAGAAGGGTTTTTTTCAAATACAGTATCTGCGGCACCTGCCTTATTTTTAGGATTAGTGAACAGGGTTTTTTCCTAATCCAGGCCAAGGAGAATCAGATCATAAGGGAATTTACCTCGGACCGAGGTGAGAGAGTCCAGGCCTACGAAATATATGATACGCAGAGAGGAAACTAAACTAAACTAAAGTTGTGACATAGTGAACAAAGTGTGTTGTGATTTACATGTGAGTATGCTACAGAAGGACCATGTTGATCATCTCTAGAAAGAGACGGACAGTATCTCTGGAGAGAGATAATCTCTTCAGAGAGACAGGGCAACTTACTAGAAGATCCCATCATTTCAGGTCTTGATTTCAGCTGTTCAACATGTAACATGTTGAACAATATGTAATATGTTGAACAAGCCTGCTCATAAATATTAAAGATCTTCTTTGTCCCAAATGACTTTTAGCTTAGTTTAATAGCTTAAGCACAGTGTTCAGGAATCCTCAAAGAGTAAGAGTACTGCACTTTGGGAAATATTAGATAAGACAAACCTGTCGGCATGGCTAGCTTTTAAGCACTGGAAGCAAAATTTGTGTTTTCTTTGCTTTGGCTTAGTTCCAGCCATCTGAGAAATGCAGCGCTTTGCTCTTTTAAGTGTATTAAACCATTCTTATGGAGTGAATTATGCTGATAGCTTGTTTTCTTGGAGGAGAAGACAGCAATAAAAATTATTTGTGAACTTTTGTTTTGAAAAGATGGACTTCAGATATCCAAGAAATCAGGATTTGTCTAACATGAGACCCTTTCACTTGCTCAAGTAGTCCGCTATTAATCCTTACTACTGTTTAGCTTTTTGTTCTGTCATACATTGTCCGTTTTTTATGGCCATTCTGCAGGTAAAAAAAACCAACCAAACATCTCAAAAATATGGTAAGGACACCTGAATAAATTCATATTCTTATAAACTGATCTTTGGGACTTGTGCAAAGGAAAAAAACCCTGTTAATATATGTAGAATTAATTCTGATAAATTATTCAACACATAAGAATACAGTGTATAATCTCTTTGAATAATCCTCCCATTTTAAAGCCTTCAGTTCTTCTGGGACTGAACAAGGCTGGATAAAGGTTCTGAGGGTTGTAATACATTCTGATATGTCTTGTGATCTGAAGTTGAGGTTATACTTCATTGATTATTTGAATATCTGAAAAATTAAGAAAGTCTTAAGCAAATGTAATGGACAGTATGAGAAATTATGATAGCTTGTGTTCAGAACTTTTATAAGACGGATGTTCATTGTAGTGTGTTACGACATTGAAACAAAGATGTGGTTTTCTCTCTCTGTTCTGAGCAATAAATTAGTAAATGCCAAATTATGAGAGTTTTCAGAGCCTGGCATATTGTTCCTTGGAAAAATCTATTTTGTGTTTACCTCTCTTGTTTGACTTTTCTTTTTTTAATTGACTTGAAAACATGGCAATGCCATCTCACTGGGAAACAAAACCTAGTTTGGTTTGTGAGTAAACTGGGCAACTCAGAACAGAAACCCAGTATGATATGTTAGGTTTTGGCTTCATTTAATCTGATATGGTTCATGAAGGAAATTTCAGAAGGATCACAGAAATAAATATGCTCCAATGTCAATGGATCATAAGGTGTGGTATGTGGTATTTGAGGCACTTCTGGGAAATGGAAACTAAGTGCAGAGAATTGGTAAGACTTGTTTTCTGCAGTGCTGCAGCAGCACTGCTCATTGCTGCTTTAATCTTCTGGAAGGATTAACTAAAACTGGAACTGAAGGAAAAGCTAAATTAAATGGAGAACTGTTGAAACAGAGAAGACTAAGAGGCCTTGGCTTATTTAGCTTTCAAAAATGAAGGCAGAGCTGCTTGATCTTCATGCTCAATTAGCAGGGTAAAAAACATAGAGGAAAAGACCTATTTAAGCTGAAGAATATATTGGCACAAGAATAAATACGCATATACTACTTATTAATACATTCAAGACAGAGTTTAGGAGAAATATATGACTTTTTTGGATAACTTTGGGCTAGGTTAATAAGACCAAGCTACCAAATTACTATGATCAGTTTATGAAGGAGCTTGTGAATCATGGACGTATTCAGTTTTTTACATAAGTGAACAAGATAAAGATGTAGAATTATACCTTTATTTTTATTATGCACTCAACTTAATATATTAGTCTTGAGGTTGTTTTCCTTAAAAGTTTACTATTAGCACAGGTTTACTTTACTTGAGGACTAAACACTTCCTCCTACGAGCCATGTACATTTTAAATCCACCCGTCTGTTCTTATTCCATGATGCTTCTTATGGTATCCAAGTGCTTTCCAGGAATGTGTTGACTAATATGATTATAACGTGTCATGGGAACACTTCTCTCTCTCCTTCTCCTAGTCTTCAGAAAAAAAGAGCTCTGATGAACGCATACACACAGGCACACAAAAATATGTAGGAAGGCATGCTGAAAAAAATGGACTTCCTCATAGCATGCATGGGCAAGGTGCAGACTTGATCCAATATTCTTGTATTGAGAACTGTGTTCTGGTCAAGTTATAGGAGATAGGAGTGTGAAATATCCTGACTGCATTCCTCAAACCAGTGCCTAAGAAAAGGTCTTAGGTACTCCAGCAATCATTAAGGGCCATATTTCCAAAGGAAGAAGCGTCAGAGGATGCAAGAATGCATACTGGGACTTTCAGAAGCACTTTTGTAAGCCTTTCATTTCAGTCAGCTGGAATTGAGCATTGAAAATCAAGCCAGTGATTTGCATCATTCAACATGTACATAACTTGGCAAATTTCTTACTGAGAACCTTAAAGACAAAGAATAAAATCAGTCTGCCATGATATTTCATTAGGAGTTAGCATCATGAAAGGATTAATGCTAGTAAACTTCTGAATGGTTAGATTTTTAAAAATTATATTCTTGCTTATAGCTTTACTTGATTTTGCCTGTTGTTGCAACTGTAGTCTGAAGGGTGGTGTTTGTAGCAACCCAAGTTGTGGAGAAAATATAATGCTTGTGTTTGTAAGAGTTGTAATGTCTTAAGAGTGTGTAATTTTGTGTTTCTGTGGGCTGCAGTGCAAAGTAGAAATATAAATGAATCTCTTGCTAAATCCAAAAGATTATTTGTCAAGATGGAGAATAATCTCCTAGGCAGCATTAGTGGTAGACCATGTGGCTTCCAGAATGCAGTACAGAAAAACATGGCACATTAAGAATCAGGTATACGCTTAAATTCCACACTGACTCAACCAGTTTTGTTTAAAGGATGATGACAGTACTAAAATGTCAGAAGAGCAAACTGAGTGAGAGCACACTGATTCATCACAATGGAAATTGTCATTCCTAGTTCCTGTATATTTTGGACATGTATTCCACAGTCATCTGTAGTTTAGGGCAGCAGCCTGAGAATTAATTTTGTAACAGGCAGATTGTACCAAACTGATGTATTGATAGGAAAAATCCAGGTACTACTCAATTTCAATAACAACAATTATGATAAAGATTTAATAATGTGCAAAGCTTCATGCAAGATGCTAACTACTCCATAATGCACAAAGTTTAGTACAGCTGACAGTGGCTTCATCCTGAGCTCAAAAACATCTGCATGTCTAACTGCAATGGCATCTGCATATCTTCTGGGAGTATGCAGGGTTAGACTTAAAAAGACAGTAAGTGCTCAC
Source organism: Nycticryphes semicollaris (assembly GCA_013400055.1). Classification (NCBI taxonomy): domain Eukaryota; kingdom Metazoa; phylum Chordata; class Aves; order Charadriiformes; family Rostratulidae; genus Nycticryphes; species Nycticryphes semicollaris. Next base: position 714,118 of record VXBJ01002094.1, on the reverse strand, counting down.
ACTCAAAACAGTAATTTGGATAGCACTAGGGAGATGTAATACTCATTGAATGAAATTGAGGGGCAGAGGTAAAAAAATGGTAACTCTCTTCCTAAAATATGAATCATTCTGTCTAAATCTGACCAGTGACAGCATAAGCTGAAGTGCTTGTGTTTCATTATCTGCCCATTAATTGGTTCTATATTTCATGTGTGGTACATATAATTGCAATTGTTTCAACTGGACTTGGCAAAGCTTATACTGAAATGGATACTGTCACCCCTTTTTAGCTCACTCTCTTAAGCTGCCAAAAATCAAAAGGATGCAAATTGAATTATCTTCTGCTTCTAAATTTGTGATCTCAAAGTCAAGATATTTTGATGGGTAAACTTTCTTTTCTGCTTCTTCTCCCTTAAATAAAGGGCATTGTAATTTCCAATATTGTCAAACAAGAAGCGACTCCTCCATGGGAATTTGAAGAAAATAATTCAAAGTGGTCAAAAAAGTCAAACATGTCAAGAGACAAAAATTCACTCTCAGTCTGTTCCCGTTCTAAAAAAGTAGAATATAACACAATATAATACAATCAGATAGGTTATCGTATTTCCTTCAATTGGAAATTCTGTAAATCTGCTGGATAAAGTGGTGTTGGAGAAAGGCTTAGCAATTGTGTGCAAATGTAAGTCAGCTCAGCAAAAAAGTGATAATTGAAATTTTGCTTGGTCTGCAGGCTGTGTTCAAGCCTGACTTGAAACATGAAAAAAATGAAAGTTTTTTTTTTTGTTGTTGTTTTGTTTTGTTTTTTAAAAAAAAAAAAACAAACCCACCAAAAATTATCTTCCATTCAGTTCAGCAGAGCATCTTTGGAGCAAGAGGAATTACGTTGTTTTCCCAAAGTGATACAAAGCATTCAAAATTAGTCCCTGAAATTGTCCATCTTCATCTTTCCAAACACGTTTAGTAGGTGATATCTTGGGAGTAGTTAATATATGTGCTTCGTTAGGTTAGAACAACACATGGAAGACAAATTCAGGTCTTACTAAATCAATTGAAAATTCTCATTAACTTCAATGAAAACGGTGTATGGCAGGTCAGAGTAAATTGTCAATGAAGTAGCAGTTACAGATCCAAATTTGTGTCTGCAGATTGCACACAGATTTGAATCTATTTTGTAATTTAAAGAATCCCTGAAAAATACAAGGGAATAGATATATCTACTATTGCATTCAACCTCTGGATGGCCATTCATGCTGAGCAGCCCACTATACTAGTCAGGTAATGTTCTGGTTAACTGAAGAAGCAGCCCAGCCCCTTACACTCTAATCTTGAAAAGCAACTTTGGGTGGCTGAAACACTTCACGTGAAACAAAATCATCTGTGTAGGTAATAATTTTCTAAGTCATACTATCTTAATCTCTTTATGCCTATTATACTCCAGTTAATCACCCCAAGAAAATGCCCCACCATTACAAAGAGGCCTCTTCAAACAATTTCTCTTTCTTCCACCTCAGTCAGCAGATATTTTGAAATGTGTTTTTCCTCAGTTGTATGTCCACTAATGTCAATAACAAAATTCGTGCTGACCTCATGGCAAATAAAACAAAGTCCTTAATACTTCCCGAATGCTGGATTCCTGTAGAAGGAGTCACAGATGTTATTTTATCTCTCTTTTATTATGTTACATAATTGGCAGCAGATAAGCATTAAGGCAGATGTGACTGTTGCACGTGTGCTTCCAAGTTCTTTTCCTTCATGTTCAATGTAGTGCACAGTCTTGGGAGCTACAAACTGCAAGGATTTCTCTTCTGTTTCATTAGAGTTGGCAGAAATAATGGTGTTTGGAGACAAAATTATATGACCAGTACTAGAGGGTGCTGTTGGCATTGGCGTTTCATCAGAGCCTATTTTAGAAGCAGAATTTCTCCTGGAGAATGGTCTACTTATCTTGAGATGGAAGAAGAAATTATTCTGCCTGCCTTTGTTTTCAGTCAGATGTACTTAGAATATACTTTTTACTTCTGGTGTAGCAGCTGTAGAGCTGTTTGTTCAAACAGGAATTGCCTTCTCTCTTATGAAACAGTGAGATGTATAAGGGAATATATCCCATGGTTCTCAGAGCTGCATTTGAAAGCATGCCTTTGATTTAATTATTTCATTATATAAAGTGGAAGAGAGATTCTACTATTTTCATACCCTACCAGATATGAGTTTAGCCCATCACTGAGGTCAAACCATTTTATTCCAGTCTGTAATGCTCTAGATTTCTGTTTGTGTACTGTCTTCCCACCAATAACATGGAATATCAGTGTTGACCGCTATTTTGGGAAATACTGCCCATTACCTTCTGCCTCTTACAAATACAACAAGTTGCTCTCTAAAAAGTTGTAATCATACGTGTACAAGTTACAGTATGATGACAAAATCACAAACTTCACATCTGGAAGCGAAAAGCCTGTTGGATTGTAGCATGCTGTGATGATAAAGGGCAAAAGCAAGAAAACCAAACACTTGAATAACTAGAAGGTACACCTTTGGTTACTGAGGCATGGTCCAGAAAATGTGAAAATAGGTTGCATACCTGTATCCTTAGCGTGAAGAAACCTGTATTGAGAATGTGTTGTGACCATGAGTATGGAGCACAGCCTTGGTGACTTGTGTGAGTTTGCATTTGAGACAAGCAGTTTTCTGTCTCTTATTTTGAGACTTTATTAAAACCTTTGGTTTGAAATCTTTATTCTCTCTCAAACACTTCTCCTCTGAGAGGCTGAATGGGAAAATACTTTATTAAAAGTCAAAATGACAGGCAGCTCAGAGAACATAAAGCCTGTAGTGCAATGCCCTTATAGGTGACCGCGCACCGGCACTGCAGTTGCGTACAGATTGCAGCAGAATGGGGCTCGGGGGCTTGCCCCTGCTGCCTCTCCCTGAACCACAGTTGCCCAGGACTACAAGAATGGCTAGCAGCAAAGGCAGCCATCCTAACAGGCTGGGTCTTGACCAGGACAAGCATCTGCAGTGCTGTGTCCCACTGCCTCCTGGCTCCTGCATGCAAACAGCTGTCTGCGGACTTCAAGTTGTCAATGGCAGTTCTGCTCCTTCATCACCCCATCCAGCTCAAGGTAGTCTGTTAATAGCTTTCCTGTGTTAAGCACGGTTTGTGCTGCAGCCACTGGTGCTTTTTACTTGCAAAGTCCTTCAACCTTTATTTTTATGCAAAGAGAAGAGATACTTGTATCCTGCAAATACATTATTTTCCCTGTACAAGAAAAGAGATGAAGAAGGAGAGAAATGTCTTCTTGCCTCAAAATGAAACTGCAAGTTTTACCCCTGTAGTTATGAATTTCACAACTTGTTTCAGCTCAGCCTCTCTTTCTTCTCAACCTTTTAGGCAGTAAGAATGTACTATGTGACTTATACTAGAGAAAAAACAATACAATAAAGATGGGGTATTAGGTACTTTGATATATAGCCTGAAGTAGTCAAGGTTCTCTATTATTTGTGGTTGTGTTGGCAATAGAAAATAGGAACTTGCTGGGAGATCCTGGAGTAAAGACTGCAGTAGGTGGTCATCTATCTATGCCATAATGTTCTTCATCTTGTGGTGTGTGATTACCAGGTTAAAGCAGAAGGTGCTCTTGAGCTGCAACAAGAAAATGGAAAACATGCTTTGCCTGGAAATTTGGTATGTTTAGGGTTCCTGCTTCATCAGATGATCTCTTGCATCATTACCCAGCAATGAGCTAAAATTAAGGCCAGGATAAACAGGATGTTGAAATAAAATGCTACAGCATACCAGCATTACAGATGTCTGTGCAACCCACACCCCTCTTCTCTCCCAGCAGCTGGACACAGGATCTTTAGGGCCAAGATTATTCTGGACCTAAGACTGCCTCAGTGGTCTTATGGCCTAATATCTGTATTGCTTCTGGTAATTCTCTAGGGCTGATACCAGGGAGAAGGGAAACTGTGTTGTCTTTTGTGTGTGCCTGAATGGCACTGGATAGTATTAATCCCTTCTCTGCCCACACGCCGAAGTGAGCACCAAAATGAAGCCCCAGCTGCAGTGGTACCTCTGCCGCTCTTTGGATCAGAGCTGCGTGCAGGGAGGGGAGCAGGAAAACGGCAAGGCTAAAGGCAGGAGCAGATCTCAACTGAAGTGATACATTAAAAATATCTTCTCACAGCTTGCAGAATTTCTGAATTGCAGTATTGCATACATAATTAGAGGTGGGTTTAGTCATTGAGTAAATTTTGTGTGGATACATAGATTATTATTTCTGCCTAATCCAAAAGTCGCGATGAGCCAACTTGCTATTTAAGGAGCCAATATTACAGGCTTTCACAGTTAGTAATAGACTACATTTGTTTTCAAAAGGCACTATTACTTTTGAATTAGGATAATTATTTTCATTGCTTGAATCACTGTTACTACTATATGCCATGCATTACTTCTTAATGTAAAAAGCTAAAATAGATTGGTTCAAAGACCATTTCTTAAAAGATGCCTTCAGATTGAGCAAAAATACAGTCTGTTCCAAGAGGAGAAAATGGTTATGGTCAAGTTAGACTGTTTTGCAGGTAAGAGATGACAGGAAAAAATTGCTTCCTAATGTGCAGCAACGCAAGTAAAACAAACACGTGAAAATAAAATATTAATAATAGAGCTGTAACATTGCACTATTTTGATTATATTTTCTAGAAAAATATTGATTATCTGTACACATTCATTAAAATTAATCATAAATCAAACAGAGTGACAGGAAAGTTTCCTGTTTTTACAAATATTAAGAGATATTTACATTTTAGAAGGACTACCAGCCTAACCAAACATTTTACAGGTAAATCTGGGCATTATTAGTGTAAAGATCTCCAGATATTCAAAACTAGAATTATTTTACATTAGTGGTCAATGCACCCATGGTGAATGCACTGTATTTTTTGAGGTGGCGTATGTTTTTCCCCTTTCCATCCCAGGTGGTACAACTCCACTGGTTTCTTTGAAATACTTTCCTGTCAGTGAATCACCCTCCATTGGCCCCTAAGTTTACTCTTCAATATTTCTTCATGAAACCTCAGCTAATGCTGTCAGCGCAACTCAACTGAGGCCTTCCCATGTTGTTAATGTAGCCTTTGGGCATGAATGAAAGAGACAGCAATCCACTTGCAAGGCTGCATTTTTGTTTTGAGAGCATAGCACGGTTTCTTTTAGACTGAGAAATTTACCTAATTTTTCCTTGGAGAGATATTTTGAAGAGATAGGGAAATGTCTGTAATCTGTAGCCTCACATCTGAATCACGCAAGGGGTTTACTTGACTTAGAATCTAGTGCATAAAGACACTATTACTTCAGCAGAGGAACTAAGATGCTTTAGAAAATACTGCTGTTATTAAACTATCACTGAGAGGTAGTTTGTTAACAACAATCCATTGCATCGGATGTCACAATGTATATTCACTTTTCAGTCAGTTGCATTTAGAAATTAAGATTTACAGTGCTTTTCAGAGCATTCTGCACAGCTCTTGACAGCACTGCCTGTTTACCTGCAGGACTGAGCTCCACAGTCTGACACATCTTTAAAAATGCTATCCAGGTAAAATGGGGAAGAAAAATGCAGAGCTTACATGCTGAAAAAATAATAAAACCTGGGTGATAAAATCTGGAAAATATTTTATATGACCACAGGATTTTTTGCGTGGGGGTGGGCATCCAATCCATTGAGATTCTACCCTTTGGCAAGTTAGGCCCTGATTTTTGACACCGTTTGCATTCTTGTAGCTGGATAGACTAAAGCACATGTGAGAACATGTTGAGCTGATAAATCTCTAGAGATTTACTATGTGTTTTCATTATTCAGACTTGTGGATGTGTCATGGGAGGGTGAAGGTTATGCACTTGATGCGTGGACTATCTGTATTTTCATATGCTGAAGCACAAGCCTATTTTGGAAGCTAGAAAATGACAGGGTGTAGATAAAATGCTTCACTTATGTTAATCTAAAATAATTTTGCTATTTTTTCCCCCAACTAATGTGAGAATTAATTAATGTTCATGAAAGATGCCATTAGTCTCGGTGCACATCCAGGAAGCCTCACTTTCATTACAGTACACTTGTACATGTGCTCCTGCTGGTGCAAATTCATGCTATGTGGAAGAAAATGTGAAAATCCTGAGATTGGATACTTTCAGTATTCTTCACCCTTATTCTTCAGGGCATAAAATGCCTCCTTAACAGCTTCACAGTTCCACCAGGCCAAGAGTCACTAATACATATCACTAATACTTATCTGTTTTCAGCCCCAAAATTGGACAAGGAAAACACATAGTAACTTGTCTGTCTGCAGAGTAAATGACTGAGAACACATAAAAAATGGGTTTAAAGTCATTTTAGGATTATATACAGCTGTCTATTAGAGCAACAATTTCCTTGAAAGTTGAAAATGGTAATGAAGTGCTTGGTGGACTTCATGTAGTTTCAAAGTCTTTTCTTTTAAAGTATAAAAATCTCTGTATTAATTTGTCACTCTTTTTGGTATATTACTCCTAACGGCCTGACTGCATTTTGAATACATTTGAGTTTTAAGACTGCGACAGCAGTTGTCATGTCAAATCTCCTCTTCAACCTCTGGAAATCTAGAGAGTAAATCTTACATTGATACCCTGCATGCACTGAGTTTCCCCTCTGCCATGCCAGATCTTTGTTTCTAATTAGGTATTTTACAATATTAAAGAGGTTAACTTATAAATACAATTATACTTTTTGACACTTGTAGAATTCACAAAATCACCGAAGTCATATGAAGATTAATACTATAATTACTGGTAAAACTTGCTTAGCTGGCTGGAAGAGGTTTTGCATCCTGGAAAATATTGTTTGAAGTATTTTCTAAAACAGAGCTGAGCAACTAGATATTAACCTGAAAGATTTTCCCATGCATTCTTGAGCTAATTTAACAGGCAGTCAATTTACACTAATCTAGATTAATTGCTTTATCAAAGTAAGAATATTTTAAAATAGGCAAAATGCTACTTGATAAAAATTCAGCTAACAGACATGAATGATGATTAGATTTCAGATTTTCAATATATTTTGAAAAGGCAAGGTAACTAAACCTCTACTTTTCTCAAGGAAGAAAATGTACATAAAACTCAGTTAAATGCAATGAAGAGGAGATTTACAGAAAGCTTGGTTTATGTTATCCTATTACATAACTCTAAAATGTTTGCAATTTCCTTATATTGAACCAAAATTTAATTGATTTAAGTTCTTTATTTGTTGTTCTGTCCAGTCACAAGCTTTCTATTTAGAGATGATTTGTACATCACTATATTCTTATATCCAGGTCTCTTTAAGAAGCTGAAGTTAGCTGCTTGGTGTATGTATGTAATTTTAAGTTATTTTTTCATTGAAATCTAAAGTTTAAAGGCATATTCTGAGGTTATTACATTGCATAATTTTTGCAGGAATGGTTTGACTACAAAAGGAATTAACCCTCCGGCTCTGTTTGTACCTTTGGGGTTTTTTTGAAATAGAACATGAACAAAGCTGTTTTGTGAAAGCCCTCTGTCACAGTCATTGGTCTTGTCCTGCAGGCCTCCACTGTGCAAATAGCATAAATCTCACTCTGAATTAGGGAAATGCAACTGAAATTCATTACTATATTAATGAATTAACTCTTTCATGTTGGATCAGACTGTACTGTTTTCAATGTGGTGACCTTTCTGTTCCACATTCTGGTGCAGAGCATGAGAGTTCAGAGTTAGATAATTTATGCTTAGACTATGTGTCCATCTCTGTCCAGCTGTGTTTTAAACCTTGTTTTTTCAAACTCTCTTCTTTTTTTCTATTCAATACTACTTGGCCAATGAATAACCAAGTTGTCCATGTATCTGTTACAACCTTTTTCATTATCTGTGTTTTTCTAACCCAGAGCTGCAACATCAAGGTACAAAACTATATAAATCCTAACAGCTTGAACTGAAAAAAACCCAGTATTTTTTACATCTGCATTAATGGTATGTCTTTCTCAACTCTGAGAAAATTTACCCAACCAGTAGAAAAAAGAAGGAACTCTACATAAAACAACATTAAGGAGATAAAACACATCAGAAATAAATCTTTAGAGAAGGTCAGTAATGTAAAACTCTGCAAGCAGTTTTATAACTTAGGATTGATTTAAAATCAATCCAGATACAGGGCAGGTAGTGGGAAAAACTTCTTCCTTCATCCTGGCATCTGACATTACCTAATTGACTTTCTAAACTCGATGGCTCAGTCCAGCTCCTGAGTTTCTAATCGTGACCCATGTTTATCTGTATCAACACTTGTATTCACATTTTTTACTTCAGTGACAGAGGAAGAACCCCCAATTTATCAGAAACATGTGTGTACCTTTATAGACTACTGAAGCTTCAAATGGGAATTATTTTCATCCAAGCAGAAGAGCATGTTCTTGATTTAAAAATAACTACCTAACTAAATAAATAGACAGAAACTTATGTTCCAAGAAGCAAATAAACCTGTACAATTCTAGATGATGCTCTCCATGCAAGTTCTTAGTTGCTCCAAAGTTTTTTTTTCTGGTAAATGGAGCCAGCAAAATAGTTTCATTCACCCCAGGCTGGTATGTGCAAAACTGTAGGTCAAAAGAGGATTTTAAGCATGTTGGAGTGGATTATGAGGACTTCTTTGCTGGGTTGTGAGTGGGCTGCTTAGTTTGCTTGGTTCTGCTGCAGTAGCTTCCCTGCTTGGTGTGGAAGCCCTCACTTCTGAAAGGGAGTTGTGTGGAACAGCAGGTAGAGCTTTTGCTTTAAAATTTTGAACAAAACCAAACCAAAGTGTCAAATTTTCTTTTAGAAAAGGAAATAGGAGGGAAAAGACCTGTCTGCAAAACATCAGATATGTTAGCAAATATGTGAAGGTATATCTGCATTTTCCCTGTGATTTTTAGACTTTTTCTCTCCTAAAAAAAAAAGAAAAAAAAAAAGATGGATGATCCCGTGCTTTACCATGTTGACTAAATGACTAAAATAAAAAATAAACACAAGATAGTTGGCATGTAGATCAACAGAAAATGTCCGTGTGGACACAATAACGGTACTTATCTGGTGAGAATGTTTCTCTTATAGCAGAGCCCACATGCATATTTTTGCAGTTTTGAAGGTATCTGAAAATAGTGTGTGGCGAATGCAAGAGTGTCACTCTGGTATCAGGCTCTGTACCCATTTCTAACCCTCCAGCGTACCCCGTCCACCAGATAGGCCCAGTGGACAGATCTGATGTGGGCAGATGGGGGTCAGAGCAAGGCACCCCATGGCAGGTGTGGACCTGGCATGGGCAGCCCCCTTGTGACAAACAGCCTCTCCTTGCCAATGCCTTGATGCTTCAGACACACAGCTCAGACTTCTGTGAGCGGGCCCATAGAGGCTCTGTGGTTTCCCTCTGAAAGCATGGGAGCTTTCAGAGAACTTGCATAGTGATTCAGATAAGCAAGAACCCTAATAAAAGTGAGACTTCATTTGCATTATTAGGGGCTGGCCCAAAGCCCACCAAAGTCAGCAGAAGTCCAAATATTGGGTCTGTTCTTGAATCTGTGTGGGTGTCGTCTTTTTCGCTGAAAGCTTAGGGGCTATAATATCAGTGTATTTTCTTCAGCCAATTCACAGAAACAAAAGTAAATGCAAAGATAATTATTTTTCTGGCAGGGCTTTTTTTTTTTGTTTGTTTGTTTGTTTCTAATTAAAACGTTTAGCCTTCAGAAACTTCCTTATTTGTCTTCTGCAGTTACACTGCTGAGTAAGAAACAGGGGGTCTTTGCAAGGAACAAAGTGAATTAGTTTTAGCTAACTGCATCTGAAAAGCAGAGCACGTGATCTTTTGGCCTTGCTGTGAGAGGAACTCAGCTAGCATTTTGGACAGCAAGCTCTCTGAATATCAGACCAAGGAAAAAATGTTACAGATTATTAGAAATGGGATGGATGGGAGCAGGCTTTACTGGAAACATTGGCTAAGCTTACATCGTAATTGCTGTGCTGAAGCAGTAAACAGCTGCTGATCCTGTGATCTTTCTGGTGAAAAACAAGCATTTGTTGTAGTTCTTTTTCAGATGTATGTTGTTGTTTGCATGGTATTTCAAGTGTCCTGCTTGGTATTTATATTATTAGCTCAGTGTTCTACATTACAATAAATGTGTTTACTTATTACAGAAGTACTGACCCTTAAAACATCTGCTTCTCAGCTGAACATCCATGGCTCAGTGGGTGTGGGTAGCTTCTGTTAGCCATTCTTTCATAATATTTTGCAGTCTTTGGCAAGCAGTTTGAGCCAGATTCTGACCCCAGATGCACTCCCATACAATGGGAATAGCTGCGCTCTAGTCCACAGCATTCTTCTAGTTTTATGTCAGTGCTAACTGAGGTCATAGGACGTTGCACTGAGTGGGCCACAATTCTGTGTAATTTTTGCCTGGTGGAGTTCTTTAAGCAAAAGACATAAAAACTCTAGTGGCTTCAGACTGATGCCAAAGTCACCCTCACTCTTCTAGAGACGGAGTGAGAGCAAATGATATGGCAGAAGGTTAATCAAATTGTTATGAGGAGTAAAGGGTTCTGTGTCTATCAGCATCAGCACAAGAGCCATAACCACAGTCTGATGGGCTTGGAAGAGCAATGGCTGGGTGGAGCATGCCTTTCAGTCTCTTGCCTCTACCAATACTGGACCTGAGAAGAATAGCTCAGCAGCTTCTTTTGGAGAGGAAAAAACAGCTTCAATTGGCTCATGAACTGGGGGATGGGATGGGAACACCCGTCATTTCCTGCACTGGGAAGAAAACTGTACTGAAATCTCTGTGGTTGGTGTTGAAATGGGGAAATGATAATTTTAAGGACTTTGGTATCTTAGCAAAAAGCTATCATTTTCCCCCTTCCCCTTATTCACAGCCTTGGGTCAGTATTTCTAAACACAGCCTCCCTTTTTCCCATCTCAAGGGAATTTTCCATGATCTGTGATTCATGCCTGCTTTGCCCTTCATGCCTATGGCTGCCCCTTCCAACCCTGATATCCTGCTCTACAGCTGTGGAAAGAGCGCCCACCTCAGACTTCCCCCTCACCCAGAGCCCTGCTGCCTCCTCTGCCACTGGGCCACTGGAGGAGAGGAAAGAGGCTCAGCAGATGAGAAAATGCTTCGTTTGCAGATGAAATGCCTTCAGTCTTATACTAGTTGTGATTAAATCCGATTAAAATGTTACAAGGAATCAGTTGTCCTCCATAGTTTATCTCAGAGCACAGCCTTTAGCACATGCTTAACTCTTTATGAAACAACAGGGAGACTGTGACAGTCTTTTTCTTCTGCATTTGCAGGGCATCTACTATCCTGGGTCATCAACAACAAGAGAACTTAGGCATTATGATCATACAAGCCAAAAACAATGTCCTCCAACTGTAGACCATGTGGGTTGGTATCAGCTAGGACTTCCATAGTGGAAAGAGTCCAAAAGTAAAAATGTGGTATGCATTAATATACACAGCATCCTCTAGAGGTTTGTGCTGCAACTTACGGACTGTATAATCGAACAGTCCTTTTCCATAACTGGCTTCTCTTATAGATACTATCTAGTGATCATTATAATAATAATAGATGTTGGAATTAGTTTGAAAGATGAGTAATGGCTTAAACAGTATTGGTGAAACACTTTGGAAATTGTCACTGGTGATACACTTTGAAACGTAAAAATGTTTTACAAAACCATTTAGCAGCATATCCTTCACAGACTGCTGAAAAAAATGAGCTATTCTGTATTTCTGTTCATTGCTTTATTACAACCAACTCAGTTTATTTCCCAAGTATATATTACCCTTCTAAAATGGATTAAACTGTTAGTTTTCAGGTAAATAGATTTAATGTTGACAGCACTGTTTCCATGAATTGAATGGGCTCTCCTGAAGAACTTCAGGCCATACAAAATGTTTATGGCCTGATATCGATATTTGATATCCAAATCAAAATGCAGTGAAAGCTAGCCTGCACAATACACAGAAACATCTTGATATGTTTAGTTTGACACATAAATAAACCATATTCACACCCTAAATGAAACCACTTACTAAAGAAAAGTAATTAGTGTTTCATCTAAAGTTTCTTTTTGATATGTGAGTTTTGATATTTCCAGGCTGTAATATTTAGTATGTCTACTTGTGCAAAGGAGGAAAACTCCTGATAAAGCTGTTCTTATGTTGTTGATGTCCTGTGGAAACTGATCATTGAGCATAGAGAATACAGTAACAGATGGTATAGCCCTGCACGAGGTCAGTAAGCTGTGGAAATACAAAACTGCCAATCCTGAAATTGGAAACAGGTGGCAAAAATTTCACTCAGAGAGTTGGCATCTGTAAGTAATCAGTTACTGTAAGAGCTTTGGTCAGACACAAATTAACTTCATTGCTGATTGCATTTTCAATAAGTAAAGGAGAAAGCACCTGCATTTGGTTAGAATCACAATACAGGGTACAGATACATAGAAAGTGTTCAGAAGCACTTATTTTATTTTTTTTTCAGTTGGTTTGAGTATATGGCTCATTAGCCCTCCCACACACACACTTCTTTTTTTCCTTCCCCCTAGTATTTTGGTTGAGAAAAAGACATGTTTTTACAACAGTTGTAGCAGTGCTTCTGGGATCAAGACTTTTCCTTAGAGCTTTCAAACAGTTTCTCACCATTCCTACATCACTTTCTGCTGCCTAAAAATATAAATAAATAAATAAACAGAGAACATCTGGATTTGATTTTAGGGGATTGAATTTCAAATAAGGAAATAAAAAAAGCTATTTTGACTAGAATTGAACTATGCTAATGGGTGATGTTGTGTTCTTGAACTTTGTCCTTTCTGGCAAGCCCTCCTTCCCCCCACAAATAGTTACCTAACTGAAAATGCAGGTGCCTGACAGTGACCCGATGTTGACTTTCCTAGCAATGACAGGGCATTTCAGAGCAGACAATGTTAGTGGGTGCTAGTTTGAGCATAATGAGGTTACTTTTATGCCAAATTGAAATTTAGAACACTGTCAAAAGATCAAAATAGTTATTACTGTATAGGCAGTGAGCCTACCTGAGACATCTTTAATACACAAAGTGAAAAACCTTTGGAGTTGATCACCTAGAATATTCCAGGTTTAAAGCATTTCAAATTAGTTAAGACAAAAAAGGTTTGGTCCATGGTGGAAAACTAATCCAGTAACACTCAATCCAGAGCAACAGTCAGAATTGCAGTATTCAAGAGAGTTTAAAAACTGGGGAGATGATCTCCTCTACCTCATGTCATATGAGGCATATACATTTGTGAGAAGGTAGCAATACCTGTTTCCAGAAATTTGAGGGTCTGTTACAGCTGAGTTCAACTCCATTTTCCACAGCTGGATGTTTGAGAGGTTACTGCCGCTAGTCAGACATTATGCCATACTGGAAGCGGCTTGACATAAAAGTGACTCTGGGTATTCACAACTACACTGAAATCTTCAGGAGGTCGCGCATTTGCATTTACCTATCCCAGAAGTGATTAACTCTGTGGGGACAGTGCTAATATAAGGAAGAAACTGAGCTTAGTAATGAGAAGAAACAGAAGATGAAGAGTTGGTGGATGATAGTGGGGACGTGTTTCTGGGTAGAATGAAGTTCGAAAAGTGCTAGTAGGCCACCCTGCAAAAATTATGTCTCTTTAAGATGGTTCACTCCTGCACCTGCAAAATGTGAAATGCTCAGTCATGTCAAGCATGCTGGCCAAAGGGTTTGGTAATGTAAAACATTCATAAATTCATGTTTCAACAGAGATGTTGCCTCATGGGCCTACTTCCTAGCCATTGCATAGATCATTATCTTCTTTCTGGCAACAGAATAATATTCCTGTGGCAATTGCAGCAATTGCTTATATGGAACAATAAATATCAGATAACTATTTAAAATGAGTTCAACTTTTTAAATGTTGTTTAATAGCTGAATACAGAGGAAGCAGCATGCTGTGACTAATCAGCTCTCTGCAGACTACCAGCAAGTTCTCCTAATCACTGTAATGCACAATGTTTGGCTTCCAGATCACTTTGTGAGACATTAAGTTGTCCATTTCTTGGATATATAGTGCATCTTGCAGTAGAAAAATACTAGCATTCTATCTCTTTCAGTTTCCTAGCATCTGAGGTTTAGTTCTAAGAGACGCAAGACAAGCCCACTCCATGACTAGCAGTTTTATGGTGTTGCTGTGTTAGACATCATCAGTACATTACTTTCTTCTTTTTCCTGGAATCCAAACATCTCACTGGACTAAAACTCAGTTAATTCCAGACCCTATGTGTATGCAAACAACTTTGCTGTTTTGTCACTGCCTTGTCTAAGTGATTTTCTCAGTGCTTTATGTCACATTTATTCATGGAACAGTAAGTAACAAATTATAATATGTATATAGACTCTACCATAGATTAAAACATGTAAGTTCATTGTCCAGGGGTGTGCAGAGTTTGAAATAACACAGTGCTGTTGCTATACACTCATAATGTAGCATAGTTCTGATATTAAGTTCAGATATGAAAGGTCCTAATTTTAAAATTTTACAACCAGAAATAAGATTTCTTTTGTGATACTGAAAAAATAGGATAGTAATATAGAATTCAAGGTTATCACATTGCAGTGATTTTCTGACTCTGTGTAGAGCTCCACGCAGTTTTACTGTCCTCGGCCATTTTATCTTCCTGTGACAGGTTACTGAAGAGGATAACATCTAAGACAATAAGGTTGGAAAGAGGTAGCAGGCAAGTGGGGCCAGAGCCTGTGGCTGAGGCTACGAGACAGTCTGTGTATGCAGCATCACCTTTTCCACTCTGCGTTACTACTACTCCTCCCTGGCAGCCAGGCTAAACAAAAGGGATGCATCGTGCATCTTCCTTGGAGAGCACAGGCTGACCTAGAGCGACCAGGCAGCTGGCAAAAAGGGAGGAGATGATCAGGGTAGAGCTGTAAAGTACTGATGTACGGACCTGAAGGCAGAACGAAACCTGAAGAAACACCTAAAAGTAGGATTTCACTGTATAGGTTTGTAGCTGGTGGGATAGAACTGTCAGGGCTCTGGGTGGTGGAGCCTCTAATAAAAGCTGGCATTCAAGATAGTTCAAGGATGACTTAGGTTGGATGGGGAGAGACTTGCTTTGGAGTCCAAGGATGTTGGAGGGAATAGTCAGTTTTGATTATTATACCCTACAGAAGGGAGAGTGAGGGCACACAGTGAGGAGGTAGGGTACACATGCACAGGTAGGGGAAGTGAGAGAAACACAAGAAAAGGAGATTCACTTTGCAGATATTTGAGTACCAGAGCTTTACAGACTTAAAAGACATTGTTTGAGCTAGTGTTTGTGAAATCACTCATAATTTAAGCTTAATCTGAAAACAATCTTTTGATGAACCCATGTTTCCTGTGGAGAAGCTGTATCAATGACTCCAGAAGTTTTCTCCCACAGCTTTCAGCCTACTTACTTCAGCAAAACTGATGGGAGTAATAAAGTAAGTTGATGCTTTTTCCATTCTTACTGCATTCATACACTTGGTGGAGGATGAATGTGCTGTCTTTTATTGCTTTTCTTCTCCAGGAGTAGGTAAAAAGGATATACGTTCCATACTTTTTTACAAACAGATGATACTAAACAGATGCTTAGAAACAGCTTAGCTAAATCATGTGCAGGGACCCATACACTATGTGGAAATTCTGCAGTTTATGACATAACCAGGCAGAAGTGGAGATTAATTTGGGGCACCAACAGTTGTGAGTTTTTGGTTACTGTTAATGGAATAGAGGTGAAATGGCCACTAGGAATTATGCAATGGTGTTCAATAAAATAACAGGCCTTTGAAAGGCCCTGGTTCATGGAAGTGTCAGTGGTTTTTGGAGCTCATTTAAAGCCAGAGAGTGTGCCCAAATGCACCAAAGTATGAGAAACTTCCACATGACTAATATGAAACCAGAAAACTCAGATGTGATACATGGGCTGCAGAAGCAGATTTAGTCTTTGAAGAAAGTGAGCATTTTCTGTCAACACTAATTAGTATTCAACAAACTCTTCTTCCCAAATTGGTTTAAGGTTACAAATGTGATAAAAGACACGGTCACCTACAAACTAATTTTTTTCATGACAAATTTGTAGCTTTCTAATTTCCAAGTGGAATTAAGGCCTTGTGATTGTTGCTTACTGTTAATATTTAAATTGTAATCCCAAACACACATTTCTGGATCTGGGAGTTACCTGAAAATGCAAAATAAAACCAAGTAATGCCCATCATGTGTCTGAAAACCTGCTTCTTTCTGAGAATTAGCTGCTTAGTTAAGGGCTACAAGAAGAGAGCTAATTGCTTCAGGATCCAGCCTGTGTAATTCACTTCTGAGAGTGGTATCTGCAGTTGGTCTTTGCAAGAACAAAGAAAAGTTCTGAGTTTGTCTTTTAAGCCCAAGTACTGCTTTCTTGTATTTGCATAGTATCCTAATGGTTATGCACTCTCCAGGGAAGTGGAACACACAGTTCAAGGCTCCCTTTACCCTGGAGGAGGTCTTCCATCTCCTAGCAAAGTGTCCTGCTTTTGAAGTTGTTCCAGAAAATATTGATGGCTAATTGGAACAAAAGAGAGGGAGTGGGATGGACAGTTTTGAAAATCCATAGGGATTGTCACTAGCCCTGATTTAAGAAGAAAAATGTTTACTCTGCATTTTGAGAGACTGTTCTGTTGTAGTCAGCAGGTTCTTCCCAAAACTGGAAAGCAGGAGCAAGTGAACTGCTCGGGCAGGGAAGAAAGGTGGTGAAGCCAGCTCTTAGTAAGGTGGGGACATGTAGTCTGCCAGAGTCGTCTACTCACTGAGCCTGATTGCATCCTTCACTGCTAGGTAGCCCAGTCCTTAAACTTATCTGAAGAGAAAATAACATAGACCAGGTCTGTTAACTGCATTGGGTTTGGAAGAAATGAGCACAAGGAGAGCCATCCTCTATAAGCTTTGCAGTCACTTTTCCAGGACACCTAGACATCCAGGAACTGATAATTTCTCCCTTTTTAATTGAGACATGTAATGATATATCTGCAGTGACCAAGCTTTTTCTCTGCATGATTAAATGAGGTGTATGTGTTGAGGAAGGCAGTCCACATTCAGCAAGAAGACAGATTAAGGCTAACTCCTCAGTGGAGTAGAATTGACAGCCCTGTGGAAGATGAGAAGGTCTAGAGACTGTTAAAGTTGAAGTTCAGCAGATTGAGACTTGCATGAGATGTATGTGATTTGACAGTGTGAATATATGTGGTACAGAGGCAAAGTCTGTGCCATGCTGCTTCTATGCACTGATCTAATTAGCAACAAACCCCAAATGACTATGAATATGTTCTTAAGAAATGTAAATATGATTTCTAGGGTGATACTCTATGAAGGCATCAGTTAAATATTTGCATTTTACTCTTACAACACTGAATGAAGTCTGGCTGCTGTTCCCCATTGCAAGATGTAAAGAGCTGGTTTCCAAACCTTACTGTGGCCACTGTGGCTCTGGGTGTGCTGTCAGCCAGTCTGTGGGTTAAAGCCTTGGCAGCAAGATGCATTAACATAGAAATATAAGACTGCTGTAAAAGATGTCTTTTCGTGCAACTGGCTAGTGCTTTGCTGTCACTTAGTCTCAAGGACAGGCTATGGGGAATCGTAGTTGACTGTTGGCATTGTGCTTCATTTGGAAAGGGAAGAAGGTAGCATATTGAGGCAGTGTTAATATATTCTTGTTAGAAATAAAATCTGTAGTGGGTGGAATGAGAAGAAACAGAGGTGATTTTTCAAGTATATTTTACAGATGTATCAGTCTCTGTCTAACAAAATAGGCCACATTTCAACCGACATGCTTTCATTAATCATACATGGAGTAACCCTGTCTTTGATTAATAAGCTAGGAGGAGGTAAACATTCAAATGTCCTTGCATCCAAAAAACTTTTAAAACTCACTATATTCACAATATTAATATTTCCAGACATTTTTCCCACTTTCTTCTTTGAATTTGCCTTCTGACAAGTGATAATAAAGAACCTGAGCTCGAGCAAGTTGCTGAATAGCTGTGTAAGTGCTCTGGACCATAGTGATCACTGAAGAAGAACAGAAAACCTCTTTTGCAGAAGGTCTCTTCCTCATACTTCTCTTAATGCAATGGTCAGAGTTTGCAGGGTCTGAGCCCTTATAAGTTCTGCTCCATTTAACAAATAAGCTTCTTCAAAGCACTGAAGCACACTTGTGCTGTTTAAGAAATTTACTAAATTCCTTTTTTCTGTGTGTTGCCTCTATTCTTTTTTGCCCTCTGAGAAGTAAAATCACATACTCTTCATGCGATGATCAATGTGTAAGGATCTTCACACACTACATAATGTCCTATCTTCCACTTAGAAAACCACAGCAGAGAGCAGAGAGAGTTGTAAATCTGTTATCTGTAGAGTGATGTCATTTGAGCTGGCTCATCCCTGCACAGCTTCCAAAGCACCACGTGCTCTGCAGCCCAGCAGTATCCATCTCTGCCTGTTCATTAAGAAAATGCATAGATGAAACGTACATACACAGCATGCTGACAAAGCTACCCCAGCAGGAGTGCTGCAAAGCTGCTAATGTTTTTTCTTGAGAATGCTGCCTTAGAATTGGAAGGTGTATAACAGAAAAAGCCCCCCACATTTATTCTGTCTTTTCTCAGAGCACGTCTATCCAAATAGCTAAGTTCCATGTAAGTTCCACATATCAAAAGTGGGTGCAGTTCCCTCATTTTATTTAGGCGCAATGGAAATGCATGTAAACAGTGTCAAATGCAATATACATAAAAAAATATTCTTTATTTGTAAATTCTTGAACCCCTCTACAGGAATCGAGCCCTTCCAGTCCTGTTTGTTAGTCAAAAACTGTGAAATGACGCCCTTCCTGCACTTTACTCTCCATATCAGCACAGTCCACAGTACTAGTTTGTCTCTCTTTTGGGAGAAGAGAAAGGCAATATTCAACACTCCAAATGTCAGGCAGTCCAATTAAACATTTGCTAGATAATTTCATTGCTTTGACAAGTCTCAAGATTGATATAATATTTTGTCTTCTGTTTCCCCAGCTGTGTTCTGCCAGCTTTTAAAATGGATTATTTCTTTTCTGCCAAACAAATAATGTCTTTCTATCATTCATTATCTCTAACTGGCTTAATTCTTATTTTCATGTCCCTGTTTCTTGGTAGCTTTAATACAGCTGTTCTTTGATTCTAAAAACATATCTCTAACAATTCCTTCTTAACGTATGATTTACTTATTTTTCTGTTCCCATATCAAGTCTAGCAATGCAGATTTTGTGACAGAGCTTAAGAACAGTCTCCGCTCTAATTTCCTCCCATTAGTGTGCTAGAAACATGTTTTTCTTCAGCAGATCTCTTGATGAAACTAAAATGAGAATTTTTGCTGAAAAGACGCTGAAGGCATTTAGACCTGTTCTATTTTCAGTGAAAAATTTAATCTTCATTTGATAAAACAGAAAATAGTTTGCCCCTGCACAGTAACAGGGAGTCTGGAATAAATAAACAATAGCATTTCAGTAATAAAAAAATACACAACTGTTATCTACCACTTGCCATCAGTAACACAGAATATATTTAACAGGCAAAGCCCTTATCAATTATCTGAATCTTACAGATTGCAAAAATGAAGCATTCATTGGACTGTTATGCCATTGAGCTATTATGCAAAAATGTACTATAAAATATTAAGCAACCCAGACCTTCACAGTACATTTTTGATTCCTTTTATAGAGTCTGTTTCTACGCAATATGTATTTACTCTAGTCACTTAATTCGTGGTTCCTAGACAGTTGAAGGTTCTGACTTCTCTGGTGTCTGGTCATACAGAGGGCCATATCTACAGTACTGACTTACTGCATCAGGCCAGCCTGGAGCCCCTATTGTTTGAAGTCATTATTGTGTTTTCAGAAGGCCTGAAAATATCAACTTAATGCATATGGATGAAAATGAAAGGCAAGATATCTTGTTTTTAAAGTTTTTAAACTTCTTTTTAAAGAAATGTGGGAACTGAGTAAATGTGCAGAGAAATTTAAGTTAAACAGCAATTGCAGGTTGAGGGTGAAGAGAAGTTGAAACAAGATAAAAATTCATCTTCTAAAAAAACTATCATTGTCGTTGCTTGACCACCCCATCTCTACAGAAAAAGCTTTAACAATAAAACATAGTAAGCATAATTCAGTGTATCTTTAAAGCCAAGAAAATTAGGTCAAAAACATCTTGAGAATTTTAAAGTAGTAACCTTGAATGTATTTCTCAATAATTGCTGACCTAAACATGTAACTCCACCACATAAGCCCAGTGAGACCATCTTTATTTGTTCTGACCCTTGGAGTAATTCCATGTTTGAATGTGGCAATTTACTACTTTTACATTTTGCATGACATTTTATGAAAAAGCTGTCTTTACACCTCAGTGTAGTGAGTTCTGGCACTAAGCCTCCATTTTTTATTAAATGAATTCACTAATTCCAAAAAATGATCAAACTACGTACTTGGAGCTGGTATAATCTTTCTGAATCACAGAACCACAGAATATCAGAGATTGGAAGGGACCTTGAAAGATCTTCTAGTCCAATCCCCCTGCCGGAGCAGGAACACCTAGATCAGGTCACACGGGAACATGTCCAGGCAGGTTTTAAATATCTCCAGAGAAGGAGACTCCACAACCTCTCTGGGCAGCCCTTTCCAGTGTTCCCTCACCCTCACGGTGAAGAAGCCTTTTCTCGTATTTAAGTGGAACCTCCTATGTTCCAGCTTGCATCCATTGCCCCTTGTCCTGTTATTGGCCATCACTGAGAAGAGCCTGGCTCCATCCTCCTGACACTCAGCCTTTACATATTTATAAACATTAATGAGGTCACCCCTCAGTCTTCTGCAAGCTAAAGAATCCCCATTCCCTCAGTCTTTCCTCGTATGGGAGATGCTCCACTCCCTTAATCATCTTTGTAGCTCTGCACTGGATTCTCTCAAGCAGTTCCCTGTCCTTCTTGAACTGAAGGACCCAGAACTGGACACAATATTCCAGATGGGGTCTCACCAGGGCAGAGTAGAGGGAGAGGAAAACCTCTCTCGATCTACTAACCACACCCCTTCTAATACACCTCGGGATGCCATTGGCCTTCTTGGCTACAAGGGCACAGTGGCACAGAATCTTGAATCATTGTTGGTCTTGGAAACCTTCATGGGCAGAAAATGAAAGAAGATATAAAATTTCCTTATTTAATCTGTAATGAAAATGAAGGGGTTTAAACTTTTAAGTTCTGTCTGAAACCACTTAGTGCATTTTAGCATTGAGCTGAAGGAAAGCCCAAGTTATGTCTCCACAAACAGTTGTAAATGTTAATCTTCCCATCTTCAAAATCTTCCTTTTACCAGCACAGTGGAAGAAAAGTCATGCAAGCTTTTTTCTTCATCTTTTATAATGTCGGATACTACTGCATTCCCTGCTATGCATTTCTGGGCAACAGAATCGCTTGTTCAACTTCCAGTTTTCCAAATCCTGGTCTCTGAGAAACATCTAATACCGCAAAACACGTCCTTTCTGCTCCTGTGAGGGGGGCAGAGAAACCAGAGGACACAGCAGGAGATTGGTATTGTGTTTCAGGTGTGCCAGGGTTACATTGTGTGATCTGCTCTGTTTGAAGGTGTCCAGGTTGCTTTGAGCTCTGAGTGGTGGCACTCATGATGTAAGTTTCATTTTGTCCCACTGCCACAGACTCAGTAAGAAATGAGTCATGAGTGAGTAAGGGGCTTAGGAGTTTGTCCCTGTTTACAGACAAACCTGTTAACAAGGTGAGTAAAGTCTGTTGGTCACTCTGACAAGGAAGGATAGAAAAACCTTGGTCTGTATGTTATCAGTGTTTGTTGTACCAGATGTGTTGTGCTGCCTGTCTTATCTTATTTCCACTGTGCCAGGTGGCTCAGATTTTAATGTCTGCTTGAGAGTTGATATTGCTTATGCATATGTGTATGGGTAGCTCCTTTGTGCTGATATGTGAGCTTTGTTTTCTTGTCTGTCTCTCTTTGCTTGAGCCACCAGACTCAGTGTGGTTGTCTTTGGTGTGAATGCTGACATTGATCCTTGTGCCTGACTCGATGTCAGCCTGACAGAGCTACCCAGGAAGCCAATTACCCTCTGATGCCACTCCAGCACCAGTGAGTGACAGGCCCATGGAGAGCTAACCGATGTTGTCTTGGTCAGAGTGGTGTCCCTGGAATTGCTGCTCTTTCCTTCTGCACACTACAAAAAGACTAGTGCTGTCTATGCTAGTCTGTTTTTCAAGCAATGGGCTTACATCTGTCTTAGCCTCTGGCTTTTCCTTGGGCTAAAACTGAATGTAATCCTCCTACCAATGTTGCGTTTGCCACAGACAGCTGGAAAGGGCATAAATTAGCCCAGCTAACACAGTTCAGTACATCCCAGATATTTGCTGTCTTCTCCCTTGACAAGTCATGCAAAAGGAGTTCCAGGTGTACGGTGCAGTTCAAATTATGAATTGCTAGTTCATTTTTGTATGCTTTTCTTTGCTGCCTAGAAAGAGAAATTAGTCCTCATGATATGACTGCAAGATTGTTCATCTATCTTTTTAACTCGGTTTTATCGCCTACCTATCTGTGCACGTCTTCTAGCTGAAAGGACTGCTTGCTCATTTTGGTTAAGACTGGATCTAGCAGAGAAGCTCTCCCACCATGGGGCTGGCTTCCTTGGCTTGTTCTAGTGTACAGGTTTGCTAGATCCTTTGGGAAAATTAAAGATGCTTTCAAATTGGAACTGTGAGGTAGACACACTAGATACAGCTTGAAATGCCAGTGTCTGGTATTGACAATTGTACTGTAATTCAGTTCTTCCAAACTAGAAGAAAGCTTTTATAATCTTTTGTCTGATACGTTTAAATAAGGTACAGTTGGTATTAGTATTCTCTGGAAAACCTTTGAATCTGTGTTGGAAAAGCAAGACTTTACATATAAATAGAATATTATAAAAAAGTTTCCATTTCTTTTAACAGGACAATTTTTTTGTTGAATTCTGTATTTTTTTGTTGCTTTCTACACAAATAATTTAGTGAGGGTTTCTTATATAATGAGGTTTGGATAGAAGATGTATGAATTACACTTGAATCAACATTTTGACATTATTGCTAGAATGGTTAATTGGAAAACCTCAGATGATTTACAACATGTTAACTTCCTACTTTTTTATGCCATAATTATATAATCCACAAGAAAATACAATTATGAATATTATGAGTTGTGTGTGCCAGGGACACAACAACGTTATAACCATGATTCTTTACGCTTTAAGTGGAAACTTTGTATGTGATAAATAGGTATATAAATAGGTACACTGGATATCTGCATTACTAATAATTATTGGAAGTACTATTGGGAATGTGAATATGAAACCTATTTGTATGGTGTGTAAACACTCAGTGATGTCAACCATGCTGAGTATGGGTAGCTAAAAGTTAAGGGCCAAAAGGAAGAATCTCAACAGAGTTCAATGTATGAGGAAGGACCTCTTTTCTGCTAGTCAGGTGAGATTAGAGAGTTAGGCTTCCCTTCTACAATGCAAAATTGTGACCTTGAGCGAAGAGGAAAACAACTCTACAGCTAGGAAATTTTAATTAAGTCTACTACTAGCAATTTTTTAGGGATCTCCAGCTGAAAAAATGTTTGTAAGCCAGTGTTAAAAAATGGTTGTATGCATAGCAAAAACCAAAACTATGAAGATATACTGAAGTTACATCAGCTGAGACAAGAAAAACATGGAGAAAGAAAACTCTTTACCATTTTCCAACTGAAGAAACTATTTCAGTGGTGCATTGTATACAGAGTTTAGATAGGCACTAATAGCATGTTTTTGAATTTTCTCCTGTGTTCTATGAGGTCCACCTCTCTGACCTGACAGCTATGGAATATATCACATTAGCAACAGTGTATCTGTGGACCTTTGTATTAAATCAGAACTACACAATTCTGTTTTTTCTTGTTTTTTTGTTAATAGGGATGCTGACTAGTATTCAAATTGAATTTGTCATGGCTGGGTATCTAAACCTATTAGATCTTCTTCCTTTGCAAGGAAAGGCTAAATCAGAATCAATTCCATCTTCATTTTCTGTGGCTTCCTTTCAAAGTGATTTTTGTCTCCCTGTCTCAGAAAGTGGAGGGTAGCCACTATAACCCAATAAAGGGTTACACTCTGCCTTGTTAGCATAATCATAATTGTGCTTTTACTGTTCCAAAAGTAATACAAAAGGTCTGTGCCTGTGGGATGCAGATGTGCATGAGACATATAAGTGCCTAGTAGGTGAGAAATGTTACATGTCTTCCACGTCTGTTAGCATTGGTGTTCCCTGGACTCCTGTCACTGTTGAAACCTCAGCTGTGAAAGCAACTTAAATCCATCTAGATTGTGTGTACAAAAAAAACTTAGGTGTATTAAATGATAAGACATGCCTTTTTTCCTTTTAAAATCTTCTTAATATAATGGCTTTAAAATCTTTATACTGGTTAGGTTTTAGATGATGACTGGTATCACTGTTTACTGACCAAAACTCTCCCTTTTCTCATTACCCAGCATCTCCAAGACTGCACAGGTCCTGGTGCCCAAGTGAAAATGACAGGAAGAGTAGGAAAACAAATCCATAATACATTATGAAGCTCTAATCAGGTTGCTTATAAATCCAAATTGCATGTTAGATCACTGTGTTTATATAGCTGGAGAATATGGGTGAAGCTGGAATTAGACAATATATCCTTGGTGTTGATGTACACTAAACAAAGTAACCAGTAGACTCAGAGTCCTGACTTTACTCATACCATTTTAATTTAACAGTATGATTATAAAAATAATTGCAAAATGGAAGTAAAACAGATAATTAGAAAAAAAAAAGCCCCAAAAAAACGACAAAAAACAAACCCAAAGCAAAACAAAAAATACCCCAGATCTAAAGCAGTTATAGTTTTGCTGGAGTTCTAGAGAAGTGGTAATATACTCTTTGGAATCACTTGTAGTGGTGAAAAATAATTATGGAATAGAAAAATATTGAGAAGGGAAAAGTCTGAATTCATGTTGTGGATAAAGGGTACGTGTAAGGAAATTACCAGTTATGTTATTTCCCTTCCATGGTACCTAATATTATTGATACTAACTCCATATTAGACATTGTAAAATTGCAAGAAAAACACGCATCAAGATGGTGTTGTTATTTGAGACATCATTTGTTGTTCCAAGCATACGATTCAAGGGCAGTACTGTGATCATAACTTGCAATCATTTAGTATTTCATTATTGTTAACCTCTGACTCCCTTTGCAGGATCACAAACGCTCATCCCCTGCTCGGTGAACATAGGATCATCTTAAGCAACATGCTCACACATAATATTAAAATTATTCTAGCAGTCTCAACCAAGCTTGAGAAAGGAAATGTCAGGATGTGGTTTTGTGTTGTTTTTAAGGTCATGATCCAAATTGAGAGTCATTGTCACTGTGGGATAGTTTTTACAAATCATGTTATTTATGAGTTTTAAAGACATTTATCCTATCATTATCATGGACATAATGAAAGTCAAGCATATCTGTTATTTCTTTCCTAAATTAAGGTCAGAAACATGGAATGGCTTGTAGTTCCATGCATCAGGTACAGCAGAAAAAGAAGTTTCTATTGTGTTGAGCTATTCATAGGAAGAAATAATTTAAACTGGAATTTCTTCTTCCTATGAGAAGTAGGAATGATTTTGCTGTGATATTGGGCATTCAGTATATGAGCGCTCTAGTCAGATAATCCTTTTAAAAGCAGCGTTTATGTTTTGAAGTCTATTGCTTCATGGGTTCAGTACTCATATCTTCCACCAACATTTGTTTGTTTTGCAACTTTACTAATAAAATGGTTGTAGTAGAAATAAAGATTCAGGAGAATCTATAGAATACACTATAGAAAGTTCGGGGTATGATAGCACTCTCAGTTTCTTGATGAATAAATTGGTTTATTTGATATTTAATTTCGCTGGCTTTTGGGCTGTGCAGATTTAGAAAGATAATACTATATATCACAAGCAATCTTTTAAATACTGATTTCAACTGGTATTTTTGGACTTTCAAAAAAAAAGTCTTGTTGATTATGGTGCTTTTATGAAATTAGTCAAATTGCAGATTTTGTCTAAATATGTGCAATCATAAAATATAATCAGCATGTGTTTTTCAGAAATGCATTTCTGAAATTCTGATGTGCCAAAACATTCCACAAATGTTTCACATTCTATTTGACCTCATGTAAAAGGGGAAAAAAACAAAAAGAATAGAATGAATGGTAGATGATTTACCTATTTTCCTTTTTTGTTTCAAAATGGGGTTTCTTTCCCCTTTAGTTGCATTGGTGTCCATAAGATTTTGAATGTTTTTATTTTCTTGTGAAATGAGAGCTAGACCTCCATTTTGAATAAAGCTTTATGCAAACCAGACTTCCCTACTAAATCTAACCTGTCTTACTTGTCACGGTCTGCTGTTTCATTCTGGGTATATTTACTTAGATTTTTTCCCTTTTTACTTTGAGGACAGGCTTGGGAGAGAACCTGTGCCACTGCCGTAGTCAAGTGGCTTTTTTCCTTTAAGCCCATCTTTCTTGTATAGCCCAATCCGCACTTCCAATCTATAGGAGCTGCTTGCGTAATTCACAATATTGAAGTCGACAAACTTCTCTACATGTTCAGCTATTGTCCATTTTCAGCATTGATTTATGTTAATAACATAAGTGTTAAGCAGTTCTGTGTATTTAGTAGTACAGGGCGCACATTTCTTGCCCAAAACCTCAGACTATCAGAACCACCTCTAAATTCAGGTCCTGATGTACAAGAAGATACAGGTCTCAGTTGTGTGTCCTGCATCAGGTTAGCTTAATAGTACAGTTTAAAAGTTTTTCTAGTACTTAATAAAATGTAAGTTAATATAGTCAAAAAGCTACTATCGGGTACATGGTGGTTTAGGCAATAGATGCCAAAATCTTTTAAAAGTCTTTTTCCTATGAGCATGTAAACCTGTACAGAAGGAAATTTGAAGCACCTGTCCTAACGTGAACAAAAGTGAGCCTGTGTGTGATTTTTATGCAACCCCTTCCCTCAGTCTCCTCTCTAAATATTCAGCGTATGTCTTACCAGTTTGTGTGAATGAGGCCCCTATTCCCTGAAAGCCTTTGGTGGTAATTCTGATCAATCATATCGACTACAAAGGGTTGAACTGGCCAAGTGCAACAAGATTTTCTGAACTTGCCAACAGTCAGTCATTAACTCCAAATCATCTCAGAGCACAGAAAGCTTTTTATAGATTTGTTTCCCTCTCCCACACACCACTGCCTTTCTAGCTTTATTCAGCACTGAGTTGAAATCTTAAATTTTAACTTAACTGAATGGGGAAAGGAGCAGCAGTCATGGTTTTTGTTGCAAATTTTATGAAAACTTCAAGAACAAAAGATTAAAGATCAGACCAAACCATCAGCTGAATTACAAGTTCATTAGAAAGTCCTGTAGTCTTTTTTTTTTGCTGCTTCCAAATACTAAAATACAATGTCAGCTCTATAGACCTTCACAGTGACGCATCTGTATGCCATTGACAGGAATATACATATAACACTCTTGTGGTTTGCACAAAAAAATATCAGTTGAAAACTGTAATTCCAATTTTAACTAATTTGAAGGCTTATTATAGTTCTGAGTCTGTGTTTATACAGGTTAAACAAGTTACTACTCATCTGTGTTTGCCAATATTACGATTTTATAATTAATCAGATATTACAGCATTTGGCTGCTTTCCAGTTGATTTGAATGGCATGTTCTCATTCAGTGTTAATTAGGTGCAAGCTCCAAGATCTAAAAGATAAGAGTATAATACTTTGGTACATTTCCTCTAAAATGTCTTTTATGTGATTTATTAGCTACACAGAAACTTTAACCAGAAACATGAAATAGTCCTAACTTGTAAAGTACTGGAATTTTAGGTCTCTGAATGCTTTTTCTTCATGAGCTGACTGTGTTTAGAACTTGAAAATTAATTTAACTTTCAGTTATCTGAGAATTTATATAAATTACTTATTTCAATGATATTTACATAAAAGGAACAGAAAAGCCCCTGTTCAGCTCACTTTAAAAAAAAATCCTTGTCACTTTCTTGGTATTAGAGATGTGTCCACATAAACCAGAGACTGCTGGATCACAGCTGGTCTGGCCAGCCCCATCATCTCTTTCTCTCCATCCCCAGTGGCTTAAAGAAAAGGTTTAGGAAAGGAGGAAGCCTACAGTAAAAGTCTCTCTATTCCCTGAAAACACGTCCAGATTTTATCTCATGTTTTATTTTCAAGTATCCCACCTCTGCCAATCCAGGACAGTAATCTAACCTAGTGGTAACACTGGTAGAAGCTTTCACCAATGATGGTGAAAAAAACCCAAAGACTAGTTTTAAACTGAAAATGTTATCAATTCATGCTTTTAATACGAGTAGTAAAATTCTTTCCAGCACTATGTTATTATTATTTTTAAACACAGTTTATGTTACTATACCTTAAAGCTTAGAAATCATATTAATTTCTAATCAGGACGTGGGAGAACAAAGTATATTTGCTTTCCTTTATAGATGAGGGTCAGCCTGAAGTGAGTAAGATTTAAGACCCTCCCCTAACTGTCATATTTTCCATTTACTAACTTCAGTGCGTATCTCAACAAGTTGATTGTTGACCATAAAAAGAGTAGACTGCCGTGGGAGTGCAAAATGAGGGTAAATTTGCATTTTGTCTCCCTGAATGTGGGGTTTGAGCCACCAAGAGCAACCACGGAAGATGCTTGAGAAGAAGGTAGCAAGGTCCTGCTGGCACGTAGCTGTTGTGCTGTAGCCTGGGATCCCTGTTTGCTTTCACATGCTACCTGTGCCTCACAGAAGGTGCTGAGCAGCCTTAGTGCCACAGACCCAGCTGCGATGGCAGGGGCAAACACTGCCTCCACAACTCCAGCTTCAGGCTTTCCGTATCACAGGCAGAGAGTGCCTATCTGTGATTGTATCTAAGAAGTCTACTCTGTCTGTCAGCTTTCTGAAGCCCTTTATCCTCATAACAGCATGGTGACTGCCTCCAAGCTAAAGCAGGGAGGGCACCTTTGGATAGATTTTGATAAAAACTGCAGAGGAATAAGTTAGTTCATCTGCTGAGCTGTCCCTCTGCATCTGGCAGCTATCACTTGATAAAACAGTCAGTGCGGTAGCAATTTGTTGAAGACAAGTGTCCCAAGGCTTTTTAAGAAATGCAATGAAACAGGTCTCAAAAAAGCCACCAATAAAAGAAGTCTGAAGACAGGTTCTGAGGAAAGTTATGGCCTGAGATTGCTTATTTTGCATCTCTATTAAATTCTGATTCCTCTAGGTGACAAAGCACCTTCAGCTCACAGTAATATCAGTATGGTTGAGGGTGATCAAATGGCATAGGAAATAAGTTTAGTAGATTTGGGGGAGGGGGAGTTTGATAGAAAAGTAGAATAACACAGAGCCTAAATCATATTAGAGACTGTTTCTGTACTCTAACTCTTTCTGATCTGTCAAGAAAAATGTCTGGCAGATTCTCCTATGTCCATGACTCATATACCTGTTCCTGCTATGATAAATAACATATTACTTCTTATTTAAACCTTTGATAGGTAATTTTCTATTTTTCCATCTCTTCTGTACCTAGACAACATACGCGATGCTCAGTAAGGACCTTAGAAGTGGTGCCTTTCTTTGCTTCTTCCAGACAGAAACAATGAAGTATTTTGACAAATAATTTATTTACCAGTCTTTCTCTCAACATTTTTCTTTTACTTTCCCACTTCTCTGGAGAGATCATCTGGAACTTCACAGCTCTGTTTTTTGAACAAGATCCTCTTCTTCCTGGCACATGGAAAGCACAAAGAACCCCTCTACCTCTCCTTTTAGACCTAAAGACAGTATGAAAAGTACATCTGATTTTTGGTGCAAAGCATGCAAAATTGCTCTATCCCCTCTTGATGGTGTTAACTGAAACAAATTAACAATAAATACTTTGATTGGCTTTTCACTTGGGCAAACTGGAAACTACTGAAGAATTTATGATTTTGCCCTGATGTTTTATTAGCATTTTATTAGTTTTATTAGCATTAAAAGGTTGTGAATGAGTATGAAAAAAGTCCAGAGGAGTATGTAAAACACCACCCAACTGTTCACCCTTTGCAGGGGACAGA
This sequence comes from Nycticryphes semicollaris, assembly GCA_013400055.1. NCBI lineage: Eukaryota > Metazoa > Chordata > Aves > Charadriiformes > Rostratulidae > Nycticryphes > Nycticryphes semicollaris. Next base: position 683,824 of record VXBJ01002094.1, on the reverse strand, counting down.
GTGGTTATCTGTAGACTTCACGTATCATTTGCATTTAACACTTACACAGTGGGGCAGCTTTATTTTAACACTGGAACAGATGTGTTATGCCTCTCACAATATTTATTTGTCTGTCTTCCACCATGTCTTCCAAGCTTTTTCTGCATAAAACCAAAAGCTAAGTCTGTACCAGTGTTTCTCTGCCTCTTCTACTTTTGTTTTGTTAGATCATTAAGTGTTTTTTTTCTTATTTTATTTTGAAAAGCGGCGCCTATGGGTAGGCAAGTGTTAAAGTTTCAAAAGTTACAGGGAAGACTTTTCCCAGGCATCAAATAAGCAGGAAAATGAAATGTTTGAGATGTTTAGAGGATTCTACAAAGCTTAGTCCAAATTCTTGAATTTTATAGATGTATGTTATCCATTCTTTTAAACTCTTATGTTGTTGTAGAAGCTTTATCAGAAGTGTAATTGGCTATGTTATACAGCAGTTCAAAATATTTATTAAAAGATTACTATTATTAGGGTTTCAGTTACGCTTAGTAAACCAAAGATCCACTCACTTTTTTTTTTTGTTCTTGCTTTTTTTTTTTTTTTTTGGTCAAACAGGTGTGTTTTATGAAGTTGTTCAGAGCTTCCCTCACGTGGAGGACAATGTGCTAGTGGATTCACATGTAAACAGCCACAGGTGGAGAAGGCACTCAGAGTCTCTCAAATCAGTCGATACCAACAGAGCCAGCATGGGGCAGGATTCTACTGAGCCAGGGGGTTTTACAGACTTGCTGCTTGAAGAGGGACATGACAACACCACACAGACTGAGGTAGAAACTAATTTTATCTATTTTTTTATCTCTCATTTTGGGCAATTAAAAAATTGAAGACATTTACTTCAGTGTATTGAAGTATTGATGGTGAAGAAAACCTCTTGGTCTTTATATCTGGGATCCTGTTAGCACGTGGAAGCTAGCTTTTTTCTTTTGTTCTGGAGCTCATTCTGTGTGACTTTTGAAGATAGCCTCTTGAGAATGTTTATCTCTGTTGGAAAACATTTATGGGAAGTCCCATGTTGCAGCAGTTATTGCTGGAGAACTGGAAAATGAGGTAGTATTAAAAATCAAATCCAACTAAATGAAATCTTGGCATGTTCTCTGTTTTATGGTTTTATTCAACTTTTGATTGCTTGTTCAAAAAGACTTTAACTGCCAGGTGCCCCTCACATGGACATAACGTAAATCTGCTATTTTATCTGAGTGGTTCTATATAAACACATTGGCTGAACTGATTTTGTCTTTATACACAGATAGCAAGGTTTAATATTATAATTATTGTATTTTTACTATTGGGTTGTTTGGGTCTTTTTTAAGTATTAGGTTTGGGGTTTTCTTAGTAATAAAATCTACATCCGATTTTTCTATAAAATACATCTTGGAATAAGCTTGTTTAGTGTTTTTGTTCTTTATGTTCTGCTTACAAAGCAACATTGCTATTTATTTTTAGTTCTGAGGAGCTTGCTGTCAGACAAACAAAACAGCTTTCAGATTTTGGGTTGTTATCTTACACAATAGCGAATGCAAGGCAATATGAAACCTATCAGTAGAGATAGTGGTGTCTCTACAGCATGAGTCAAAAAATAATGTTTTTGAAGAGGCGTGTTTTGTGTTTGTTGTTTTTTAAGCTTCCTATTTTGCACAGTATTAATTATGTTTCCTCTTGCATAAACGTCGAAGTTGCTAGCTGGTAAACTATATTTTTGAATTCCATGTTGATTTTATGATTTGTTTCTTGCCCCTTGTAAACTCAATCTGGCCACACTTATAGAAATCCACTTAGGCGTGATACAGATTAATTCCTTCTTCAATTTTTTTAGCTGGTGAGGTGGAAGATGTCTCAAGTACAGGAAAGTTTGAGTAACCAGTTTGGCTTACCAGTAGATCCTCAGTGTCTCCACTGAGTTGAGTTCCAAGCTCTTATGAAGGAAAATGGGTTACAGTTCCCCTCTCTAACATATGGCAACATTCAGAAAAAAAAAAACAACTGCCTGCAAATGGACAACCGTAAAATGGTATTTTTCCAGAGCCGTATTTCCTGACATATTAATGGTATTATAGCTTCTTAACCTGAAACGTACCTCACCCTTACTGAGTTCATTGAATTCAGGATTCAGGTTTTGTGTTCAGTTGTCGCCCTTTCTCTTTCTAAAGTCTTCCCAGCACAATAAGATAACAAAGTTATGGTTTTACAAATTACTGGATTCCGTTGTAAATCCCTACAACACACAGGCATTTTACAAAAAAAAAAAAATATATTGGTGCCCAGCTTTGCAGAGGATGTAAAGAGTACAACAGATACAGTAGAAGAATCCATATGTTGCGAAGTATTCTGCAGCTTGGGAGCTTATCAGTAGCACTGAAGTGCGTATTGATTTTTTTTTTTTTTTAAATCCTTCTGTGTGTGTTTGAAATAATCTGTGTGCTGAAGAAAACCTGGAGAATGAGTACTACCTGCCACTAATATTTAATGATACTGTAGAATTAAAACATTTCTCCATCTATCTAAAGCACTTGTTTTGGTTTGCCATGCAAAGATGGAAGTCTTTTACTGGAAGGCTAACAGAGATTAACATAGCTTTCATTTCCACTTGATATTGTTTTCTGCTTTTTATAATAATGATTCATTTATTTGCTATTCAGCTTTGAGAAACCAAACCCACACACCCCAAAAAACCCAAAACTAACCAAGGACAAAAGGGAAGGCAGTAGGCAGAAATTTCTCTGCACTGTTTAAAAATAACTCTAGGTATTTCCTCTGTTACTAAATCTATACAGTCATAATGTGGAAAAAAATAAAATCAACTTCTGTGGAGCAAAGCTTAATTCCCTTGGCTTGTCTTGATAATTTAAGGTAATGGGACTTCTTGTTCCTGTTTTTCCATTGGAGCTATTGGGAGTTGTTCTGTAGCTTCACAGCAGCAAGATCCTGGGCCTCCCATCAGCCCCAATCAATAGGCTGTTTATGATCAACTTCAGAGTAATGTGAAGTTCAGGCCTTCGTGTTACAGGAAGTGCATTGTAAGTCAGTCTATCACATCTTTGCAGCAGCCAGGGTGGGTCTGTTCCTATATGTTGGAAAATTAAAATGACGGGATTCTCTTTAGATATAGGGTAGGACAAGGAGCAATGTGTGCAAGCTGGAACATAGGAGGCTCCACTTAAATATGAGGAAAAGGCTCTTCACAGTGAGAGTAACAGAACACTGGAATGGGTTGCCCAGACAGGTTGTGGAGTCTCCTTCTCTGGAGATATTCAAAACCCGCCTGGACACGTTCCTGTGTGACCTGATGTAGGTGTTCCTGCTCCGGCAAGGGGATTGGGCTAGAAGATCTTTCAAGGTCCCTTACAATCCCTGAGATTCTGTGATACGTGACATGATGTCTCTCTGGTCCAACAGCTGGAGTAGTTAAGCCATTGGGGACACCAGGACATTTGCTGTCTCTCTTCAGAGCTCTGTTTTGCCTCCTCCATTTGCTCTGTGATTATTTGTTTTGTTTTGTTTTTTTTTTTTATTTTTGGACAGAACTGATACAAAAGAGTGAAGTAATCAGGTGCTCTTTTGAATAAAGCTATTTTCTTGAACTGTATTCTGGAAGTTGAATAGCACTGCAGAAACGAGCAGAAGTAATGGCCATACCCATTTTGTATGCAAGACCTTTAGAAATTAGCAGGGCCTTGGGAGGGAGAAGGCCCACTGTTGCTGGAGAATGGGAGTTTTGTGGTCCACAGGTGCAGTATTGTGGTAGCACAAACCTGAAAAACTGGAAACACCAAGCAAAAGGCAACGGGCAGGAAGAACAGGTTGCTGCTACAAGCTAGATTTTTTATGGATGTAGCATTTGTGGTATTTCTAGAGAGCTAATAGCAAGCTGGAGATTGTAAGGTAAAATCAATACATAACAAATGGTAATCATAAACACTTCATAAAAGAGTATGATAGTCTAAAATATTCTTCCCTTCTCCTAGTTTAGTAGGTTTATTATAATGTGGCATTTAGGGACTAGAATGCTGTAAATACAAGGGTTCTTAAGTCACACTTTCTTTATCTGCAGTTGGTACATTAGAGCCTGAAGTCTTCTGCCTGAAAAACTGAAAAGTAAAATACAGAGAAATTGAGATGGAGCACTCTATAATATATAGCTTGTATTAGCGTTAACAGAACAACAAACTTCACAAAATAGCTTTGGAATATGTGAATTACTTTGGAATTTGTTGCCACTCTGTAGAGAAACTACATCAAAACAAGAGTCTTTCACAAACTTCCAATAACAAACAGAAATCCAGGAATAAAATAATAGATTAAATCATAGTCAGGCTTGAGCTTGAGTGCAGCCATGCTGGCAGTAAGGTTTTATTGCTTTGCACCATGAAAAGAGTGAGAAAAACATAATTTTTCCTATTAAGTCTTAGAACAGAATGAATGATTGCAACTGTATGGCAAGAAAAGATTCAGTTCCAAGTAAGAAACAGCATGCTGAGCATGCTAAGTCAAATGAAACTTAACTTTATCTCCCTCTCTCCACTCCTCCCAACATAGTAGTTGTGAGCATAAAAAAGTGTGGCTATATCAGTGCAAAACAAATTTATATTTTAGGTAGTGATTTCTTTATTTCTGTGTATCACGCTGATATCTCCTGCTGTGATTGCTTCTAACCAAAGTAGAGTTGTTACTAACTGAAGACAACTTTCTATCTTTTTCTCTCCTTTAGTTTCTCTAGATGTTGTTTGAAATGTAAATTTTAGCAATTCCTGTAATTTAGACCTGAAAAGCATCTTGCCCCTATCAGAATACCTCCAGTGGATTCCCTACTGGCAACAATGTTTTGCTGAATTTTGCATTTTCTTCCGGAGTTTCTGTCCAAAAGGCTTCTCCCTTATCAGTCCCAGTCACTCATGGAAGTGAAGATGCCTGATCCTGACTGGCAAAAACAACAGAATGGATTTTCACAGCCCTTGGGATTTGAGAGCAATTACCCCCAGCTACTGACAGCAGTGTCAGTGTGCCCACNGGGGGGAAGATTAAATTTCACTCAGGACAAATGATAAGGCAATGCTGTGATTACTGCTCTAATGCACTGTATTAAAAGTGGAAAAACTGGTCCATGTGTTATTGAAGCCTCAAAACTAAACATAGTTGTGTAGTGAAGCTGTCAGTTTGGCCAAGCCTGCCTCTGTTTTGCTCCTTGTTTTCTTTATTATCTTTTTTCATACCAAATACTAACAATGTATTCTGAAAACAAAATCCCTCCAAGTTGCCAAGAGTGTTCTGCATTTAAGAAAAATTCCTTATTATCATGTAAGTTTAATGAGTATTTCTATTCTCTTTCCTCATCCCAAGCTATGAGAGAGACGTAATTTACTTCTATAGGCTGTTTTCTGACTTACCATCTCTTAGAGCCTTTAATTATCTGGGTAGAGTTGCCAGCTTGTTTGGCTTTTGAATTTACAGTTTAAATATTTTGCTTAAATAGTGTTTGTATCTTGCTTTCCCTTGTAGTGATCCTCAGGATGCAAGAGTGAATCCCATAGACAATATTTTCATAGGTTCCTTCAGTGTAATAAACTCGGGGATGCTATTGATCTCTGCATTGTGACAGATTATTCTTTTTTTAAAATTTTTAGTCACATTTTAATGTGAATTATAAAGTATCGAAGTAATGCATATTCTACTGAGGTTTTCTACCTTCAGCAAAGGTTTAACCAGATTTTAATTAAAATCAAAATTGAAAACCTAAAACATTTGACATATAACTGAGGAGGAACGAAGCTTTGCACAACACGGATTTGTTGCTGGAGTTGACTGATTCTTTAGAGAACAATAGTGTAGTACTACAGTTCTGAAATCTGTCTCGGAAAAAAAGGGATGTGAAATTAACCCTAAAAAAATGAAGCGAGAATAATTTTTGTCTCTGATACCTGCTTTCTGATGTTGCTTCCTTTTGGGGACAGATCATAGGCTATATAATTGAACCCAAATAATATTGAACCTTTGCCCAAAATAAGGGAAACAACAATCTTTGTTTTATAATCACTTTAAGTGAAGAAATCCATTTCAACTGATTTAATTACATAGCTGCAGCTTACCCAGTCTACTTGCAAAATCTTTATCAGAACAAAAGTTGCATTAATTCTTTTAATTTTAGGGAAGTGTAGTTGTTTCATGTTCAATGTTAATAATTATTACATCAGGGGTTTGGGGGTTTTTTTGGTGTATGTAAAGGACTCATTCAAGAGAGGGAGGGAATAGTTGAGCTCCTCCTGTAGACACGCAAATATTTTCACAATCTTCGATTAACCTTAGGTCGTTTAGTACTGATGAGGTTTACTGATATTTCCATGGCTAAAACTAATGTGACTGATCAATGTGATTTTACAGTTGAAGGGGGTATAACATCAGGTTCTCTGTCATTTCAGACTCCTATGTTGCCTTAGACCATTTCATGTTCAGTTGTTTTTAAAACAAAGTTGTTCTGCTGATTTTTTTTTTTAATTTTTTTTTTTGCCAGTGTAAATTAAGCCCAGAAGTCTGGACATGTGATTTCACTCTCTATTCTTTCTGTAATGCTCTAGAGGATTAAATAAATGTCCCATAATATTCCTCTCTAACTGCACGTCGTTAAACTGTGAAGCTCTGGATCTCATTGACACTGAACATTGTGGATGACAAAATTTACAAAATTAGACAAACTCATGGAACAGAAATTTGTCAAGGGTAATAAAACACAAACGAATTTCCTGAAAAGCAGATCACTGGTAACTAGGAAAAATGGGTATTTGGCAGCCTGCGCCAGATCCTTTACTCTTCCTAGGCATCATCCCCAGTCAGTTCTGGGGACCAGGCTAAAAAGATGTTTGGCCTAAGAGGGTCCAGGTCATCTTGTGTTCTTATTGGTATCCACTCACTAAGTTAAATATCATATTATTGTTTTCATAGTTGGTAGCTTGAAAGTTATGACAGATTCAGGATGAACTGGAGGAACAGTCTTGCGATATGCTGGAGTTGGACGGAAACCATATTTTGGTTTTCTACGTAGCAGAATATTTAGATGTGATATATTTGTCATAAGAGAGCTAAAATTTGCAGTTAAATGATATGGTAATTGAAGGCTAAGATGTATAGGATTTTCTTGCAGTGTTTCTAAAGAATTTTTATTGCACTTGTCTGAAGAAGTTGTTTTAAAATGTTTTTATTCATACTTTTTAAGAGTTCATTTTAGAAAATTACCTTGTTGCTTTGGAGACGGAGAATTTTATTTTTCAGAAAAATCAAGTCTCCTTTTTTCAAACTGAGTAAGGGAAGAAAAATTTCCTTTGTGATATTAGGGTAAGTATTTGGATTTTCTCAAATAGCACACTGCTTCAGATTACATCCTCAATCAAATAAAAATTTCTGTAAACTATTGCTAAATCCAGTATCTACCTGATTATTTTAATAGCTGTAAAGAAAAGCTGGAAAGTGAATTGGTCTGGAAGCAGCACAGGTCACACACAAAACATCCTACTCGTCTACTCTTAATAAATCACACTGAACAGTATGTCACCTGCAGCTAGAATTAGAATCTGAGACAATCATTAATTTACTCCTTTCCACTTGTCCAGCTGTGTTTTCCACCAGTGATGTCACCCTTTCTAGCTGGCCACCGGAATGATATATCACTGTCTTGTTTTCTCTCAGGCTTTCAGCTGCAAAATGGTAAGCTAGACAAAAGCCTCATATATCTTTTTGTATTGAATTTATTAATTGCTTACTTAAATCAAGGTAATCTTGACACTTTCACTGAGTATTGCTACAGTCTTCAGCGGGATTGAATTCATTAGCAGCTCTGCAAGAACTGTTGTTGCAGTGAGTTTATCAACATTTCCATTATTCTCAATCTAAACTCAAGTGGTGATGGTTCTACTAAGATCTCGAATGTAGTTGAAAAAGAAAACAACAAAGACTGGAAGTGAGATTCATTCTCTGTCTTCTAAAATTGAGGTGGGTGTAAGGGGGATTAAAAACAAGTTCTCCCACTCCTAAGTAAGGGAATTTGCAGTTCTCCATGGTAATCCTGAGTTCATTTCCTTGTGCTTAGCTATATTGGAACATAAGGCATTTAATTTAACATGCTGATGATAATGAATTTTTATAACCAGGAAGGAGATATATAGCAAGGGGATTCAGAATTTAATGTAATCAGCCTTTGAATTTTCTTGATGATAATATTTTACACTTCCATATCCTTCTTCATCTCTAAATTCCTGAAGCACATTACAGTTATTCCAGAATTGCTAAACTCATGACTGAAAAGAGCTATGAGCTTTAGCAACAACAGACCTTGTACTTTCTGAATTATTTCAGTCATACACGCCTCAGCCCTTGCTTGCAGAAGCTGGCTTAAAATAGATTCAGCTGGTGAAAGCTGAATATTACTGTGGCTGTGAAGTTTCCTCCTTTCCAGCCACTTTTTCTGGCGCTCGTCCTGATGAGGGAGACCTGTACTGACCCAGTCATGCAAAAAGCAGAGGGTGATGCTCACTTCAGCCCATGCAAAACAGGAAATTGTACATAGCTGATTTGGAGCAGTGAGTGAGTGTGAATACATAACGGAGTTGTTAATGCAGGGGAATCTGGGTAGGTAAGTAAAAAGCTGTTGCACTAAGCCACATAATTCTAGTTTGGATAACACTGATCCTTAGGGATAGAATTTCAAAGCTGTAGGAATCCTGCTGACATTGATGGATTACTCTGTGCCACTCTGAAAATCTTTCAATTTTTTGTAATATGGGAGAGTCAATTATCTGTTATTGCAAAACAGTAGCAACTTGGCATATAAGGAGATGGTTACATTGTGTGAGATATAGTCAGACACTTCCTTTGACTGTGTAATTTAGTAATTATAACTTGAGCTTTCAGGATCTATCAGGAAGTCAACAGCCAGTCCTCATTGTGGTTCTCTGAGGTTATACAAATTTTTCAAAGAGAATAAATGGGGCCAAAGCTCAAAATTTGTATCAAGACGCAGATCAGAGTTAAGAAAGTCCCATTTGGAAGGACAAATGCACATTTTACAAAATGTCAGCTAAATTAACTGCTGAAGAAAATGCTGATGAAACACTTCTAATAGCTGTAATATTTCATACACAGAGCACAAAGTAATAAGTAATGAAAATAACAAAGTTTTTTTTCTTTCTTCTGTGACACTGGTATGCATTCATGTGCAGCATATCTAGCTTTTCACAGGCCATCAGTAAGAAAACAGTATATTTATTTATAGACCACAAAATTCACAATGGAGACTGTGGAGAGTTTGCAACAAATTGCAGTGTGAATAACAGGAAGAAAAACTAAAAGAACTGCAAACTTTCACATATTCACCAGACTTCTTAGCAGCGCAACATGTAACAGAACTAAAGAGATGTGACAGGTTTACTGGAGGTTTGCTTCATGCATTTGTATCAAGCTGTATAACTTCTCACCTGTTCCTATTAACATTTTTAAATAAATAAAAGCATCGTTCTCTTAAAGTATTCTTTCTGTAAACTTAGCAGCAAAAAAAAAAAGTAGGAAGGGGGATAGGAAACTGCAGATGGAAAAGATCTGTCTGATCTCATATAGCTGCATCAGTAGAATGCCATGAGGGATAAAATGCCGCAATCTCTCAGAAGTATTTCCCTTTTGCTCCAGAACTAACAGCAAAACAACCAGCTTTCTCAGGTTCTTTTTGCCTCAGACAAAGCATGGATGCATTTTCCTGATCTATGAGAGGAAAAGTGCCTTCCAGGGCTCAAACTGACATAATCTGGCTCCGAAATGCTACTGCTGAGTTTAGCCGTGTCCAGGAGCAGGCCCACAAAGTGACCCCCACACATCAGCAGCTTGGTGGGTGCTCATTTGTGGGGGTAAAATCAACTAGCTGGCACAGTGGTTTAATTGCAAGTTTAGTGAGAATATTTTTACTTCCATAGTTATAAGCTAATGCCACAAATGTCCCTATTTGTTTAGAAAACAAAACCCTAATTCTTAGTTGCACAATTGATAACTGTGCAGTTGAATGAAATAGCAACTTAGTTCTGAGAATTTTCATTCTGTTGGAAAAGTAATACCTGTGCTATACAGCTGGACTGCCATTATATTCATGTGAGAAAACAGTTTAAGTTTGGGGGGGGGGGTTCCCCAATAAAATGGAAATAGAACTTTTGATGTTACCATTTGGCCATTAGCACTGTGTAAATGTTAACTTACTTATTAGTATTATCTTCACCGTAGATATCAAGCATTTTACTCCCTTACCTTGGAAAACAAAGTAATTTCTTATGTACAGTGCAGAAGTTTGTGTCTTACATAAACATTCAATTTTGGGTGGTACATATTTATATACTGCTCAAAATGAGGTGGTCTTCTCTTTCAGTTGTAGATAATATTAAAATGGAAGGTGAAATTTAGGTCCCTGGTTTGGATACCTAAGTAAATGTAGTATGTGCAAGTTCTGGATGTGAGGTAAACTATCCTATCATGGATGCTGGAAATTTAAGATGAAATTCAGTTGCCTAGCTACAGGTGTCTGGTAACATTTTAGGCACTGTGGTTATACTGAATGGTCTGTCTTTCCTCCTGTAGGAAGTTTGCATTAGGTCCCACATGATACCTGCAAGTCTCAAATGACCCTGGGTTCCTCCTCTGCTTAGGCAACTGCATCTCATCTATGGTCGTTACAGGCAGTGCAGTCAAGGTAGGCATTCAGTTTGATCTAAAGTGGACCTGAAAGCTTGCTGAGCTGTCAAATCTTCATTGATGGCATTTGCGACGTCAAAAACAGCAATACAAGTTTATAAAAACTTTCCACTGTGAATCACCCTACTCTTAAAGAATAACAGTGGAAAATGATGCACAGAATAAAATCTATCAAATAAAAAAATACGTGTTAGTATAATTTGAAATGTTTGAGACTATTGGATCTTGTCTGAGTAATTGCAAAGAGCTCAAAGTACACACACACTCTGAAAAGAGCAAAAGTGCAGACCCTGCAGAAAGCATTTTGGAGCCTGATGTTATGCTGGGGGAATGACTTGGAAGCGCCCATTTGTCCAACATGTACTTCATCAAGCATCTCAATTAAATAGGATGTCTTAAAGTTGTGACACTTGCATTAGAGACCTCTCAAGGGATTTATTTATTTTTTTGGAGCATGACTACAAGATAAGGTAAAGAAGCATTTTTGTGACAAATCCTTAAGAAAGGTGGCAGGTGAGAATAGTTTGTTAAAATTGCACATAGCATTCTTTTTAGTGTCATATAGAGTATCTTCTGTTCATATGTGTATGGAAAAAACACGTGAGCATACTAAAATGTGTATTTTTTTCTAAAGAGCAGTAGAAATCTGGGCTACAGCTTAAGCAGTTTAGTCATCTCTGTCTTGTCCCTTTAAGACATGAATGGCAATTTTTTAAACCTTGTATATTGATTGTGGATATCAGCCAGTCAAATGTATTGTATGCGACAGCTAAGCTAGAAAGTGCTTGTATTAAATCAACTACCAGTTTCGGTTGCAATCTGTTTGTCAGAGAAGCCATGTTGATGCACTTATTGCCCTCCCATTTCAGCTGTGAGCCCTAATGGATCCCTGAGACACGATATTGTCTGCTCAGGAATTAGAGCACACAAAAGTGAGTATGGAGGCAGCTTCCTGTGCTGCCTCTTGCTTTCCTACAGAAAGCCCTGATCAGCTAGAAACTACACCTGCTTATATTAATTTAATCCAACAGATCTGTGACACTTCTTATCCTGATTTAGATTTGCCATCTTCCCTTTTTATGTGAGGTTACTGGACTGCTGTCTTGGTTGCTCTGTTTTCTTCCTGTCTCTTCCAATAGAGAATGGATAAAGAATGGAAAACAAGGAGCAGTTACCCATCTCAGATTGTGAATATGCACCAGAGGAAGAAATAGGCTACAGAAAGTTTAAAATTGCTCCAATACCTGGATTTTTATATTAAAAAAGGGGAATAATACTCAAGTGAACTTGGGAGCAGGGGACACAACAAAGAAATTGCACAAGTGTGGTTGTAAATATGTAAAAATTTATACACTTGGAAATACGTGGCAATTATATTCAACACAAGAAGTAAATCTTTAAAGGGCTAAAATATTAAATCTTTAATCTGACAAAAATGTAATTATTTATGGCATCTGAACTCACGAGCCCCCAGGAATGGGGCTGGTAACGGACATGGTGTCATAACTGCTAATGCCCTATAGTCTAGGGCTGTCAGGCAGGATTTTTATGTTTACAAACAGTCATTTTTAGAGTTTCAGTTTTATGAACACTTTAGTCACTTATACATATCTAAAAATGAGAAAATAAACTTCGTAACATGTTTGATAATTACACCAAAGTCAAATTGCTGCCTGGTGTTTTCATGGTAATTTTATTGTAATGGTTCCTATTCCTATTATTTTCTTTTAGTGGAGAGGATGCTACTGAGCTGCTAATAAAGGCTTGTTTTGAGAATGTAATTTCTCAAACTCCTGCTCCAGCAAATCAGGAACAAAACTGCATAATCAATGTTTCTGTACTGTAATTGGTTTTTGAGTGATTTGGCTTTTTTCCTCTCAAGTAAGGCATTGCAGAGGCTTTCGTGCTTTCGAAGCTTGTCTTTTCTGACAAGAGATGCCAAGGGGTTTTATAAGACTGCTGTAATGACCCCTAAATAGGCTGACAGTTTTATAGCAGTCCCCAAGAGGGAAGCTTCTTTTCAGAAGTGGCTGAGTATCATGAAAAAGGCAGTGGCTCCACGTTGACTCTTTACAACGCTGGAAAGACTAAACAGCTTTTTGGATTAATAGCAGGTTTATTGCATCCCTCTCTGCCAGACTGTCTGTCAACGTGTGACTCTCCATTATTGGTGCTGTCAGGTGCTGAGAAAAGTGTGGTTTGAAAACCTGGGAGTTTAAGATGATGTAGAGCTGTGTAAAGACTTGTGTGTATGTGAGCTCAGTGCTGTTGTTTCATCCCAGCTGATGATATCAGTTAGTATTTACAATAACAACCTCCAGATTTAAAACTGTGAGATTCTGGGCAAAGCGACTGGCCCTAGTGAAAATCTGAGACTGAGGACTCCTGCACACTCACAACAGGCTTTCAGGACTTTGCAGGTCGCTCACATAGCCTCTTCTTGGAGAACAGAGAGTGAGATGAACTCTTTCATCCCACTGCACACAGACAAAGGGTTTCCTCTTTGAGTGAGTCGTTCTTCTCATTAATAGACACGCTAATAAGCTATTAAAAATGGATTTTGCTAAGGCTTGTGGAATCAACAATGATGTTTGCAGGCTGCCTTCAGCTTTCTGCTGATTTAATGTGGAATCTTTATGCTATGTCCATATAAATGTATTTTCTATCAGATATTTAAAAAAAAAACAAAACCAAAACCCACAAACAAAACCCAAAAAACTCAAAAGAACAGATTGTAGCTTTGTCATTATGAAAGCAGCAAGGTAGTTTTGTAAATTGTGTTTCCTCAGTAGAAATTCGTACAGAACAAATGCTTTTGTTAAGAAATTGAATAGCAGAGTTCATCCTTGATGCAAAGTGGTACTAAAGTGAAATGGTATGAAATGAAATTGGTACTTCTGTGCATCAGAAAGCCATTCATAACAATCAAGCTTCCTAAGTAGCATCCACTATATATACCCTCTGCAAGACTTTAATGTGGTAGTTTGTGTGTAGTTTATCTATTGAAATTAGAGCTTTCACATTATGAGAGCCCAATTCAAATTAAGCATTCCTCATGGTTTTGCAGTTATCAAATTCTATAAAACTGTAAAACTGCATCATAACACTGCTATGTTATGATCATAATTACAGTATTCTTTATTAAGGTGCAGTTGTACCACAGCAACAATACCACTCTATTCTGTGTTTGCGAGACCCTACCTGGAGTACTGTGTCTAGCTCTGGAGTCCTCAACACAGAAAGGACATGGACCTGCTGGAATGGGTCCAGCAGAGGGCCACGAAAATGATCAGAGGGATGGAACACCACTCCTACAAAGGCAGGCTGAGAGAGCTGGGGTTGTTCAGCTTGGAGGAAGAGAAGGCTCCAGGGAGACCTTAGAGCAGCCTTTCAATATCTGAAGGGAGCCTACAGGAGAGCTGGAAAGGGACCCTTTGTCAGCAAGTGTAGTGACAGGACAGAGGGTAATGGTTTTCATTTGGAAGAGGGGAGATTTAGATTAGATACTAGAAAGAAATTATTTACTGTGAGGATGATGGGGCACTGAAGTAGGTTGCCCAGAGAAGTTGCAGATGCCCCTTCCCTGGAAGTGTTCAAGGCCAGGCTGGATGGGGCTTTGAGGAATGTGGTCTAGTGGGAACTATCCCTGCCCATGGCAGGGGGTTGGAACTTGATGATCTTTAAGGCCCCTTTCAACTCTAACCGTTCTACAATTCTAAAGTGTCTCTTCCTATTTTTCTCTGGCCTTAATCTTCCCATCTACCCTATCTTGGAATAGATCATCTTTTCTCATAATCTGTCATCGCCTCTGCTATTTGCTGTTAGACTGGGGATGTTTTCCACATGGCCTTGCCGCCTGCCTGTCTCAGTCAGGGCCTGCCTAAAGATAAGTAAATGAGGAAGTTCAGCTGTAAGAGCATACACATGTGCTTCTTCTCCATTGGTATCACAGAGTGCGACTCTACATCTCTCCTACCCCTTTTTGGTGCCCAGATGTGCTGGCTGCAACGTGGAGCTCAAGTCCTGTGCAAGTTGTTATTTCTGTTCTCCTCTCCTGTACTGTTTTTAGCTGGTGGGTGCTAATAATATTAAGAAATCTAAGAGCAATTTTTTAAGAAAAAAAAAAAAAAGCCATTCAGAAATGAATTTTAGCTGTATTTTACTGACAGGGTAGGTAGACAGAGATACAGTAAGAGAGTAACAATCATTACATGAGATTGGGTAAGCATGCAAATAGTTTCAAGGAAGCTGTTTTCGTTGTATGTGTTCAGGCTGACTTGTTGCTGGCTTGTTTTAATAGAATGGTGTTCCTTTTTCTTCTGCAAAATGAATTCCCAGAACTGCTTTTCTTCATTAGGGAAATACTTTTAATTGCTGGCTCATTTCCTTCCTCTAAATTTCCCAAGAAGTATTTTATTATTATCTTTGATTTTTTTTCCCTGAAAAGTAGTCTATTTTTAAATATGCCTGTCTTCTCCTACTGTTTCCATTTTATTCTACAAATGCAGCTTTTTAGAAAGTAGAATTGCCTGATTTCACAGGCTATTCATTGATAAATGCTCAGAGCATATTTACAGTTAAAGGTCATTTTCAAACCTAGTATTTGATGATGAATTTCCTTTGCACTAGTTTTGGGGTCAAATACTGGCAACACTTTCAGTTAATGTAAAATTATGCCTAGTGATTTTAGCAACATCTAGGAAATTTATGTGTTTTATTAAAAATCAGATTACAGACCTTCTTTTTTACAGTGATAAAATTAAGTATCTATAAAGTCTAATTCCATGTCCTTGAGGGCTTCAGAGTTTGTTCATTGTGTTGGTGTCTCAATGGAAGTCTGAAAATGCAATTTTAAAAATAGAATATTAAAAGGGACAACAGTTATCCAATTAAATGCAGTATAATTGTCTTCCATTGCATCTGGCAATAATTCATGACACAATCACAGATATTTGAAGACAATAAGCCTTGGATTTTTTTATTTATTTTTAATTACTCATGTCACAAACGGTATCCCAAGACTGGAAGAAGGCAATTAGAATTTAAGTTACCAAAATGTAACTGCCATCTGGCTGGCCGATCTATAATGATTTGTTTTGTGACTGTCTCTGTCTTTTTCCAACTACAGAAAAACTATGGCATACTATTGCGCAACAGCAAACCTTGTTCCTGGGTGCCAGCTGTGTTTTTTTTCTCTGGTTGATGTTACTAGGTTCAGTTACAGCCTTATGTGTGTGTGTGTGTATATATATATATAAAATATAAAAATACATAAAAACCCTTTTTGTTCAGTAAAGTCTGTGGTTTGTATCTAACTTGATCTAGTACTAAAAAGCAAAATATTCATGCAGCTAGATTTAATAGTGGCTTCCTCTGTCTCCTAGAGATTTACAGTACTTTTCAACTTCTGTTAAAGGAAAAATATGACAGGAGGGCGATTAAACCTGTGAAGTCCTGTGTTTACATCTGTGATTGTGTCATTGTCTTAAAAGGCATCACAATTCAACAGAATTTTATTGTTTCTTGTCTGTTTCTGTACTATTTTCATGTTTGGTTTGGTCAGAATTCCCAGTTAGTGATCTGAAAGCTTTTTAGAGGTTTAATATTTTTTTTACTTTAAAATATTACATGTAGCTACATCATACTGTCTTTATTGTGACAGCTCATCTCACACATTTGAGGATTTTTAAGGGACAGCAGTTGTTGAGGAAGTGGGTATGTGATGTGACTGTATTTGGGAGTATCGGTGTATGTAATGTATGGAATAGATGTTCGGTCATTGAGTTTGACAAATACCGAACACCAAGAATTTAAAGAAGACTTAATCTTTAGTGGTGCTAAGATTTCATGAACAGTGCGTGCATTCAGCCTTCTTGAGAAAACTCAGTTGTAGTTGGAGAACTATGGAAATATATTCAAGGTATTGTCAGAAAATATCCCTCATGAAAACCGTAAGAAATTAATTTTCTTTACAATTTATGATAAAATGGCAACTCAGCATCAAGAATAGCCTCGGGTAAAAGATAAGTTATTTTCTCAAGAGAGAAGACTTATGAGAAACATGCTAATAAATATTGCTTTAATAATAACAAAAGATGCGAAGTGTAACCCTCATAGCTGGTGCAAAAAATCTCTGGAAAAATCTTTTGCTTAAAAGCTCTACATCTCAGTAGAAGAAAGGTGCTTCCTACCTCATATCTATGCAATATTTGGATAGGACTGTACATCTAGAGAAGTGATGGGAAGATGGGAAATGATTCTCATATACCCAAATTATCTGGAAAACAAAATAAAAATCTTGCAGGTTCTTCCCTTCGGTAACATGCTTCTGTGTCATTGAAAGATACCATAAAGTGGGTCACAGACCTATTAAAATTATTTCTTAATTCAGCATTGTACATGTAAATTTGCATAATTTCTGAATAATTTTTCATATCCTTATGCATATAGTACCTGTAGGGGATGGAATGTATTATGAAGCAGGTGCAATCAAATAATGAGGTCTGTCAGAATGAAAACTCATAGGTTTTCACTGCTACTAATAAGATGTTTCTCTACAGCTGGGAATTTTATGGAAGACTCCAACAATTTCATTTTCATGGTGATGCATGTTAAAACTATGAAGGCAGCCACTTGAAGCACCAGCATGGATCCCAACCTGACTAAGAGCTCCTAAGTGTCTCAGTCCAACTTTAGCAGTTGTGTATTCCTTTTTGTAGTCATATTGCAAAGTTACAGATAAGATTTTAAAAAATCAGGGTGTGATAGAGAAATATTTAATAGTACATTGATAAAATATATCTGCATGACGTTTGTGAAGGTTTTCCAAAACGCAATAGAAATTCAATTTTCTTTCTATCATCCAAGTAGGAGTGAATTTTGTTTCTTCTGAAACTAAGGTTACTGAACTTGGATTAAAACAGTTAATGAGACTTTATTTTACACAAAATTTGGTAGTTGTTGACACATGAGTACTTCCTCACACACTGACAGTACTGTTGAGCTGAAGTGTTTGATTTACATGATGCATGATGAGCCTGCTTTAATCATGGATGAAGATGCCATTTAAAGCATTCTTACAGAGTAACCAACTAGGTTCAGTGTTAGAACTTTCTTGTTGGAGAGGTAAGAGTTTAGCTACTAGTAATTGATTGTAGTAGCTTAATAAGTTAGGAAAAACTGGAACTGCAAAAACTCTGTGCTGTTTTAACTTCAGTTCAAATATTGCATGCTTATCTGAAACAAGCTATGTTGGTAATTATCTCTTCTTTGTCTCGGAACTCTTACCTCATGAATTTATGATGCCTTAAATGTAACTTAATTTCTATAGGAAATCTGTCAGGGTAATAAACTAGACTGGGAAAATGTATCTTTGTTGTCAAAACTTTATGATTTACTGTACCTCTTCTTATATGATAGTTATAACTGTTTCTACTGACCATTAAAGAAGAAAAGAATTTGGTGAGGTAGTTGGCTTTTGTCATCTTCCTGACAGGATAATTTTAATGATGTTTACTCTTGTGACTAACCTAGAGCTTCTGAAGTTGTTTCAAAAGTGTCAATGAGATTTACTGCGCAAGTACATCCTGGCATAAACAGTACAGCAAAAGATATAGAAAACATTGAGAAAATAACCTGATGTTATCTGCAATAGCTTAAATAAAATGCATTTGTAATGGTGTTAACGTAGGATGAATTCCAGCTGAAATAGCATTTACGGTCAATATATTTCACCTAGAACATGAACAATTTCATCTAGAATATAAGCCCTTGCCAATATATCTTCATTCCTACTGTCACAGTCCTGAGCTGGGTTCTTTGTGGTCAGGGGAGCGTTTTGTGGGGAGGGGGTTTCTGGCCTGCATGGCAGCATAGCAGGGTATAAGGGTGGCCCCATGCTGCTTCCTGGGTATAGGAGGTGCTGCTGGAGAGGAACTTCTCCATCACTGGGGGGAATTCTAAATCCATTTTCTTTGCCACTGTTTATTTTGTAAGTTTACTCTAATTCTAAAGCATGACCATTGAGGCTTGCTTTGTTTATTTTGCTTTGGCGCACAGGAGAAGGAAGGAACTGATAAATACGAGCAGGTACATCTTTTATGGTATTACTTGTAGCTGTTCAGCAGTAAAACTGACAATGCTGTTGATTTAAATATTTTATGGTTACAACAGCTTGGAACAAGTTAATGAAGACTGGGAATCTGGGATGTGTTTTATCTCTCACCTCAGACCATGCGCTTTTTTTCCTTTCGCTGTCTTGGATGTCTTTTAGGAAGGTACAGGCTATCATAGCTACTGACATTGACAGAAATTTTGGAATTTCCTATTCTTAGGTTTTTAAACACTTACTAAATTTCTGCATAATATTCCAAAATCTTACTTTTTTTTGTGTGTGTTAAATGTGTATGAATTGTGTAAATTGATTGCAGTGAAGTTGAGTGGCATACAGAGTATTTTGAGTGTTAGAGTCTCAGCTTTGTCTTTGAAATAAGTAGACATTGCAATGACTTTGTGTTCTGAATCATGCACTTGATGGTGGAGTTGGATATGTGCTAGCTTGAGGATGTGATGAACCACTAGCACAGTTTCCCATGGCACATGTAGGATTCGTATATTTGACTAAATTTGCTGTGGCATGAGCATGACAAGCTATTGTCACTTTAAATACCATGAGAACTAGGAAACTTTCTTCCCCAAATACCTATGTATTTGTCTCAGCGTAGCAAAGGTACAGTAAAACAATCTTTCAGAGATTTAAAATTAAATAACATTGTAAGTCTATATCTATTAGGAATTTTTTTGAAGTTCTTATAAAGGGCATTCTAGTAAATTATGTTTAGAAATGTCAATGATTTTTTTAAGGTGTTAGCTCCGAGTACTGCTCATTGCTTTGTTAGAGCATAGCCGTTGTTTCAGTAATTTGCTGGCCATCTTGCCTTGAAAGCCATCACACATTTTGCCACGGATTTCACTGATGTGGTTACAGGAACCGTATGATTGGGATATGAGGGCAGTGAACGTTATGATTGTATTATAAGATGATTACATGAGGTAACTGTTTGCCTTGCCAACTGCTTGTGGTTAGGAGCAGAGCTGTCTTCTGCAACACATTTGAATTTGTACTTTTTTCTTTGTTGCTGACTTGCAGTGTAGTCTTTCCTGCTGCTCACAGGGGCAACAGGACTCAGTATTTCAGACATGAATATTATATAAAACTAAGGTGTGTCTTCCATTCTAATGTGTATTTGCTGTGATATTTTTTCCCCTTTCAGGAGGATACAGATCATAATTATTATACTTCAAGGACATATGGCCCATATGATTCTACCAGCCGGGATTTGTGGGTTAATATAGACCAAATGGAGAAAGACAAAGTAAAGATTCATGGGATCCTTTCCAACACCCATCGGCAAGCAGCAGTAAGTTGTTATACTTTTTTCTTTTTTGACTAACAACGGTATTTTGTACCAGTGACCAACACTAAATATTAATATTTAGGTAATACTAATACTAAATATTGTGACTACTGTTCACAGAGCATCATTTTAGTTATGGAAGTCTGCACAGTTGTTGCTATCAAATGATTCCAAGTTGCCTTTTTGTACCTGCTATAACAGTTCTTCAGAGATACCTTTACAGATATATTCCTCTGTTTTTAAGGATCACAAACTATCAAACAATAAACTAGTTGTGTTGCAAAAGTCTGAGAGGATTTTCCCATTGACTTCAACAGCAACAGAACTGGGTTCAAGATTAAGTTGCTGAAGTTTAGGTCTCCCAAGTGCAAGTATTTGCACTTCCATTTCGTACAAAGTGTCAGACTTATTTTTTGTTTTGGAGAACTGATAAAACTCATGAGACTGTCATGTAATTACAGAAGTGTTAGATGTGAATCAGGGCAATTCCAAGCACAAATGCAGGCTGGGTGGAGAATGGATTAAAAGTAGCCCTTAGAAGACCTGGGGATATTTTTTGTTGTGTTTTTGGTTTGGTTTTTTTTTT
>VXBJ01002094.1:593841-662948 GCA_013400055.1 Nycticryphes semicollaris | reverse complement strand
GTTGTGTCCAGCTCTAGATTCCTCAACACAGGAAGGTCATTGACCTGTTGGAATGAGTCATGAGTCCAGTGGAGAGCCATGAAGATGATCAGAGGGCTGGAGCACCTCCTGTGAAGGCTGAGAGAGTTTGGGTTGTCCAGTCTGGAAAAGAGAAGGCTCTGGAGAGACCTTATAATGGCCTTCCAGTACCTAAAGGGGGCCTACAGGAGAGATGGGAAGGGACTCTTTATCAGGGAGTGGGGTGACAGAATGAGGGATAAGTTTTAAATGGAAAGAGGGTAGATTTAGATAAGATATTAGGAAGAAATTCTTTACTGTGAGGGTGGTGAGACACTGGAACTGGTTGTCCAGAGAAGTTGTGGATGCCCCATCCCTGGCAGTGTTCAAGGTCAGGTTGGATGGAGCTTTGAGCAACCTGGTCTAGCGGAAGGTGTCCCTACCCATGGCGGAGGGGTTGGAACTTGATAGTCTTTAAGGTCCTTTTCAACTCTACCCATTCTATGTGATCACACCTTCAGGGGATCAACAAATAAATATCATGGAATTTAAATAACAATCTTGTTTAACTTACTGTAATCATGCTGCCTGGTAAAGTGAATATGAACATGATGGGCTTAAAAGTGAAATTGAATGCTGCATAACTTACAGATCCAAGAATACAAACTGTGTCTAGCAACTGCATGCATAGAGGAGCCAATATTAACCCTTGGGTTTTGCAAGTTTAAAAACAAAATCTAGTTAACACCTTATTAAAGCTGTGTGGTTTTTAAAGCTACAGGTGTGTTTCACAGTTTTAAAGTTGAGAGAAGATCCGAGTTTAATTCATCTTTTTGTCTCAGTTTGTGTTATCTCCCTGGCAGCAGCTAGGTGACTGTCTCAAAGGAATGTAAGAGGCAGCAAGAAGAAATACTGTGGTATTTAACTCAGAATACAAAATCACAATAAGGAGATTAATTCACTATATGTGACTAACAGAGGGTCCAATACATAAAATTGGTTGCTTGTACCCAAAAAGACTGTAAGGAACCAGGGATAATATAAACACAGTGGGTTCAGGCAGTTGTATATCTTTGGAGCAGATTTAATAAAACACTCTATTGGCTATTCTCTTAAGACAATTTGTTTCTAATGTGAAAAAAACGTCAAGGGTACCTGAAAGTGAGAACTTTTGTCTGCCTTGCCTTCTTCATCTGGGATCCTGATGCTCTATGTTGGAAGGAGAGAATACCAACATGCAAAAAAATGTAATGAAGAAATTACCTATCTAAGGTAAAACATCTTTCTCTAATAATAGTAATTCATGAGTCTCGGGACTTCAGCATTAGTGAAATGCCTTTGAGAAATGTTAACCTGTGTAATGATTCATGAAGATGACACCCTTTCATGCCTTTTTTCCAAGCACTTTTGCTTCCAATTGCATCCCTGAGATTATACACCTAAAAATGTCTGTTCCAAGGGGCACATTTTGTTGAAGTTATTAAACCAGAGGTTTAAAATGAAATAAAGTTTGTGGAATTAGTGAGGAGAACAGCTCAGCTTGGCAGAGGGGAGTGCAGAGGGGAGTTTGGGAGCATGGGGGCTTCAACTCTCTCTTCCCAAAGCAAGCAGTTCAATTAAGACTTTTCTGCTGAATGTCAGGTGCTCACACCACCTTTCTCCCAGCTCTATCAGAGAAGGCTGTGGACCCAGTTAAGTACACTGATACATAGTTCTGTTCATACTTGCCCAAATATCTCGATCTGTGAACTCAAGTGGCTGCAGCCTTTCTATATGCTGTTTGAAAATAAATCTCTGATAAAGAGGTCTTTATGTTTTTTCTGAAGGATGAAAAAGTTCCAGTGAGTCATCTTGTAAGGCTTTATGTTTTATTTCTTGGTCTATGATTTGATTTCATGTAGGTGTCTCAGCAAGCAACATCCATGTGGATTACACAAAGAAGTTATTTTTAAAAATATGTTCTCTATAACTGTATAATAACCATAGAGTCATATATTCTGAGCAGATCATACATAAATGGCAATCTCTGTCCTTCTATAGAGATAAACTTTGCCATTACTCTTTTTGAAAGGGTATTTTGCACAATTTCTGTGACTTGGTGATTTACATGCTGATAACTTCTAGGATTGTTCTCTAATTTGGCAGGAGAATGAGGAGTTAAGTTACTATATGCTAAGTATTAATGAATTTTTCTAATAACATCAGAGATTCTTTGAATGCTAAAAATTTTACACTGGATTTGTGTGTTTACCATCATTTAGAAGTATGTAATCCTAAGAGCTCCCACAAGCTGTCAGTTGTTTTTGCTTGTACAGCAAAAAGTAATAAGGAGACAGTCTGTGAGATGGTTTGGCTCAATTAAAAAGCATAATCATTGTTTGTGGAAAGTAGCAAGCAAATATTAACGGAACAAACAAAATATTTAGCACTTCAGGATTTATGTCATTACTAGTGGTCAAGGTTTTTTTTTCTTTTTTTTTTTTTTAATACACTGCCACCATCTTCTTAACTGTATAATAAAATTTTAAGTGTGGCTTGGTTTTTGCTCAGTGTGTTGAAATTACATTTCTAATAGTTGATTACTCACACACTGAATTAGATTCAGGATCACCTCATACTTGTGAAGCTTATTTCCGGTTCCTGTCCGTCTATTCTAGAGTGCACGGAGAATAGACTGACACGTGCATGAAGAATAAATTTTTACTCCAATGGGTCGAGAATTCTAATATTTTTTCTGAAAAATGAAATGTGCAGCAAAAGTAAAACAACATTTAATTCCATTGCTGTTATGATATTATACTTCAAAAGATTCCTTAAATCTTATTTGTTCTGTATTACAGTATTATGCTAAATTAATTTTTATATTAAACGTGACTACATTGTCAGAATTTAAGACATCACTTTTTGATTGAAGTCAGTGGGAGATCTGTATCTTGCTCAGGTGAGCATAGGATCAAGTCTTTATTGCAAACGTCTTTATACTAATATTTATATTATAGCAATTCAGAAGACTGTTAAGGGGCTACAGTTGTCTTTTGAAGCAGTTCTGGTGGCTGTAAAAATTCTTCCTGAGAGAAGAAATGCTCAGATATAATCTGAAAATAATAAACCCAGGGTAGAAAGGATGGTAGGGAAAATAAAGACAAAATGCTTTCTCATGTCCTGTCTCCATCCCACATGTGTCCCTCTTCCCCTCCCCCCCCGGCTTGTTTTTTTAAATGTATGGACTATTGCTCTTAACTGGAGCCATCAAAGATTAGGGTCTGTTAGTCACCAACACCTATCTTCACACCAATTTTTACTGTAGTAGCTCCTTGTAATAACAAATAAAATTGGTCTCCATACCCAGTTCGTAACCAGGCTTTGGGCCATTATGGAAGTGATGTGCTTTTTATGAGATATTATGTTTACACAGTGAAGAGCCCTTACTGGGATTTCAGCACTCCTTTCTGTCATGGTCACTGATTTGTTCAGAGTTTAGCCAGGTAGCACACCAAGTGATGATTATGGGTGGCCACAGTAATCAGTGAGCTTTGGGAAGGTGTTGGAAAAGATGGGACAGGAGAGCGCCATAGGCGGAGAGGGGAAATTATTTTGAATTTGAATGTTGCTTTATGGTGAGTTTAGGTGGGGAGAAGAGTGTGTTCTCCAAACTACAATCCTCTGCTGTGAATTCAGCTGATTAGAAAATGATCACCTACAGACTGACAGAAGAAAAAAAAATATTTTAATTTCTCTTATTTTGCAGCAAGTTATTTAAGTACAGTTTGTTAACGCTTCTGTTTAATATTTTCTATAAATCACTTCAGGTCCTAGTTAACAGTATAGAGGCGTTTGAGAATTGGTGTCACACGTTTGATGGAGAAATTGTCTTCCAGTGACTAGCCTTTATCAGAGAGGCACCCAGGTTGCAGCAGAAAGTCAGGAAGAGCACTTGAATCTGCAGACAAGAGAGTGAGGATCCCAGAAAACTTAGATGTTGCTAAAGCTCTAAATATTGATGGCTACTCTTAAGAAAGAGGTTAAAGGGAAAAACTCTACATATCTATTAATTCTTGTGAGAGAATGTTATAATGTCTGTTGATATATTTTATTTTCTTAAGTCTGCAGTATGGATATCCACTGCTTTCAGCTGTTTAAATGCTACTCATAGTTCTTTCCAGTTAGCAAGGCTCCAGTGAAAAATAAAAAACAATAAAAGAAAGAGATGTTTGAAGTGGAGGACTGTTCATTTTCTTTTCTCTTACCTTTGTGCACAATATCAATTTTATTTTCTCCTGTTGTTCCTTTCAGAGAGTGAATCTGTCTTTCGATTTTCCATTTTATGGCCATTTTCTACGTGAAATTACTGTGGCAACTGGGGGTAAGTGGCTTCCTAACCATTTACTTAGAGTAATCTGAGAAGAGTTTCTTGCAGCTATTTAAAATACCTTTATTCCCCTGTATATGTCAAGAGATAAACTGCAGCGTTTATTTAGGAAATTTTGCTTTCTACAAAAAAGAAAATTACGAAACATCAGTATGATGAAAAATGTCTAGCTGCTCAATTGAACTCTTATAAAACCCTCTCAGTGTAAGTCTCTATAGCATTAATTGTTTTCTATTTAGGCATTTCCCCCCAGAAATAGTGCATGTGTATCTGGAGCAATTGCACCTGTAGGGATTGTGCTGGAGCCAAAACAAGGAGGGAAACAGGTTTTTTCTGCATGGGGGTGGAGGATTTACTATCCAAAGATAAGAAGTGTTGCTAGAAGCACATAATTTGCCACCTCTATGGCAAACTCATTTGAATTTTTTGCTTTGGTATAGTGGTATAGTGTCTGCAACAGTACCATGGTGTTTCTCTCCTCCTGTCAGTGAACCCACAGCATTCTCTAGGCCTTGAACGTATCCAGCCTGGCTGGTGGTGCTCTGCTTAGAGGTGTGATAGGACAAGCAAACAGAAATAGGGGCCACCATCACCAGGACACGTGCTACCCAGTCCCTGGTCAGGGTTTCTCCTTCTCATGCTATGGGTGACCAGACAATCTGAGGATGCCCATATCCCACTGGAGCTCTGGATGGGGAGGGTATGACTAAAAGACACGGGAAGAATTGCGGGCAGGGTCTCAACAGGATTAGGAGCTGAAAGAGGATTCTGTCATGTGCTGTGTCAGAATCTCCATTTTGCTACCAAAGCAGAATACAATAGAGGTACAGAGGTGAATAAGGGCTCATATTAAAAGGTTGATTTGCAGTCAGAATGATAAAAAGGGGTGCAGAATTACTTCAGTACCAGGGTTTTATCTTCTTGATCAGCAATGATGATTTGATGCCGATTTTGGATCAAGCGAGCCATGAACTACAGATTGGGATTTTGAAACTTCTCTGATTTCCATTCTGCTTTGCTTTTTCATTTTGGTGCCTGATCATCAATGTCTGTTTCTGTGCTGTTAGAGGTATTGCATTTGATGGGGTGCCAAATCAAGTGTATGATGTGTGTAGCATGAAAGAGTGGGGTGGAATGGATCCTGCCCAGTTAAAATGAACACTGGTCCCACTGCTGCTGTTTTATGTTCTAAATGATCCTTATTCGTACCGCTGAAATTGGTTCCCTCACTCTTTCCCCAAGTAATTCTTCCTGTGTGATGGCTCTGTTGGGCCTTCACTTTTAAGAGAAACCATGAACTGTCACCACTGCTGTCACTGGTCTCCCCCATCTACCCTCAAAGACTTGAGAAAAAAGCTACACTCCCAAGGAGATCTGTATAGTAGTAATTTGTGAGGGAAACTTTTTTTTTTTTAGTGCTTTTGGGGATTTTAGATGTTTTCACTTTGGGGGCTTTATTTTGGAAAAAGCGCAGAAGCATTCTAAGAATAGCTGGCACTCTGCAGCACTCCTTCTCTTGCTATTAATAGGACACCGAATGATAACTCTGGGTTTTTTTCTGCCTTAAATAAAATATTATTGGTGAAAATAGATCTATGGATTATAGTCACGCTAAATAGGACTATAACATCAGTCCTTTTTCTGTAGGTGACTGACATTAACAGAGATACTTCTGTCTTTCATGTGACACTTCCATGATTTTCAACCTCAAAATTAAGTATGAAAAAATAAGATTTAGTCAATAATGGCTTTAAAAATACTATCTCAACAAAGCCTAACAACTGTAAGTCACCCTGTTAATCCAGGACAGGGTGCAAACTTTTTCTGTAACTTTAAGAGTTCAAGACACATTTAGTGGGAAAAAGAAAGATCTGTTTCTGTTCTAACTCTGGTAAATGTTTTGCTTTGGCTATATTTACAAATTTTGCTGATGAGTCGGTGGTGGTGCAGTGTAGTTATAGCCTAGCAACAAAGGATAAAGACAAGTTCCAAGTTCTTTTTATACTATATGGTCTACTACTCCCTAGTAACCAAGATTTTTACAATAGCCTTACTATTATTAGAGATCTGGAACACCTCCAGAGGTTATTCTGAGATCAAAAGAATGACAGAGTTAATGTGTACAGGAGTCCCACATGACAGATGTCCACTTCCTGGAAAGCAGGATATGATTAATTTTGCTAATAACAACACTATAAATCATTTTTACCTCCGAATTATAGATTAAATAACCTTGTTAAAAGGAAAGTTGAGAACAATGGCACATTAAATACTTGTCACAACAAAGACATCTACCCAAACAGTTTCTGCCATTCTTTATGGAGGTTGTATTGTGGTACATTAGGGTTTCCAAGTTACTTAAGATTACTTTGAAATTGCTGAGGCTTAAAAGTCAACTTTTTCTTCAATTCAATTAATATTTACTTCCTCTTCCAAAATGTTTTCACTGAGCTGATTTTGCTATACTAGTTAAAGGAAGAACAAAGAGTGAAAATCACTAGTTTGAGGACTTCATTCATTATTGTCCTTAGTTTGTATTCGATAAGGCTGTTTAATTCATAACTAGGAGATCAGACATTTAATAGTATTATTAACATCATTTGTGGTTCTTTTGGATATGGGCATCTATCTCCTCACATTCTTTAAAGAACATTTTTAAATCAACCTCTAGAGAGTTCTCAAAGCTTTAATATTAGTAGATAACAAAAGAAGAAGCTGAGTTTTGTTTTTTATGGAGGCTTCAAAAGTTTGTGCTCTACAAGCCACAAACTTGCTTAATTAAGTAATGATCACTCATAAGTTAGTGAGTCACATTGCGAATGTCAGGGCGATAAACTCAGTAAGTCTGGTTTGTTGCCTGTCACTGATATCCCTAACAGAGCTCAGTGGCTGTGGAAGTGAGAAACCTGTCTCTGTGTTCCGTCTCTCCAGACAGAAACACAGCCCTTCTCACTGTTCTCACTGGAATCCTTGAAGTTCTGTGACTCAGCATGCTTGATACTTGGTTGTAATAAATCCCTCTTGCTTATTGTCAGTGGCTTTCTTTTTTTCTTTATAAGTCTGTTTTCTAGTGCAGCCTTGTATCAGATACTGTACCTTATTTAGGAATTGTTCTTCCTTCTGTGGCATCTCTCATTGACGTTATGTTTATAGTATTGCTGTGTCCGTAGCAGAGTTGTAGAGGAGGGTGGTAGCTAACCCAAATTGTTACAGATTTGCATTAAACATTATATTTGTTGCCTGGCATTAATAAAGGTTTTAATTTTCTTATCTTTTTTTTTTTAATTTCTCTTAATGGTTTGAATGATCAGAGGTCATTAGGGATCTTAAGGTAGTTTCAGTCTCTTTTCTTTCCATGGAATAACTGAATACTATTGTCTATAACCTGTAAATCAAGAACATGTAATAGGACCAAACTGCTTAGAAACACCAAATGTACTTGATTATCACATTTAACTATAGATATTTGGAAGCAGCAAATAAAAATATAGTTCTGTATTATCATATAGTGGGAAAACAATTTTTTGGTCATGGAAGTTTCCTCTAGAATTATGCTATCAAGGAAATGGTATATTTGCCCTAACCCCAGTCTGTCTTAACCCATTCAGGTCATGAACTCCACAACAGTTACTCTGAATATCAGTTCACTGGGGCTAAGATGAGTTTTCTTCTGTTCTCTGTGCTCCCATGATTTAGTCTGTAGCAGGAAGCATGCAATAGTGGAAACTGCAGTGAATACATAGAAAAAGTGTTTAAAATTTGACCAAAGTATCTCTACAGATCAAAAATAAAGCAAAAGTTTTCCTCAAATAGACATGTAAATCTTGGGGTTACTTTGGGGCTAATTCTTACTAGAGACATCTGCGA
Source organism: Nycticryphes semicollaris (assembly GCA_013400055.1). NCBI lineage: Eukaryota > Metazoa > Chordata > Aves > Charadriiformes > Rostratulidae > Nycticryphes > Nycticryphes semicollaris. The sequence continues at coordinate 654,715 of VXBJ01002094.1, read as the reverse complement.
GTCCATGGTGGCAATAACTTCCCTTATTTTGACAGTTTCTAGTTTCTTTACTTCCTCTTTGCTTTTTTTTTTCTGGCAATGCAACACCTGGAAGTTCCAAAACAGAGTAGATGATCCTGCCAGTCAATATGACCTTTGATTTAACTAGTCTTTCAAAAATTTTCATTAAAATGAAAACCATATATGCATCACCTAAAAATGTCATAGTTTTCTGATAAGTAACTGTCAGCTTGGTTTCTTTTGCGGTTTTTGTTAAGGTTTTTCAAAGCTTGTTTCTGTTAATTTTTCTCTGCATGCAGTGAACCTTTCTAGGCCAATCCATAAAATTCTATCATGACTAGAATTTTCTGACATTAAGGTTGTTTGTTTTGAACCATCCATCATATTTCATTCCCAAAGCCAGTAACTGCTTTGCAAAACAGAAGTCAATGCATGTTATATGCTAATTATAACGGTACACTTTAATGTTTTGTTAGCAAATTTATTTCAATTCATTATGATATCACTAATTAAATGAAATCTTCAGAATTGAAAAGAACTGTTATTCCTTGAACATTAGTCCCAAAAATGCAGTAGTGGTTATTTTCAGCAAGCTTAAATTGGATATTAGATCTGTGAGCTAGATCCTGAAGTCTCTGGTTAATTTTTCACTCACTCTTAGCTCAGGCAAGTAACTACCAATACTCAAGCTCAAAGGGAGAAAAGAAGGTCCGAATCTAGAAGATAAGATGAAAGGCAGTGGAAGGTTGAAGCTTAGTTTGCTCTGAGACACAAAAGTGTAGACCCTAACTAGATGGGACTGTATTAGGATGCGAGGATGCTTACAATTACGGGATAGGAGTGAGAGGAAGGGGTTCCTTGTTGGAGTTGCAGTGGTGTATCAAGGAGCCAACGTCTATATCCATGTTTGTCAGCCTAAACTCATATACAGTCAGTAGAGATGTAATCATTATAGTCAGCAGAGTCTATGAATGCTGAAGGCAGATGTTTAAAGTAGGTTGGATGAATTGCATCCTGTGTCTAATTCTCTCTATATGTCAATATATATATTGTTACAAAGAAAGCCTGGGTTGATTGGCTCAGACAGATGCTTATATTTTTATACAGCTGGGTAGGTTGACTATTGAGACATTATGCCAACTAACGTGAAGAAGGCTGCAGAGATACCCACCTATCCCTTGCAATAGCAAATGCACAAACACAAATCAGGAAAAAAATGGAACTCAAAGATGTTGCAGGAAAAAAAAATATGAATTGCAAATGTGCTGCATAGGTAGACATCCTATATAAGAATTACAAAAAGGAACTGCTGTTAGAAAGCTTGCAACTGCTTAATCAGTCAAAAGATAGCTAAAATGGCATCTTGCAGGCAATCAAATCATAGCACTGAAAATAAAACACTTTCCAGGTTGTTTCAACCATCCAATGCCAAAGATAGAGTAAATTCACCAAATGTACCTAAGGGTATTAGAGGGTCGATAGGAGTGTATGGGGAGAACAGCAGTAGGAGCCAATAAAAATGTGCAATAGGTTTTGAAGCAAAGTAGGGATGGGTTTTTGAGAAGCAAGCCATGAATTACCTCATTGCTGTAGTTCACTGCTCGGAGATCTGGAAACTAGACAGCCTGTCAGATACTTCCACAGCAAGCAATAGACCCAAAGCACTGACACATTTCAGCAAAGCAGTAGCCTATTCAGCCTGACACATTTGAGGCAATGACTCCCAGTTGTCCTGTAGTGAGTTTCTGGCATTTGTCTGAGGGTGGGGTGTATATGTCTGAGGATGTCACGTATAGCCCTACTGAAGTTGGAGCAAGCAGTTGAATTTGTAAAATATGTATTAAAATCTGGTGAGATACTTGATAAATTATTCTTCAGTAGAGGAATATTCCTGAGCAGCAGACAGAGCAATTATTTAAAATAGTTCTTATCATAAAGATGCTGCCTGAGCATTTCTACCATTGCTGATAGTGGAAGGGAGTACCAAAAAAAAAAATCAACCACAAAAAGGCACCTCAATATTAAATCCCGCTGTGATAAATTTGGTAATTTTCTAAAACTGAAATCAATAATGCTTTGTATGATTATATTACTTCCTAAGGTCAGATAGTATGCTTGAAAGATATTTGTAGTTGTTAAAGAGAGAGGTCTTTGTACGTATAAGATACACAAAGTTTTTTGCCAATACTGCAACTGTTTTACCAATTATTGACTCAAAATCACAGGCGTTGAAGGTGCTGAAATAAATTTTCTACTGAAACCTGATGTTGGAACCTGTGCTGAGAAGCAGATGTGAGGTCCCTGAGCACTGTTTCTAAACACTGCCTGGTCAGGACAACTGATTTAAAGTCATCTTTTATTCACACAAGCAAGAAACACAGTTATTCCAGTATCAAGCTGTTTATAAATATGCATATAGATTGTGGCAAAGTAAGAGAGACAAAAAATCTTGGGTTAGCTGGCTAGCTGGTGGGCTGCTTAAAAATTAACTTCTGTACAGAGTGTATTTTTAATTCCCATTTTGGACATTAAATATGTAAATAGAATTATAGTATTCGTGTTTATTTGTACTGTTTTCAATACATCAGGAGAGATATTATAAAAAATAAGCACCGAAGTGCAGAGAATTCAAATGTAATTTTGCGTCATGTTTTGCACGACTTTCAGAGAAAGATGATCAATGAAAGTGGAGTGGGTATGCTATATGGAGAGGAATAAAGCCTGATGTTGCATGGTCTAAGCTTACCCTTGTGTTTGCACACAGAGCAATATCTCTGAGGAGAAGGGAAATCTGACCACTTAGCTTGGTGATACTAAGGAAACAGAAGGATCCATAGGGTTAGGATCTGAGATTAAGTGTGGGGATGGTTGTGAATTTGCGTGGAGTAAGCCTCTGCTACATGAATGTTAACTGGAGTTTTCCAGTCCTCAGAGGACAATTATGCTCACGTGCATTTTCCTCAAGTCTCATAAACTTGTGGATAGGTGGAGTAAAGTTTGCCTGGCCTCTCTGGAGTATCACTGTACTGAGTGGAGCACCTGGTTGGAGCCTGTCAGAAATCGGTGAGGGTTTTCTGGTTGTTCCTGCTATTCTGGCCTCTTCGGCACAGGAGCCAGTAGGAGATGAGTTTGTCACTTAATGCAGAGCTTTTGATAACAAAAATTTACCCTGAGGGCAACACCTGTTGAATGGCAAAGGTGATATAAAATTGAGCTAAACATAGTGTTTCTAGCCAAAATCGGTGACTTGGGCTACCCTATGTCTGTTGCAGAGGATTACGCTTGTCATCACCAGCAGACAGTTTACTTTGTAAGGACTATAGAGGTCTGGCTGTTGAGTGGCAAATATCAGCTCACACAATTGCCTTCCGTTTACATCCTCTGTCTCTGATGTCTTATGTTGCCACACAGCTGTTAAAATTCTTTCCTACCTGTCATTTCTGTGCCAAGTGTCCCTTCTGGAACTAGCTCTCCTGCTTCTGTAAGGGTGTAGCCCTTAGGTCAGCTTTCCCCTGAAACTGTTTAGTGTTTTCTTCTGCCAATTAATTCTTCCAACTCTTTCTGCTCCTGCCCCTCATGCTTTATCTTTATAAATTGGACCAGAAACACTTAGGGCANGGGGGCGGATGGAATTCCATATGCCTTGACATGACCTCGACCTTTGTATAGAAGGGCATTTTCTGACTTTGAGGCTTATGGGGAGTAGTTGCACTGAAGTGGTAACAGGATTTAAAATGACCACATTTGTGTTTGTCTGTAAGGTTCTGTCTTGTAGAATAACACATAATGAGACAAAGCATTTGCCCATGTGTAATTCCAGACAAGCACTTAAAGAATTCTGCAAATTGGACACTTAATAATAATTTAAATGGCTTAATATTGGTGCAAAGAGTGTTCAGGATAGCCAGGAACTCCTTCACTGAACACTAGGAAGTTGTTAGGCATAAGCTGTGTGAAGACAAATCCATCACACTTTATTGTAGAATTTTATAGTAGGCCTATGTTTTAGGCTCAGCCTTTATAATAGCATTGCAAAGTTTCAATAATGTTGGGCTTTTACACCATAGTAAAGTTTTTTGATGGAAGACAAGTCTTTATTTTCTGCACTTCCTACAAAATATAATGTTTATTTGGTTTGCTGCATGCTTATAAGTTAAAAAATAAGCTTTAATCCATTTCTGCCTTTTTACCAATTGACATTGTATAAGCTACTATGTATGTCCAGTCTCATAAAATTTTATGGGGTTTTATTTTGTCTTTCCTACCTTACTAACGTAATCTTACCTCCCATTCTCAATGTAAAAGATTGAATATTTGAACTCTGAAAACCCCGGTTGAAAAGTCATTTGCTGAGAAAAACAAAAAATCAATCTCAATCCAAAACTAAGCAACTGGAAGATGATGAGAAAAATGGATAATATATTTATTTTCTAATTAAAAGAGGAAAGTCCTGATAAAGAGTAGTGCTGTAAGGCAGTACTTCATAAAGATGATTTATTAGTGTGGAAGGCCTGGGCCTAATGAAATGTGCTCCGTCCATAAAGTTCCTAAGATTTGTAAAATAGTACTTGTATATATCTGTTTCATAAAGTCAGCATAAAAAACATGCTGGCACATGATTACAAACACTTTTAAAAATTGCAGTCTTTCAAAGTATAGAGCATTTAGAAACCAATTGGACTGGAAATATGTTGAAAATTCAACTCATAGTCAGTATTCATTATTAAACATGACTGCTTTAAGTTGCAGTATTTCTAATAAAAAGTGGGGTTTTGTTAGTTTAAATTCTGTCCAGATACAATTAAGAGCTGCCCTTTTCCAAAAGTGAACGTCTAACTTTGGCAAATGCTCTGTTACCTGTCCTCTTACAAAAGTTTTTGATATTTTTTTAATGTATTGAATGAATTGAGTGTATTGAATATTGAATTAATTATATCAATTTAAATGCAAAGGGCTATTAAAAGCTTTCCAGTCAGTTGGTCCTGTGTGCATCTTAGTGAAGGCTCTTTCCTTCCATCTGCCAGGGGAACTTGTTTTAAGCCTCAAATCAGGCTGCTGTAAATGCAGTATTAAAATTCTGGATGTAAACCCCAGTACATCATGCAATACTATTGCTGCGTGCTACCATAGGACCATGTACTGTTGATGATTACTAGTAACAGCCAGGGAAACTGAGGGCCTCATCTCCTTTGCATGTCATCATATCTGTAAATGTCATATATTTATGTTCTTGTTCCTAAAATACTTAGGAAATTCACATTGTTCCTTGTGGTTCTGCTGAAATCTAAAGACTCCTGCATCGATGGGTGATTTGGCTCCTTTAAGAAATGCCTGTTAAAATAACTGTTCACATAAACAATATTCTGAACTTACTGCTGTCAAAACAGGCTGTAAAGATCCTCATGTTGCTACAGGTTGCTTCCCTAATTACCTATATTTCGTATCTGGACATCTCTCCAGTTCAAAGTAGCTCCAATACTCACCCCTGCTCCTCTTCTAGAATAGCTGAGCGTATTTTTAAGTTGTAGCAGAGCAAAATTCAAAGGATAAAGTGTCAGAGTCTGTGAGTTTTTTTTCCCCGCTTACGTGCATGGTAACAGATACAAGAAGTACCTAATTGGCAATGTTTTTGCATGTGTATAGATAAACTCTTTTAATTCTGGCAGGAAATGGTATTAGAAATACTATATTTGGAAGAAGTCTATGTGACTTCAACTAAACAGTGTTTTTAAAGCTATGATTAGGTGACAGTCCTATCCAGTTAATAATTTTTTGTTCTAGCAACGAAGAGGTCTTTCTCTACTTCTATGCTGTGGCTTAATACCTTAAGCGGTATTTCAACAACTCATAGGGTGATGTATAGCAAGTAGTTTAAGCTAGTGCAACATTAGTACTACAATTAAGCATTTATGCTATATTACCTTTGTAATGTAATCTAATACTTCTGTGTTTTATTGCATTGGATTTAGTATTTTTAGTATGACGCAGTGATATGTGGTATACTTATAAAGGTCCGATTTTAAAAAATAAATAACCTGAAGAGCTATCATCCAGAGAACTAATTAAGAAGTAAATTATAAGAAAAAGAAATGTAAAGCTTTGAAATAGTGTCCTAGTTTGCAACCCATAATATCTTGGAAGAGAAGCTTATATCTTCCCCTTCTGTTTTACTTCAAGCTTACTAATTTGTTGGGCCGCTGGCAATATGTCCAAAGCAATTTTAGCAAGTGGCAGTAGGTTTGGTTTCCGGCCGCATTAGCAAGCGTGGAGTTTTTGGTTGTTGTGCAGTAAGCAGCTTGTTGTTATCTGAAAGAAAAGTTTGGAGGCTTATGCAGGATTAATTAAAATCAATGAAGGATTTTAAAGGGAACATTGAAATTATTACTGGAAAAATATAATTAACAACGTAAATTGCATCCTAAAACAGTTCCAGATCAGCCCACAGGGACCCAGTGCCAGTTCTCACTGATGAGAAAGCAGGAAATACTCTGTGAGAGCTGAAAGAAGGCGGCAGCAAAGACAACTGAAACCATCATACTGATGACACAGTCTCACATTAAGAAGGGGCTATTTTACATGCTACGAGAAGCATTACTTAAAAAAAAAAAAAAATAAAAAAAAAATAGATATAATTCCTCTTTCTTTTTTGCTTAGAGTACCTGCTTTTTTTGTATCCCAAGCTTCTGATAATACATTATTTCCATTTCCTAGTAAGCCTTTTTGTTTATTACTTCAGATAAAGTATTCTAATTTCCCTACTTGTTATCTGTCAATGTCAGAGGAAATGTCTGCACCTGGAATTTCGTTAGCGTCTCTAACAGACAGTATAGAGAATACAGACTTTCTTCATATCTCTACAGTGCTGCAATGTGTATGTGCCTTAAAAGCAAATGCTGCTGTGTGGTTTGCATGCTCAACAGTTAGAAAACAGAGTGCATGCAACTGTTGTCTGAGTCACATCTTGAAAAATCGCTTGTTTTCAGCTTCGCCATTATAAATAAGTGTTCCATACTTGGCAACAGCCTTGTCTCAAGCCAGTCCTTGCTAAATTCATTACCCTTGCAATTTTTTCAGATTGATATCAGTCTTGTTTTCTGAAACCAAGGCCATTGAAATAAACAGGTTCCTATGTATCTTTGTCAGTTTTGCACTGGGATTTAAATTTCTTTGCTCTCTTCCACTTCTCATTACAATCTTGGCCTTGTCTCCATTCACATCCTTTCTCCCTTTTCTTTTGCCAGTGTTGTCATGTGGCTGTCATTTGAGATTCCCAACCTTCAAGTTTTTTCATACACATACTTGGTCCTGAGGAGATGGTTCCAGGTGTGAGCAGTGGAAAAGAATTATTTAGGACTAAATAATAGTTTGCTTCTTAAACAAATCTTAGGGAAAAACACATCAGAGGTTTTAGTTTGTTTTTTTTTTTACCCCTTGCTATATCTTGCACTGATAATTTTGTGACACAGCTTTGATTTAATGATAAGAACATGTCATGAAAAACTGAAAAAATACAACATAGTTTTTGTTGTTTTCATGGAAAATTTACCTCAAAACTAGATACTTGTTTTCACTTTTAAAGTCGAGTCAGCACTGTAAGGCTCAGATGGTTATTGGGGAAAAAGAATTGTTTTTCATCTCAGTACTGTTCATTGCCTGAAATAGGTACCACCTCAAATGACTGGTTGCCAGAGGATGTGAAAGGAGCACATGTGTGTGAGCAAATGGGGATGTATAGTCTGTAGTCATAGTGCTATAAGCATAGCTAGAAGTCTGCTTTACAACACTGATGGACTACCAAAAAAAAAAAAATAAATAAATAAAAAAGACACTGCTGATTGAGACATTCCAAGTGTAACTCAGGAAAATTCTGTGGTGCTCACTTTCTTCCTATGGTCTTGTGGAGATGGTTAGAATTAATAAACACACAAAAATATACTAATCAGAAAAAGTTTGGTAGAACCATAAAATTAATTAAGTTCCAGTAAAAAAAAGCAGTCTCAGAAGACAACTGAATTACCACAGACCAGTAGTTCATATATTTTCACACTAATGTGTTTTGGCAAATAACAGTTTCGGGGGGGGGGGGGGGGGAAAAAAAAACACCCNGAAACAAAACACACCACACTTGCAGGAAGCTTTTTGAGACCATAGCATGTGCTCCTCTGAACATGTCATTCTTCCTACTTCATTGATCTTGGAAGGGCTAACACTACCACTATGGGCCTGAGGGGCTGAGACAGCCTTCTCTGATCTCACAGAGATAACAACAATCCTATAGAGAAAGGATTTAGTCATGAAAAGAGATAAGTTACGAAAAGGCACTGGTGCAGTTTTTCAAAAATACTCTGAATGATACTCTTAGATTTGGTTTTAGGTAGCCCTGCAAGAAGCAGGGAGTTAGATTCAATGATCCTTATGGGCCCCTTTCAACTTGAGATATTCTATGATTCCATGTGGTTTAATTCCATTTATTTTGCACACCTGATTCATGTTCCAGCACATTGCAGTAACTATTCTAGACATGGTTTTTATTTTAGAACTACTACCTCTAGCCCATTATATAGTAACAATTTCACATTATGTGTGTCATTTTGATAGTGACGTTCAAGTAGGCTCCTAGTTCAGTCTGGAAGGGCAGCTGTTGTCAGGCCTGTCTAGTGTGTCTCCAGAAAATTATAAGGTAGCAAGGATCATTAGCATGTGGTTCTTAGTCTGCCTCACCAACCATTCCAGATCTCTGCTCTTAAAAAGTGTGAGAAGCAACAGAGAAAGGGTTAGGGCCATGTGTGCAAATGCGTCTTCTCCTTCCTGTGCTGGTGGCTTCAAAGCTGCCTCATATTGCCAGAGAGTTGATATAACTTAGCAGGCAGGGTCTGCCCTGCAGTTCCTGTTAGAAGTGTTTTAACTTCACCCATTATGATACTACAAAATTTGTTCAGGCTGAAGTATAGCCTATAACTCTGCTTTTAACCAACCTGAAAAAAGGAAGTCAGACCTTGTAAAACTGCATCATGACCCTTGATGCCTGGGGCCACTTACCTTCAAAAGTCCTTTTGTAGCTATTTGCTGGAGTAGAAATGGTGATTTTTTTGATTTCAAGATGCTGCACGTACCAGTCTGGTATGTGACTGCACAGCCGAGAGCAGAGAGACTCTAAAGGCTGTTGAAGAGAACTTGAATGATGGCTGTTTTAAGAATCAAAGGACTTAACTTGCTTGCTAAATAGCGAGTGTCATATTATACTGTTGTTTCTTCAAAGAAATAAATTCTTATTAATCAAAGAGTTTATTTATTGGAGTGAGCTAGGTGAGTAATTGTTATAACCTCAGCTGAGTGGCGGCAGATGTGTGATAACATAGAATCATAGAAACACAAAGTTGGAAAGGACTTACATGATCATCTAGTCCAACTGTCCTCCTATCACCAATACTACCCACTGAGTAACTAAATCGTGTTTCGTAGTACCTCACCCGGACGCTTCTTGAACACCACCAGGGGCAGTGACTCCACCACCTCCCTGGACAGGCCACTTCAGAGCCTGATCACGCTTTGAGAGAAAAAGTTTTTCCCCAATATCTAACCTAAATCTTCCCTGGTGCAACTTGCCGCCATTTCCTCAAGTCCTATGGTTAGTTATCTGGGAGAAGAGGCCAACCCCTCCTCTTCACAACCTCCCTTCAGGAAGTTGTAGAGTGTGATGAGGTCTCCCCTGAGTTGTAGCAAAGACAAAAAAAAATGTGTTATTTGGCAACGGCTTAATAGTACAATAAAAGTCAATTTCTGTAAACCCATACTTTTTTACTACAGTTTATTTCTGCTTTCATTCCTTGCCTTTTGTGGAGGAGGCATGAAATATAAAGGAATAAAACAATCTATGGAGTGTTGACTAAGATTCTTAAATTCCATTTCTCTCAAGCCTATATATTAAAATTAAGACTTTCCTTCTTTCTAATAGATTTATATAAAGTGTGATTAGAAGTCATTATACCTATTAATACATTTTACCTTCAGATTTCTATCCTCTAATTTCTACCTCCCTTTCTCTCACAAAATGCATTACAACCAGTGTTCTAAGGGCAAAATTGTGTTTCTTAATGAATAGCTCACATTTATTCCCTGAGGACAATACTGTAAGCCATTAGACATGGAGGCTTTTGGGCCTCCTTAATGATCAGAGCAATTATTACATGAACTGCACACCTAACCACATTGGGGTTAGGACAGTGATGACATTACTCACCACAGTTATAAAGAACTACATAGACATTTTGAGGAAAAAAGGGTCTTTTATTCTTAGCCATCCTACTACATTATTGGCTTCTTTTGAATAGTTGTGTAAAAGATAACCATTTTTTACTTTGGAGAACAAATTCTTGCACTGCCTACAAACAGCCAGCCAGCAGCTTGATTAGAAACATAAAAATTTGTCTTTAAGGAGAACTGTGTTTTTACAAATACTTTTTCCATGCTTCTGCAGTTATAGATTTTATGGGTATTTTAATTGTTAATTCTAACTTCTGGTATGAACACGGGCTTCTGATAACACAGAGATGAGAAAGTTGTGCATTCAACTGTGAAAATGTCCAAGGAATAATATTTATCATTACTTCATATGTATTAACTCAACAAATAACAAAAAAGTTCAGTGGAGCAATTTGCATCCTCTGGTACTTCTCAGAACTCAGAGTGCTTTAAAATCTATCCCAGATCTCCAGCTGCAAAATGTATCTATTCTAATTTTTATAAATACTTTTTTCACCTGTCTCCGTTGTGGGCAAAGGAATGGAACAGGTGTTTGTGAGGCATACAGCTGGTTTCATCCTACGTGAAACATAACTCAAGTATTTCTTGTCAAGCATGCTGGACATTTGAAAGGAGTAGCTGGGGTCATTTCATTGAGACAGACTTTTCACTGCTAGCTCTGTGAAGTTTATTATAACTGATGTTTATTTAGAAAATACAATTTTGCTGGAAATTCAAATGGAGCACAAATAATACCTAGCCATAATTTAGCACCTTGAAAGGTAGATACCGATACATTACAGCAGTAAAATTATCAGTTATTGCAGTAGGTGTAATGGCATTTCATGCAGACTAGAAAACACTTGTAAAATGTGGATTTTATGCAATAAATGGTGTGTTTGGTTTACTGTGAAATAAAAGAGTAGAAAAATAAAATAAAAAACCCCCAGATTTTAAAAGCCGTGTGATGGGCAGTTTCTAGTTTGAAGCCACTTTCATGTATTTAGTTTATTAACAGAAGCCTAACCTATTTCTATCACTTATTCTTGTTCAGACTGGAGTGATGGAAAGGATTAGAATTTTCATTAATCTCATATGACATGTTTTCCTTTCACAAGTGTTGAAATTACTTATCTTTTGGGCAAAAATGCAGTAATGGCTAAGTATTCAAGAAAATTCTCAAATATTTCTGAGGTTGAAATGTAATTGTTGTGAAGTACAGCAGTGTTGGCATTTTGTTTTCTTTTAAATTCAGTAGTTTTGATAGTATAGATATTAAAGGTCACCTCCTCTCAAAAAAAAAATAATAAAGGTATGGGTTTTTTATTCAGTGTTTCCCATTTAGATGTCTATTTTTGTGTAATACGTTTATGGTTGGGGGTTTTTACCTTGTAGTCATGTTATCAGGATGCACAGTCAGGTAGGGTTTTCCTGGTTTTGTTTTAGGTGGTGTCTTGTGAAATGCAATGCAAGCCGTGTTACTGACTTGCCTCTCCTCCTGGGTCACTCAGAATCTGCTGTGTTTGGTATCATGCAGCTTATATAAAATTGTTCCCTGCAAAAGGTATTTTTCAGCCTTGCTCCTTTAGATGAGTAATTACTGATCAGACGCAAGGTAGCTTTTGTGCCTTCCATAGCGGCTTGAGAGTTGTGGCCTTGTCGATGTGGTCTGCATGAAATTGCCCATCTAATAGAAACACTTTTTGGTCTTGCAAATGCAATAGTTGTAGGTGGCTATGAGCCATATTAAAATAGTTCTACCTCTTTTACATGGGTAAAAAATGTTACTTTTGGAAATAATAGTGCAGTTCTTAAGATGCGAAAGGATGGATTAAGGACTCTAGTCCTCCAGCTCCAAAACATTGAGCTACTGTCCTCTGCTACCAGAGACCTGGAATTAGCAAGGCATGGTTCAACTTTGAGAAACTTCTGAAGTGACTCCTCTGCCTGTTGATGTTCCTGCTGTATGACCGGTAGTGGGATGGTCAGAGGGTACTACATGTGGCTTTTTGTTGGGACCATACCGAATTATCTTTGTCTGTTCTTCAGTGCTACTTTAGTGTTGCCCTCAGTGGTCAGTTGCCATCCCTGGACTTGTTGGAAACTTGCTAACTGCAAGAGCATACGCCAGCACAGGGTTGGTAGGCAGCTTACCAATGCATTTTCAGTACTCCGTAACTGTCTGATGTGCCCATCAATTGTACTGCAACTGAACAACAATTCTGTAAGAGAGTGATGGTTGTGTTGCAAAAATTAAGCAATGCATTTTGATAATATGGCAAATAACTTTGTTACCTCAGTACATTAATGTGAAATTGGGGTGGTGTGTAAAAAAAATTCTGTTTAGCAAGCAGTCAAGTTTTCCTTTAAGCCAAGAGGAACTGAAAGTATATTTATTGGATAGCAATGTTAAACAGGTGGTCTCCAAAGATAACAGTGTACCAGAAAAAGCTTCAGTCAAAAGAAAATGTAAGGAATAGCAGAAAGGAGAGCTAATTTTGAATAAGTTTACAGAGATCTTTTCATCTCATCATTACTTTCTGTGGCAGAGTAGCACTCCTATGAATATTTTGACTTCAACTAATCTAACATCTTTCTGTCAGTATGTTTGGCAGTATTGGTATTTTTTGTCACTGTCTGTGTTAAAGCTGATGTCCCTGGCTTCCACAAAACAGAAAATATGCACTTAATAACATGATGATTTTGAGCTATATATCAAAAGGTTAATCAAAAGACAAATATTTTACTCACACATGTTTCTGTGTGTGTAAGTATTATTGTGCATTCTTTGGTCTCATATTTTGGAGGAATGATATGAGAATGACAGAAAGTCACATAGCCACATAACTTGGTGGAACCCTATCCCTACAGGAGAGCCAGCAGAAAAACTTCGACTAGCTCAACCAGTATCTCTTGTGCATTGATACACAGAAAACAGAAATCCCTTCACAGTTCCTAAAGGTGAAGAACTAGGTGGGTTCAGTGTATCCTGGAAAGTCTTCTTGGACTTATTATTGAAAGGACATCCTTTTGTGGAGAAATAGGCAATAGCTGGTCTAAGCAGACAGCCTGTGTCCAGACATAGATTATGGGCATTTCTATACTAAGAGCAGTATTGAAATGGGTCCTTGTGACATCACAGATTATAAATTCATTTAAAAAATTCATTTATTTGGGTAATTCTTTTCCTAGAGAGAAAGAAAAAGAAAAAATATAAACCAACGCAGCTGTTCCTGGGAATGGGGGGAAGTGCGTCTGATTGTCCATATCCTTATCTATGTTTGTTTTTATGTTGTCAGGATTACGAAAAAATGTAAGTTACTTGTTGAAATTGCTATAAAGTCATGGTAATAAGCTGTATAAATCCATATTTAAGAGCATTAAAATTATTGATGTATGACTAGACAGAAAAAGGGTCATGTTAAGAGATTGCTGCATGTCTTAAAACTGTGATGAACATTTTCTGAGCATTCAGTTGAAAGACTTTAACTTAATTTTTTCTCTATTCCATTTCCGGTGATAATACTGAATTGTAATTGCACCTGTAATTCTGTATGTGTTCTTGAATGACCTCTTCTGGATTTCCTGGATGTTTAGAGTTTTTTGTTCTCTGGAAGTAGGAGGAAAGGGCATTGATCAAGCCATCAGCTTTTCTAAAAACACTTTTTTTTCTCTGTTGAACTTAATAACGTGAGTATCTCAGGCTTGTATTGGCTTTCTCTCCTTTAGTTTATTCATGTTATACACCATTAGATTCCTGTTTTGGAAAGATGAATCAACAAATCCATTCTTGATTTTATTTAGAATCATAGAATGGTTTGGTTGGAAGGGACTTTAAAGATGAACTCACCTGGTGTGGCCAGGAACATTCATCTCTGGTTATATTAAGTTGTCTTGTCCTGTCTCAGAACTTCAACCAGATTTGTCTCTTCTCTTTCTTGTCTCTAGTCACTTCATTGTCTTCTTGCTGTTATTTTGGCTTCTTTTCATTTAACGATGCTCATTCTGGATCCCATTTCAGCCTGTATTTCAGCATATTCTCAAGCTCTAAAACAATGGTCAAAACAGAACCTTTTAGCTGAAACCTCAACATTATCTCCTCAAAATCCTTAGGAGATTTATTATTGATTTGGGCAAGAGTGGTAATCAATCTGTGATGCAGTTTAACGTCATCCACCTATTGTGTCTCATCATTAACAGACTGAAAGCTGTTGGATGACAGAGCAATTTTGTTTATGACACATTATGCTAAGCCTTCATTCTGCATACCATATAAATAATCATTGAAATGTTGAACATTTCAGATTGAGAAGAGCCTTCAGACATCACTGTCCAATCCTGTGCTCCAAGCCGAAGGCTAATAAATTAGTCTTGCTTGAAATATTTACTTCTTCAATGTATTTAAAATATACAAACCATGGAAGTAGATATTTAATTTAAAATCAATGTTGAAGTTGCAATAAAATTTGGAATTAGGTACTTAAACTTTACTTTAAGCATTTTCAGTAATATTAGGGAGGCAGAACCACAGAATATGCTTAAAACAGGGATCAAGGAAAACTCGCTAGTACACTGATCAGCAAAAAGGAATTTTGCAATGTGAAATGAGCAAACCATGGGCTGCCTGTAGGTATTCCTGCTTCATAAATATTCATCTGACCTTCTGGTTCAGCTGTAGTCAGAGGGTAAAAGCCCTTGTAGATTCAGTGAAGCAAGTCAGATCACAGTCATTCAGGTGAAGGACCCATTACATTTCTGTTACTGTTTGTTCCACTTAATTTCTGTAGGATTGCAGGAACCTCTTTAACCATTAAAGCCATCTTCAGGTTATTAGCCTAATTCACTCTTTTCACCTTAGTCAAATGTTACAGGATCCTTGGATAGGATCTAAAGAGATGAGAACACCTATATGAAGCTGTTTTCATAAATACAGGAATTTTCAGGTGATTTGTTTTGATTTTTCTAAAAAGTAGCTACTGCCATTTATTCCACTTATTCGGAGTATATGTTGACTGGTCCTTTCCACAGAAAGAATTGAAACCTGACTGCTTGCCTGATTGACTGCACGAAAGCAAATGTAATTGCATGAAACATTATTCTTTTCACCTGCTCAAGAAAATGAACAATTTAAAAGCACTGGCCTAAAAACAATTTTGTGTCACAACACCTTAAAGTGGGTTCTAGCCCAGTGGTTTCACTGCAATAAACCTGAGGAAGAAACAAATAAAATGTTGCCTCTGTATTGAATGAGTCGAGAAACTTTAAGGAGACATTGAGTAGAAGAATCTCATTGTAAGAGCTGATTGATATCCATGGAAACCTTCTCAACCTTGTAAGAAGGTTGAGAAAATAAATAGTCATAAGAAAAATTACTGAATAGGACTCAGTGCATTGTTATCAGTTAACCGGATGATTAAAATGAAGGAGCATTTATATTTCGCTTCTCTTGTAACCCATCAACAAAATGAACATGGTGTATGTATAAATTTGTAAGGCGATGTGCATTTTTTTGTGGGAAAGGTTTCCATGGTAACATAGGAGAAAATCGATAAAAGAGTTGTGTTGTGATCTAAACATTGCCTCACTTGCAGGTAAAGTTTGAAGCTGTAAGAAAACAGTATAGTTATCAGCAAACCACAGACAGTTTGTGTAATTTAGCCAGCCACTTAATTTTATTCATGGATGACCCTAACTTCATCCTATAGGACTTTCCTATTCTGTAACTCTGGTTTCTCCAACAGTAAAATTTAAGAATGAAATTGTGCCCGATCGGGAGGGTGACAATAACTTCAGTAGTCAGGCAATAAATACAAAGGACCATGACTGGATTAGTTTAGCAGGTCTGCTAGTGTTTTAATGGTTTTGATTTCCCTTGAATATTCTGTTTCCTAATATATCAGCTTGATCTCATTAAACTGCTAAGGCTGGAAAGATAATTCATGAAATGCTTATTTACAGAATCATATTTTTTCAGGCAGAATTCCTTATTAGACTGAAAATTAATGTCTGTGTCACAAAATATACATATAATATCCTTGTATGCATTTGCCTTCTGTCAGTTATAGCGAAGGTACTTTTTAAACATAAAAGAATCACAGAGGAGTTGAGGTTGGAGAGGACCTCTAGAGGTCATCAAGTCCAATCCTCACCTCAGGCTACCTAGCACTGGTTGCCCAGGACAGTGTCCAGGCAGCTTTTGAATGTTTCCGAGGATGGAGACTCCACAACCTCTCTAAACCACCTGTTGCAGCGCAGAATCACCCTCAGAGTAAAAGCATGCTTTCTGATGTTCAGACAGAACCTCCTGTGTTTCAGTATGTGCCATTGCCTCTGGTGCTGTCATTGGGCACCACTGAGAAAAGCCTGGCTCCATTTCCATCTTCTTTGCACCCTCGCATTAAGTATTTATATAGCTTGATGAAATTCTCAAGACTAAACAGTTTCTTAATCATCTTTGCTGGACTATGCTTGCTTTAACTAAACTCTCACCAGTAGCTCCATATTGATGTTGTGCTTGGGAGCCCAGAGCTGTACACAGCATTCTGGATGTGTCCCACCATTACTGGCTCATGTTCAACTTGGTGTCCACCAGAACTCCCAGGTCTTTTTCTGAAAAGCTCCTTTCTAGTCAGTCACTCCCAGTATATACTCTTAAAAACAAAAAACAAACCAACCCCTCAAAAATGCAAAAAAAAATAAAATAACAAACAAAACCTGTGAAGTCTGGGCTCCAACCATTATTCAGATTACTCAATATCTCCTAAATGCTCAAGTTATGTATCTCTGTGTTAGTGTCTTCTAACCTTAAAATGAGAGCTTGCCAAACTGTATTTATTTAATGGAATGGTTCTTCTACTTTGACTTATAAAAGGCTAAAATGGATAAAATCAGTTACACCACTTGAATGGACCTGTGATTTTGGACCAGCAATAAAAATTTATGTTTAAAATCAAATTTCAGTGTAAATGGCATATGCTATAAATCTATCTGTAGACTCTTGTTGTTTTAGAACTTAAGGGAAAGACACCTGACAACATCCAGTTGTGATGGGAGAGCTCTTACAAAGCTTTGCTTCAACTGTTGGTGCTTTCTTACTGTCAGCAAAGGTAGTACTACATTCATCTGGTGTTGATTGACGCCTTTTCAAAAAAGCTTGGTTTTGTAATATATCTGTATCACAACACAGGCCAGTTTGAGTGAGTTTGCATTTGGAAAACTATACTTAATCTGAGGCCCTACTACTGGGGAAGAGGTATCACTTTCATCATTATACATAGTAGGGGCTTAGTTATGCAGCATTAATGTAAAGAAAAGGAAAAAGTTAAAAAAAAAAAAAAAGAGTACAGAGCTAGTAGGCACTTAACATTTGGTCTCAGATGAGGATATAGTATGTCACAATAAGCAAAGATTATTTCCAAACAAACAAGTTACTTAAAATTGGATTTTCCTTAGCCCACATAATGAAGGAAAAGCTTGACACAGGGAAAAGCAGTATGCAAACTGAGGGTAAATATAAAGTAGTGCCTGAATGTGACAGTATGAATTGTTAATGTCCCATCAACTCCCTTCTTCAGGTAGTCAAATGATAACGTGGCAGGAAGGTTCTTATGCAGCTTGATAACAAATATCTTACCTACTAGGACACAGTTTTAATTCCTATTTATCTGCTGTTTCAGAAGTCACAGTCACTGCCGGAAGTAAATCTTCATAGCAGAGCATTGTAGCACTCCAACACATTTTCACTTTGCTCCTGGTATAGGAATTCACTCACATAAAGAGGCTGTTGATGAGAAACCAAGAGCAGGTCATACCTGATGAGCTAGAGGAATTTATATACCAGCAGACCTTCACTCCAAGAAAAAGGGGTAAGAGAGTGAGTTACACCTATTGAGTTAAATGATATATCTTAACCCTGTGAGGTTTGCAGATGTCTGGTAGAAAAGACTGTAAATGTGCCAATAAATAAAATGTGCCAATAAATAAAATAAGTAGTCCTTTGTTGAAATGCAGTGTCAAAATATGTGAGATGGAAGATGTCATCAACAGCAGACTTAGTGGGACAGGAAAATGCACAGCAATTGGAGGGTGTTTGGGGCAGTAGATAAAACAACCTATATGAACTAATAGTCCCATGCTGTTCTAGTTACCTTTGGTAGCATGCTTGATACAAGAGGTGAAGTAGTCATTAAATTTTAAAAACAGTTACATTAAAAAACCCACCGTATTGTAATACTGCCAAAAATGCTTTGAAGTATGCAGACTGCGTAACGCAGTTAATCAGTTAAAATCAAAAGAGTTGCTGCTGTTAGGCACAGAATCCAGTGCCCTACACTTTTTGCAGAATCCGTCAGATAGAAATATGTAATTAGAATTAATCACTGAAGTTCATAAAAAGTATTAAAATTCTTGCAGAAAGCCAGTAGCAGAAAAGGGTACAATTCTAACCTGGAGATCAGAAAGCCTGTTTCATGAGTAAAAGACCAGAAGTACTGAAAATATGCACCCTTGGGAGAGACGAGAGAACTTGATTACTGAGTTTAAGTATTTAAAAGACCAATGCAAGTGCCTCAGGAAAAACCTGCTCAGATTGAGAAGGATGGCAAAGAAAAATACTTTGAAATATGATATGTTGAGAACTGACAGTAAGGGAAAATTTATCCTTTAGTGCAAACAGATCAGTAGCAGTGAAAAGTCAAGATGAAATACTCAGTATATGCAACTGAGTAGGAAGTAGTACCCTGCAAAAGGCTAACTCTACATCAGTATCTTAAGTTCTTTTCACCAGCACTGAAAGGGAGAAAAAGCAGAGAGTACTTTGGTAAACCCTGCTAACTTTTATTAAGATATCAAAAGATCAGCTGAGTACTTTTTTTCTGGCACCTCATTCAGAAAACATTTGGCTGACTATGCATAAAATTAAACAGTGTAGATCAAGTGAAGAATGGCACCCAAGAACTGCATGAATTAGACAAGACAAATATTAGTCTCACCCTGTGTTCTGTCCGTGCAGTCATTTTTGCTAAAAGTGGATACTGTCTGCTACGAATGCACGTGCAGTTTTTCCCAACGCATGCCTATGAACACAGCACGAAAATTGGTTTTACATATGAAGTTTTGGAAAAAGGCCACTTTTCCTCTGTAGTCTCATAGAAACGAAGCAGTGATACTGTGCTTGGCTTGTTTAAACCAAAAGATGTTATTTCTCAATGCTAAGTGCCCATGAGATTCTGGCCTTTTCTTGGTGTTGGTTGGTTTTTTTTTTTGGGCAGGAGGGGGAAATGTTTGTTTGTTGGGTTTTTTTTTTTTGTTAGGGACTCAGCAAAATTGTGCCAGGGATACTCAGGAAGAAATTTTTTTCCCTGGTTAAAATAGATCTCATTACAACTTTCTTGCTAGCATGATAGGAGAACTTGTGCTTTATGTTTTGCATTACTAACTTGATGGGAGCTGAGCCATACTGACTTAAGAACCAGCCGTTCCTGTGTGTGCTGTGTCAAGATAGATGCTGCTCAGAAAGACATATCCATCAGGTCTAAAGTTTGCTGAGTTTGGTTGATGTATGCTATGTATGATGTATGCATGCATTTTGTCCTATGCACTAAGAGAAAAAAAAAAAGGAAAAAAAAAAACCCAACACCACACTACTATTTGGGTTTCACCCAAGAAGTGCTCCTACTAGCTGATATTGGCACTTGTTCTACAATGTATGAGTTTTCCTAGCTTATTAATTTGCAGGTCAAGTGAAAGGGCACAACTCACATATCATATAAGAGGATGAAATCTGCAAAAACAAGCAAATGGCATATTCCCAAATGAAACATTAAGCGTAGCTGAAAACAAATTGTCGCTGCAGAAATACTTTTGATGCCAGAACTCTACTGTGAAAGTGAGATACATTGTACTGAAGAGAAAATGTGCAAATAAGAGATATTTCAGTAGAAATGGTGCTCCCCTATTTATTGTGCGTGTGGACTTCTGGTATCCTGATCTTCACAAAAAGCACTCATGTTTAAAAACAAGTTGGCTTTTCAGTATTCCTTCTTTTAAACATGCACTCTGCTTGGTCATTTCAATAAATACTTAGAGAGAAAGAAAGAATATATCAGTGGCATTATGGAGTTGTTGTCTAGCTAGCAATAGTAAAATCATGATGAAAAAAGGTTTTTACAAGATGTCTTTTCTACCTAAAATGTAGATCTGAGCTTTATAGATCTTTAAATACACTGGACAAAATATTATTTTCATTATTGTACTTTTTAAAGCAGCAATAACCTTTGTGCAATAAAAAAATCTCCTTTCTCTGAAGGTGGAAGGACAGGTGGAACAAGAGACATGGCAAGAGAGAGGGAGCATTCTTTCAATTAAGACACCCCTTTACTTACATAGTCATTAGAATGAAAAAGGAAATATAGAGCACCTAATTTAGCTTTCTCGGATAGACACCACTTAATCTCTTTATTCAGATTCCCTCCTCAGAGCAGGTCCCTTCCCACTCTGCAACCTGGAAAGGTGCTGTGAAAGCAGCCAGTGCTGAGCGTGCAAGGATTTCTTCTCCTGTGCTTAGGGAAATGTATGGTTTCCATCTGCCAGGAGTGTAAATACAATATTTTTTTCTTGTGGTTGGATGGAAGGCCTGGAAGCGACCTGAGGCAGAAAACTTCCTAGGCGTGACTGAATTCTTCTTTTCTATGAGGCTGTTCAACAAAATAGGAATCAATGACCATGGCATTCAGCCACTTCTGCTGCAGGAGATATTTGACTGCCAAGAGGACTGCATGTGAAAGTCTCGTTGTGGCTGAAGGGCTGCTCTGCATTAATGCTCCCAGATATTCATGAAGACCTTTAAGGTAATAACTGAAGTGTGCAGAAGTTTACATCTGTTTTCCAATGCTATATTCTATGTGTGGCTGAATGGTAACTGTAGATTTTCCTGAAGTGCTATAGTAACATTGGGGCTGTAGAAATAAGCATTATCCTTTGCTAGAAGAACTGTATAGGTGGAAAACCAGACTTCCCATCAAAAGCATTAGCCCTTTGGTACATTGTAAGCACCCTATACATTGACTGAACGCAGTAGATATTGATGGTCCTTCAAGACTTTCCAAGCTCAAACCCTTAAATACTTTCATAATTTTCTAAGTTTTGAACATGGTGGGGTTTAATGAGTTTTCAAAAGCTGAAATAAAGTGTAGGGTTATGATTTCTTAAGAAACAATGTTGTTTCCACCATAGAGAAACATATTTAATGAAGGACAGGTTTAGGATTCATTCTTCCTTCTTCCAACTAGTTTTCTAGTTGAGTGTTTTAAAGTATCTTGTTAGAATCATAATATTCTTTTTTTCTTTACTGGCTTACTTTTGTGGCTGATATAAAGTTAACATTCAGGTCCAGAATTTTGATACCATGTGATTGCTTCCTCATGCCTCATCACTGCGTCTGTGTATTTGCAAAAAAGAAGCAAATCTATCTCTAGGCCACGTCTCTTCTGCTGTCAGAAGCATCTTTCAGTCATTATTGAGAAAGGCGTTTTAGCTGTCTCAGACCTGCAGGCACATGATTTCAGATCAGGAAGAAGTCATTTGGTCAACCTAGAACTGAAGAAAAAGTTAGACTAACTAGCAGATTTACACTAACTTTACACTTGCAGAAGTAAAAATTCATGTTAGAAGTTTGATTAGCCAACTTAGAGTCTCAAGTGGAAACTGAAAGTTCAAGAGATTTGCAAAGTAATGTTAATCATGCTGACTGGTCTATGGCTGGAAGTTCATAAAGACTTTGAATGGGCATAAACCTGCACAGCCAACTGAAGAAGCAGTGCCATTCACTGCTGACTCTGCCTCCTACTTTTAGGGCACTGCAGTGTTTCAGGTGACAGGAGAAGAGAGTTGATATGGCCATTTTGAAACCACCTTTCCTGAGCCAGATAGCTTAGTGCAAAAGAGGCAACAAGCACCAGTGTAGTTCAGGAGGTGATATCCCTCAGATCTCTAGTTCACTTTTCCTGTGTAATAAATATGGAGGTGATCATAGTGGGTTTGACTTGATTGCTTTCTCAAAAGCATCAACAGGATTGGTCCTGTTGGTCAGACACGCCACAACCATTATCTTCTTTGCCAAGACAAAAAATATTGTTCTATCACATTGCGTGCCAGTGTAAATCACACAAAGTTTTCCATCACTTTGACCGACACAGGCAGTTGCATGGCATCCTTATCTTCCACAATTCCTTCCTGCCTGATACTGTACAAGAAAGTCAGCATTTACATGATGCTAAGTCTTTTACAATCAACAAAGTCATTGTGCTGCTCTTTATCATTTGTGGTGCTGCCTTCCTCATCAGCAGTAGCTGAGCTCAGAAAGTTGTGCTCTGGCAATGTCAGGAATCACTACAACTGCACTACTCACTGCTGTAGTGATTGACCTATGTCTGCAGAGTACAGATGAAGCTGGATCTGACCCCTTAACAGGATCTTGTTTTTCTGAAGTGTCTTACACAATATTTACATAGACTCAGTTACAAAATCTTGGTTACTGCTAGCTATGACTTGCACTACATATACATATGGTATGAGTAGTAATAGAGGGCACAGGCTGGTTTCTCTTTGCTTCATCTTACAAAATGTATTTCTGGTCAGAACAAATTATGCTTGGTTTTATGTATTTGTATATTCACAGTGCTTTTTAAAAAACTGTAGCCATCAAGTATTGGCCTGATCAGTCAGGGAGAGTATCCAGGGAAGATGTAAAATAACTATGTCCTGAAGAGAGGGTTCCCAGAGTAGGTATTCTTCGGGGATCCCTTATGGCAGGACAGATGCAGAGGCACAAATTCTTTGGTCGATGGTGGGGGAAGAGAGCTGAGGCTTAGTCTGTCATCGGAGGGAAGAATCTCCTAGTCCACCGATGGCCCACTGAGTC
Organism: Nycticryphes semicollaris; assembly: GCA_013400055.1. Classification (NCBI taxonomy): domain Eukaryota; kingdom Metazoa; phylum Chordata; class Aves; order Charadriiformes; family Rostratulidae; genus Nycticryphes; species Nycticryphes semicollaris. The sequence goes on along the minus strand of VXBJ01002094.1, from coordinate 631,554 downwards.
CTGTGATTTTTGCAGAACAGCCAGGTGCAGCAGAGGCTCTGGGTACTTGGCTAACACCCCCTTCTGCCTAGTGACTCCTTTCCCATGATAGTCATAATCCTCTGAATCCTCTTTAAGCTACTCTCAAGTCTTTGCTCTAAAGTTTTGCCTCATATACCAGGGCTTCTTTCATGTGTTTTTTTTTCCACAATATTAGAACACTATCTGGAGTTCCTGGATCAGAACATTTTTCTGCAGAATTTTTGCTTCAGTGTATCTCCTGGTAATATCCAGACTTCTTACCACTCTCACAGCTCTGGCTTTTCTATCAAGAGGCAGAATTTTTTTGTGCCTCTGTGCCCTTCAGGTTGATTGATACAGATACTCATGGCTTCAGTGTGCTTCTCAACTTATTTGTCCATATAGAAAGCCTGGCTCTACCCTGCCGCCATGTCCACTTTTCTCAATCTTATTAGTGTCTTCAGTGCATGTATTGTTTATCAGTACAACTTGTGAAAGTAGCAGCTTTTGGGGTATAAAATTTAGGCAAGAGTAAAAGTAATTATGAGTTCCCTAGTGAACCAGTCAGAAGTATGTCAAAACATATGTCTATACACCTTTATTTACCTTTCAAGGTAAATAAATAGAACCTGTATTTTTTTGTACAAGTTGAATGAAGTAAAAAAATTAATCGGGTCTCCATTTTTGCTCTGCTGCCATTCGTGACTCCTACCAATGAAAACAACTATGAATGCAGGTGGTAGCTGAAAACAGTTTTGTTCCTTCATCTGCTCCTGTATGCTTCCTGAATTTAATCTTTCAAGAACTTCATTTCTTAAAAAAAAAAATAACAGAATGTGACCAAAACTATATTTTGCCTTGTGATATTTCATGGGAGGCAATGTTTTTCTCTTGCCTCTTTATGGTTTAATCCACACCCTCCACTTTGTTATTCTTTCAAAAGAAAGTGGGTAAAATGCACATGGAAAAAAATGTCACTACTCTTGTGTAACTGTCATCTGATGGGAAGAGCAGCCTATTGTGTCTTATGCAGCACATAGACGTTTTCTACCACAGCATGATGAAACAGCCTTACCCTTATTACAGCTGATGTCTGTCTAAGGCTTCATACATTAAGGGTAGTCTTCTAGCTCTCCTGCCATAACTTTAATCTTTTGGATGGGTGATGAGTCATGGGGCTACAGCTATGTTTCACCAGCTCTTAATGTTGAAAGGCGTGAATATGTTTTCTTTGGGCAGAACCTAAATGGCTTTTTCGTGGCAAATACCATCCAGCCATAAGTGATGATTACTTTTAGTAAGTCTAAACATACTTATGTTTTAACCTGCACTTTGGTTTAGTAGTCAGGGATCACTGTTTATGTTCCTTGTAATTACGTGGTATTTACCACAGATATCCTACTGCTGCTTGTAACTTACCATATGATTAAATGACCAACATTTATCATCAGGGTGAAGTGTGTTGCATGATATGTCTTCCACAAAGTAGAACAATATTGTAACTTAAGATCTCAGCCCTTTTAATTTGTGGTCTAGTTTAGTCTGAAGATATTTTCTGTTTGCTTCTTATGACTCTTCCTCCAATTGTCATATTTAAGCTCATCAGGTGATTATTGGAAGACTTACACAAAACATTTGCAATCTAAGTCATTCAGTCAGAGTTGTTTTCAGATCATATAGCATGCCATACTGAATTTCTGAAGGGTGACCCTTACAATCATTTGCAAATGTCCGAAAGACATGAACCATTTGTTCTGAAATGTATTATACTGAAGCATAGAAACGCAAACCCAGTGTCATGCTTTTGTTAGTACACACTGTCATGCTTCAAGGCATTGGAATAGAATTCACTCATTAAAGGCATCTGCTTAGCAGAGCTAATGCTAGTGTACAGTAAAGTGTCCAGAGATCCACAGCTACTCATTACATCATGTGTGTCCCACTGTTGACTCTACACTTCAACCACCTGTTAAAAGTGTATTAGAGCCATGAGACTGGGCAGAACTGTATTTGCTGAAGGGGTTTGCAGTGATTGCAGGCAAATCAACTTCCTGCTGTCAACTATTTATGCCTACAACAATGAAACTCTGAACAGCACAGCTACATGCTACCAACTGCCCAGCCATGGCTCTTTTCCACACTCTTAAGAACAGGTGGTTTATTTACAGGTCTGAAACCTTCAGAGGGAAGGATTCATTCCCTTGTGCTCCTAAACCTCGGCATGCACAACTCCAACACAAGTTTGCTGCTAAGATTATTTTTCTTTAAGAGGCAGCCCACATTTCAGAAACATGACTTGAAATGGAACAAAAGACTTTTCCTCGTTGTTTTCTTTTTATGAGCATAATAGAAATCATTTCGCCCTTCTCTTTAAAGCCCTTATTCACACACACAAACACTATTTTAAAAGTTACAACCATACTGCTGTTACTTTTACTGCAACCTTTGTGTTCAGAGTAGAGGCTAGTATGCTTCCCAGGGCAGAAATGTGTTGTCAGCTGGTGCAAACTGGTATTGAGTATTTTTCTATTTCATTCTTTTTGATTAGATTATTAAAACCTTGGACTTGGTGCAACTGTGATATAGCACAGGTTCTGTCCTAATAGGAAGATATGGAAAAGTTTTTTCTCAGATTAAAAGAATTAATCTGAAGAGAGAGTGCAATTACCCAGTTTGACACTACAGATTTTCCTGATACTGTTATGTGTCCTTTGGTAAGGTATTTTCTTAGAGAAAATTTTGTCTTTCTGGCTCTGAGTGGATATCTTCCTGTATTAACTAACGCTAAGAAAGACATTTTGCTTTTTCTATTTCCATCATTGTTAGTCACATAGGATTTACTAATACATTTTTCTTATGCAGGCATTTTATACTGAAATTCTGTAAATGCTTAAATATAATAAAGGAACAGTTTATACGGGCAATATTTGCCTTTTCAAAGGGAAATCGGTCCATTTCCCCACCACTTTGTAGAAATTTTGTTTCTGTGCTTTGAAATACAAATGAATACGCAGCTTTCATGTAATGTAATTTGCTTTAATGTAAACTAATGCAGTGAAAGAGAGGAAGCACAAGGGAATTACTGATGATACCAGAGCTTATTTCCAAACTCTAAACACTGACACTAATATATTCTAATTTTTACACGCTTAGATTTTTGTCTGTTCTCTATTTTGTTCTGTTTGTGTTGCTCTAAGCGAGATGTTTTTCATAGATTCATTTCACAGTGGAAGAGAGTGGCCCAAAGCGATAATGAGGTAATGAGTGGAGAAAGGAGGCAAAGAAAGAATGAGTACAAAATTTGTGGCTTCAGCTTCAGGATATAATGCGTCTGTTACAATTCTTTTTGAGTATTGGTTTCCCTGCTTGCTGTCCATTCCTCTTCAGCTCACCAGGCCCCACTCCCCACCTGCCCTGCCGATGCAACCCCACTCTAGTTCAGTAAGAGATAGACCAGCAAATCAATCTTGGTCAAAAATGGGTTTTCATCTGGGATGGGTTTATTTATTTTTGACACAGGGTAGCGTAGAGATTCTGCATCAAAGCACTACCCTCCAGCGGTTCACAAACAGGGGAAATAAACTGTTCAGTGAGTTCTGCTGAGTGGTATGTCCAGTTCCAGTCATCACAGTTAAGTCAGAGAAAGGGGCAGAGCTGACTGCCTTCCCTCACAATGGCTACATTAGAGGGGTCCTCTTTGGGGGGATGCAGAGTTGAATTAGAGACCAGGCTTGTCTTACACTCAGCTTTAACTAGAAATGTGTGTGACCAAGAACCTCTTTCTGAATAGATACACATGACCTTGCTCCTCTGAAGCCCAGTTGCATGTGAACACCTTCCAGTTTCTGTCTTTTTGTTTTGAGCTGTATTTTCACTGCTGACTAGTCCTGCTTGAGGCAAATGCATACTGTGTCCCCTCTGAACTCTGTGTTGAGCACAAACAAATGTGGTGAGCAAACAAGGAACTAGAGAGCATGTTGTCAGAAGAACACAAAGCTAAGTTCCCTCCTGAAAAGCTTCCTGCTAGCAAAAAAACTCCTCTGTGCTATGCTGTTTCAATCATAGTTTTTATGTAATGTAATTTAAGGGTTTCTCTGAAACTTCTCTAATGATGCATGCTAGCCTCTGCGGTCTTCCCTGACACGTTCTTTGATGTTATTTTACATAGATCATAGAATCGTAGATTGGTTAGAGTTGGAAGGGACCTTAAAGATCGTCTAGTTCCAACCCCTCTGCCATGGGCAGGGACCCCTCCCACAAGACAACGTTGCTCAAAGCCCTATCCAGCCTGGCCTTAGACGCTTCCAGCGATGGGGCACCCACAACTTCTTTGGGTAACCTGTTCCAGTGTCACACCATCTTCACAGTGAATAATTTCTTTCTAGTATCTAATCTAAATCTCCCCTCTTCCAATTGAAAACCATTACCCTCTGTCCTGTCACTACACTTGCTGACAAAGGGTCCCTTTCCAGCTCTCCTGTAGGCTCCCTCCAGATATTGAAAGGCTGCTCTAAGGTCTCCCTGGAGCCTTCTCTTCTCCAGGCTGAACAACCCCAGCTCTCTCAGCCTGCCTTTGTAGGAGAGGTGTTCCATCCCTCTGATCATTTTCATGGCCCTCCGCTGGACCCGTTCCAACAAGTCCATGTCCTTCCTTTGCTGAGGACTCCAAAGCTGCACACAGTATTCCAGGTAGGGTATCACGAGAGCAGAGTAGAGCGGTAGAATCACCTCCCGTCACCCGCTGGCCACGCTTCTTTTGATGCAGTCCAGGATGCAGTTGGCTTTCTGGGCTGCCAGTGTGCACTGCTGGCTCATGTTGAGCTTCTCATCCACCATCACTCCCAAGTCCTTCTCCTCAGGGCTGTTCTCTAGCCATTCTCCACCCATCCTGCTTGGGATTGCCATGTCCCAGGTGCAGGACCCTTGCACTTGGCTTGATTGAACTTCATGAGGTTTGCAAAGGCCCACCTCTCAAGTTTGTCCAGGTCCCTCTGTATGGCATCCCTTCCCTCCAGCATGTCAACTGCACCTCACAGCTTGGTGTCATCAGCAAACATGCTTAGGGTTCATCCTATCCCCCTTTCCGTGTCTCCAACAAAGATGTTAAACAGCACTAGTCCCAGTACTGACCCCTGAGGAATGCCACTTGTCACTGCCCAAGTGGCACTAGATAGGCATGAATATTATATACATAGGATTATCTTGAGTAATTTACGAAGTATTAATAGAACTAATATAATAATATTATATAATGGGTATGGAATTAATCTCATACTTAATAATTCCAAACTTGTATTTCATATAACAGTGATTTACTATAGTAGAAACCAGTTATGCATTAATTTTAAACAGACTTTTTAAAATTCTAAAAGTAATCTTTCTCTTCTGTAATGTTGTTTTCTTTTTGTTGTAAACTTCTATAAAGCTAATGAAAATAGTTTCTAAACTATTATACTTTTCTTAATTTTTTTTAACTTTGGAAAATAATTATTTCATCATAACCTGAAAGTCTTTCATTTTGTCATGAAATTCACATGATTCATGTGATTCACATTTCATATGATTTTTCAAGGCAAGAACTAGCTTTAAGAGTTAGAAAGAAGAGGAGAATAATCAGGGCAAGCAGAAAAGCTTATGACAGTTATTTGTATTAGACTCTGTGGCGATATAGGAGGAGAAGCACTCAGCAGCAAAAGAAAAAACTCTGTATTGATATTACAACAGTTTGATTCAAAGATGAACCATTTTTTATTTAATGTTTTCAAACATTAAAAGACCATTTTCCTCAGTTCCATCCAAACTTTTTTATTGATGACAAGAGCTGTTCAGGCATGAGGATATTTTACCCAGCCAGTAGAAGAGACACTTATATCAGAAATAGACTGCAAAATTAGATTTCCCCCCAACAGATCTATTCAAGCTTCATCTTAGGATTTAGGAGCGCCAAGGTTATTGCAATGACACAGCTGCAAAGATATTCGGCCTGAGCAAGATAATCCTCCCGCCAACATCTTTTCTCTGGTTCCAGCCTGTCTAGGAACCGCATTGGTCTTTGTTTGACCAGAGCTGAGAGGCACTTGGGAGCTATCGCATAGCGATATCTCACTGAGTAGATACTGTATTTCATGCCTCTGTCCAAGAATTTTCTCTAGGGAAGTGTGCGCCTGATCAGACAGGAACTGATGCAAGTCATTAGGTTCTAAATAACCTTTGTGTTTGTTTCTCCTGAACTTGAGAGTGTTCACAATTTAGAGTCATTAAAAGTTGCAATTAAATTTTTAAGTTGTTTGCAGTTCATCAGAGTGTCCTTGCTTAAAAGTGCTTCTCTTGCTCCTATACTCTTCCTAGTGATATCTAACAGCCTCCTGGCAAGGGATGTCTTGTGGCTTGTCAGAAGAAAAGCCTCTACTGGATGAGTTTCATGATACATAATCCCCTAAATCCTTTTGCTGAATTGAATAGGATAGTCATCAGAATGGGTTACATTCCACCAGATCATATACTTTTCACAACTGTGAGTAGTGGGGAAACTACAGCAAGCTGGGAAACTTATTGGCATTTACTGAATGACATACATTACACATCCTCAATTTTTCAAGATAATGCTTTCAAGTATTAACAAAGCAGCATAGAAAAATAATGGTGAGAAGCTGATCTTCTGGCCTTTAAGTATCTATATAAGATAACATATCCTCAACGATATGAGGATTCTCTCGTGCACAGACACACAGAAGAGGTCCTTGTAAGGTTGTGTAATTAAGAAACAGTCTTATATGCTTTCTGGGGTTTAGCTTTCAGATAGTCCTCTTTTCGGGCTGAAAGAAGAAATGGGTTGGTGCATTCAATCTAGTCGAGCAAATGCAAAGCCAAAATATATGTATAATCTGTATCTAATTCAATTTTTTCCCAGAAGGCTGAAGAAAATTATAAAATAGCGTGAGCAATTGGTCCACTTTTACACTGATCTTGAAAGCCCATTAAGGTATTTAACTTTCATGGATTGTCTGAGGGATCTGGAGTTGCTGTTATCCTTTTGTTTAATTACACTGTAATCTTCATGTAATTACGGTGATAACATTCTTCCACAGACATAACAATAAATTAGCCACCTAGGGATAAATGACATTACTTAAAGCTTACTTCAGTGAAGTATCAAAGAAATATTAATACGTCTATATAGGACAGTGTTTGAAAGACATTATCTGTTTGTAGAATTCAGCATTCCAGTATAGTTCACAGGCTTAATAGCATAGCATATTCTTTAATTTGCTTCATCATGAAATAGTTGGTGCAGAAATACCAGGAAAAGAACAGGGAGAACATTTTAGCATAGTTGAAAAATATGCAGTGCAGAGTTTTGTGACCTATCCTTTATACAACTATGCAATATATGTCAGTTTCAGCAAATAAATATGTAAGCGACGCTATTTCTGGTATGTTTTATTTCCCCCTTGGCACATCTTGCCATTTTTCCATTGAATGTGAAAGAGTCTTTTGAGTCCTTTTGTGGTTTAATTCTAGAAACAAGAAGAGATTCATCAGGTTTTTACTGTTACTGCTGAACAGAAAAAAGAGTGTAAGATGAAAATAAGTGGTATGTCAGAAACAGCAAGATGGAGAACAAGAAACACCCTGAAATAAAATGCAAGTCAAAATTTTGAAGCTGTTCTTGGCAGCTCTAAAAATAGTTACCAAAAAAAATAAAATAAAATAGCATCCTACTGGGCTTTCAACCAAAGTAAAAATTTGCAATTCTGACCTTTCCCAATTTGAGGTAGCAGATATGATCATAAATTGATGGAAAATATTTTTATATACTTTGAAATGGAAAAAGCGTGACAACTTTAAAGACAGAAAATGAATGCTACTTGGTAATGAAGTTCAAATACCTTTTCACTGGTTAGGGATCTGGTCTGCTTAGTCTCAATTAATTTCTATGAGTTGGTTATAATTGTACTAAGGTAAATTAAAGAAAAGAGTGAAATTAAACTGATGTAGTAGCTCTTTCAAGAACATGTTTATACAGTGTCAGTCCAAACAAATGTCTTCTAATATAATGAGAAGATGCATCTGAAATAATAATCTTTTATCACCGTGGAGAAGAGCAGTTGAATCTTACCCTACCACTTAGAACAATTAAATTTATTAAAAAGTAAGAGATAGACTCATAGAATTTCCAAGGTTGGAAGGGACTTTTCATAGGTGTTCATGTGTGTGGAAGAGTTGTTAGTAGGAGGAGTCTTTTGTAGGTACGTATTAGCATGTGGCTGGCAAATAAAAGGCATCTTAGATATGATGTCTGTGCGCTGGGCCCATTGAGCTGGGCTCACTAGTAGGTTTGGACCCAAGGTATTGGACTGATTTGAGCAAGGGAGCATATGATACAGAGTCCCCACAGCATGGAGTTGCCCTGAGGCAGAGGCCGCAGTTCCCTTCCTGCCTTTGGGAAAGCTGTTGTTACATTCCAGTAATTTTACAGGGGGCGCAGGGGTATTTCACTAACTCCTTATTTCACTTCCTAAATCTGAGTTTCCTAGCTACAAATAGCAACAAACTATACTGTGCTTTCCCTATTTAATGTATTCGCAGCTTTCTATTTGCAAATAGGAATATCCAGAAATTCCTGAAATGGTTTTTAAACTAATCTCATACAGATAGGCTGAGATATTGCTGGGTAGAATTAAATACAGTAATATTTGTCTCATATTGTGCTAAGTCCCAGAATTATTTTAATTTTTGAAATTACTATTAGAACTTCAGTCTTACAGAATATTTATATGAATTCTCATGTCCTGCTTCTCAGTCCCTATCTCTGGTCTATTGTTTCTACTGTCATGGCAAATATTAATTTAACAAGAGAAATGAATGCATCTTTTTGCATTTCCAATGATCATAGTCAGCAAGTGGGAGAACTCAGAGGAAGAGGTTTTCATCCACTTTCCAAATCTTTTTCTTTGCCAAGACAGTATCTTCGGCAGCTGGAGACACCAAGATGACATATGAATCAATTTTAGAATGTCAGGGTTTTTTGCTCCCGTGAAGTTGTGAGCAGCTTATCTTTGTTTTAGTTAGTGATGCCCAACTTTGCTTGACAGAAGCCATGCTTTAAACACTTTATGACCCCATGGCTGGTTACGGTGGGTTTTTTTAAACAAGACCAAGGAAAGTTTCTTATCATTTCTCTCATACTATCTTCTTCATCAGGGATGGGATGTTAGATCCTCAGAGGAGGTAGATAACATCCTGGTTTATGTCAGTGTTTCAGCAATACATAATTGCTAAGTTGGTGATAAGATTGTAAATATCGTAGTAAATCTTAATCTCTACAGTACTATACTTGTGCTGATTCTGGTTTCCATCGAAAGTGGGCAGTGTGCTGCATCTAAGATGGTAAAAATGGAGTAGACATGCTACTACTCATTAAGGTAGCTTTGGGGTCATATGAGATACCACCAAGTGCCTCAGGGTAGATCCTCTCAGAAGGCTTTAATTATGCTCAGACCAAAAGAGAAGTAGAGAGAGAACTGGGAAGCTCCTGCCAGTTCTTCTGCAGTTTTCTCTCTTGGCTGCACAAACAGTTTTAAGAATGTTTTGGAGGAAAAAGAGCATCAGAAGTCGTGTACTGTCACCCTGCTTAAGTAAGGGTAAGTAAGTAAGTAAGTGAAAAGGGAGAAATGAAAGAAATGATTCCGCTGTGCAACAAGACATTTTGGGGGAGGGTGGAGGGGTGTGAGACTGCGTTGTTTCATCTTTACAAAGCTTGTTACGTATGTGAATATGCAAGCTGAAATCAAGACTTTCCCTTGGGTGACATGGGTTGGAGCCTGGCCTCTTAGGGTAACTACTTTCCTCCGGTTCTGTTTTATGGAAGCTGCTCTGCTATTTCCTCTCTAGTTTATATGCTGCAAGGGCACTCAAGTAAACTGAACTGTGCACTCAATGGCAGCTCTGCCTTTGCCCAGTGACAGTCTCATGCAAAACCTTCAATTGTTCAGCCACTGCTGGCAGGCAGTTCCTTTTCCAGCTAAGTAACCACAGCTTGTTGTATTACTAAGGATTTTAACATAGGGTTTTGCCTAACATTAGCTGCCTATGGAAATTCCCTCCCCACCCCAAAGCAGTCTTATTTCTTTCTACAGTTGATATTTTGTATGAGATGGTTAGATTTGTTCTTTGAGATCCAGGTTCTTTTGCCACTCCATTTGTTTGGGTTTATAAATGCATACTTTTTCATTTGGTCTTAAATTCCAAGTATCATCCTTTCATTTCTCTGATCTGGAATTAAGTAAGCTCTCTGAGGAAAACGTACATCATGTGACTTTAGCTTCCCACTGGGTCAAGATCTCAAGGCACATTGTATAGCAGAAAAAGCCTTCACTGGGGACTCCCTGACACACTTCAGATATTGTCAACCAATGTGGAAGACTCCCTGACACACTTCAGATATTGTCAACCAATGTGGAAATGGAGCAGTTAGTTACCTTTAAAACGCAATGGGCTTTGTAGATCATAGAAGCAATATTGATTTCTCTATCTGAAACATGAATGCTGCTGCATAAAAGGTACACGAGCCAACTTGTACCATGATGGCAAAAACACTTGATAAGAGGAGTTGGTTTATGGATCTTTGGTGGAACTTACCTGCCATTCAGTCAAGCTCTCAAATTCTCCAGAACAATGAAAAGAAGGGAAAGATAACTACAGGGGCTTCTTGAGATGTGTCAAACTGCTTATTAGCAGCTATACAAAATGGTTTTGAGCATTCCTATTCTGTCAAATGCATTCTTTGGTATTTCAGGTTGAAAGAAGTACTGTTTCGGGTATTTATTTCCAATACAGATAATTTTGGAGCATAAGCAAAATTTTATACACTTTTTATGAAAGCACTGTTATGACTATTTAAAGGAATAATTCCACATCAACTTATTTCATTGCTGTTATTTAGCACTGTTAAATCTTTTATTTTGCAGCCTACAGAATGATTTTTCTCTAGATCATTTTCTGTTTCCCAGAACATTTCCCCCTTTTTAGAAGACAAAGGGTATTACACAGTATGAGTGACCTGACCCAGGCAAGAGCTAGCAATTGCTGAGTACATTAAGTGCTCTGTTTCAGCTGCAACTTTCTATCTATCATAGTATATTTATCAGTAGATTTTTAAAAATAAATAAATAAGCTCTTACCAAGATATTAGAAATTCCAGTCATTCAGATAAATAATATTGTTGTTGCATATTAGGTAAAATAGTTGATATATAAAATAAAATATGAAGTAGCTAATATATAAAACAAGTAAAATATTAGATTGTCTTAGGTTGTATTAGGGGTCTGTGGCAAGGTTTTAGTAGTGGTGTGGCTGACTGCAGAAGGAGGTGAGAGGCTGTCATGTGTCAGACACAGATCCAGCCAGCTCCAATTGACCCGCTGCAGGAGACAGCTGAGCCCATCAGCCAAGCTGGTGGCACCACTGGGAAAATATGTTTAAGAAAGCGTAAAAAATGTTGCACAGCAATGTGAAGGGTAAGGGAAAAAGCATGAGAAACAACCCTGTGAACACCAATGTGAGAGAAAGGGGGAGGAGGTCATCCAGGCACCAAAGCATCTGTGGAGGGGACAAGGCTGGAGCAGGTATTTCTCTGCAGCCCATTGAAGAGCCCGTGACAAAGCAGATATCCATGCTGCAGCCTGTGGAGGACCCCAAACTGGAAATGTGGAAATGTTCTGAAGGAATCATGGCCCTTGGAGGAACCACGCTGGAGCAGGGTTATACTGGAGGACTGAAGCCTGTGGGAAGGACCTACACTGGAGCAGAAAAAAATGTTAGGAGGAAGGAGCAGCTGAGATGAAGTGTTATGAACTGACTGCAACTCACATTCCCTATTACGCTGCACTGCTCAGCAGGGAGGATGAGGTAGAAGGGTTAGGAATGAAGCAGAGATATTGAGCCTGGGAAAATGTGAGGGATGGGGGGAAGGCATTGTTTTAATTTGCCTTTGCTTCTCACTATCCAAACCCATTTTATCTAGCAATGAATTAAACTAATTTTCCCCAAGTCAGTCCTGGTTTGCCCATGACAGTAGTTGGCAAGTTCTCCCTGCCTGTATCTGTAACCACAAGCTTTTTTATCTTATTTTGTCCCCCTGTCTTGCTGAGGAAGGGGAGTGAGAGCAGCGGGTGGGGGTCTGGCAGCTTGCAAAGGTCAACCGACCACACAGGTAAAGGCTGAACTGTCATAATAGCTTTGAAGAAGTATTGAGCATATGAAATATACATTCTCAAAATGGAGCCTAATCATCACAAGCCCATAAAAGCATAATTCATTTATATCCTGTATTCAGTATGATGCTTTTAAAATATGACCAGTTGTTTCAGATATTTAAAAATAAATCAGATGTGAAATTATAATCTAATGTGATTTTTTTGTTCTAATTCAGCTAAATACTAAAGTACAGAATGAGTGTATCATGATGTCACATATACAAAACCAGGCTCAGGTTTATGTAACTTGTTCATGCAGGGTCTTATTAGGGACAAGACAGTTATCAACCTACATGTTTCAATTTTATGTTGCCTGCATATCCCATAACCTATCATGTCTTTTTAGATGCGGAATAGCAGCTTCAAAGGGCTCATTGCTTGTGCTGCTTTGAACCTGCATTCTGTTACTCTGAACACTTAGCAAACATTGTTGAAAAACTTTCTAAGTCGTACTGGTTTTGTGCACAGCTAGGAGTAGAAAAGAAGAAATCACAGGAATCTTATGTGCAGGTTGTTGTAATCTTGTATGTTAAATCTTATATCTAAATCTGATATGTTTAAATGCAACAAATATGAAGCATATTTTGGCATGGATAAATTCAGATGTAAAATCCATTTTTCAGTCAAGTCAGCGTCTGGCATCACGTGGAATTGTGCTTTCATATTTAAGTGGCTATATATGTATTCATTTTTTTCTTCTCTGTATGAGTGTGCATTTGTATACCACGAGGACTAGGAGTATACCCTCCTTGATTTACAAGTGGCTTTAGTATTAGTTCATCCCTAGTTTTAGTTAGATTTCTATATACATATAAAATTTACAAAATGCCAAGCACTCTTTCCTATTTGTCTTCATTCCAGTATTTAGGAGCATATTATGTTTCTAGGTATAGTACTTGGGGAGAGTTTTGGAAAAGGACTCTACCAACCCCTTCAACAAAGGAGCAATTAAGTGGTTCAGGAAATTACAGGTCTGAAAAATTCTTCCTTGACTAAATGAATCAACCATGGGCATTTACCACTGTCAGAAAATTAGGTCACAGATAGTATAAGCCAATTTTCTGTGGAAGTCCATTCTGGAATAAGTTAATTTTACATGCTGCTTTCTTTAATTTGTAGTGGCAATGATAAAATGTCCATGCTCAACAGTGGCTTCAGCCTTTGAATCTCTGGGATGATTTGAAATGACTTTGTGTTTCTTTTCAAGTTGTTCCAATGCATGACTGGAGTTCTCATTAGAATGATCTTCATGCAAGGCCTGCCTGCTTCCCAGCTATCATCCACCTCCTGCTTTTCACTTTTGTCTAAAGTAAAGCTGCATCCGGCAAACACTTGGAAATACGTTCTATGGTTACTAATTACCTGGGCTGATTTATTTAGTTATGTGTTCCAGCACAATTAAGTCCTTTCTTTTTCTATTGTATCTGCTTCATTTTTAGTTATAATGGTGACATTTATACTGTAAATGAGATGAAAGCATGAAAGGGAAACTGTGTTTAAAGATAGGACCATTGTGCAGGGGATGAATAAGTACAGAAGTATTTAAGGCTAATTGTAATAATTGAATATGGATTCAAATGTTTTATTTATATTGTCTTAAAAATATTTTTGAGGCATGGTTTCAAGGTTATAGACCTACCCAAGATCATGTTAAAATATATGTGCACGTGACCATAAAGATAATAAGCAGCACAAATATTCTGTGAAATTATATGTATGTAAATGTCTAAATAAACATGAGGGAATACTTTTCAAGGGAATGACATTTTAGAAGCAGACAGCAATAAATAGGAAATAAAGAAAATGCGTTTCAGGGAATATACTTTGGCAGGACTGTTGGCTATTCTAAAATTATGAGTAATAGCGTAAAATTACAGCCACAATTGTATATTCTGAAAGTTCATGTTTATATGTGGCTTGTAAATATGTGTGGACACAAGCTTATGCACAAATATTTAAAACAATCATAGATCTATAGATATATAGATTATATATATAGATATATAATATAGATAGTTATACAGATATTTTTTTTTAATTGGTGTTTGTCTATCCCTATCAATTGGCAAAAGACAAAAGTGGTATTAGATATTTAACTGAAAGAATCTCCTCTCTTCCTACCCTGAAAAAAAGATAGTTGTAATTTAGTCCTAAGAATCAATTTAATAGGAGGTGTCAAGATATTAAAATACTGTATCATATGAATGCATAGGTGTATACAAAATGAAACAAGACTACTAGGTTCCTAGCTCACCCCTTTCTCAACACCAGATGTTTCCAAGTGAGACCTGACACTGCAGAGAATGTAGTAGAAATGCTGCTTGGCTTATAATCATGAAAAAATCCTATCTGTTCAACTCTTCATCTCACTTCTTTTTCTTGAAAGGTTATCACCTCTTCTTGTCTGAAATAGTATCTTAGTTTGTGTCTCGAGAATTATGAAAAAAGTTTAGACTTTTAAAGAGGTAACAGTTTGCAAAAAGGAAAAAAAAACTGCATCTTTTTGGAAGGGGTAGAAGGCACTATAGAAAATGCATGGTGGTAAATGACTTATTTTGATAATGCCACATATCTGCATTTTGTTCATAACTGGTGATATTCTTCCTTGAGTTTACTCTGTCTTTATTTCTGTATGAAAATATGCTTCTTAAATTCATTGTTGCATTGTCCTTGGATCTTGTTTTTCTGGCAGTGACCACAGATATTTTCCTGAAATTTTAGCTTTACTTAATTCATTATAAAACTGGTGGTGGGATATATTACTCTCAGATGATCTTTCAATGCTCTCGCAATGCTTAGTTCAACTGCCATTATATTAAATGTTTTTCACAAGTTACTGAAATGTTCTTTTTTTTTTTTTTGTAGGTTTCATATATACTGGAGAAGTTGTGCATCGAATGCTAACAGCTACACAATATATTGCACCCTTAATGGCAAATTTTGACCCCAGTGTGTCAAGAAATTCAACAGTCAGATACTTTGATAACGGTATGTAGTAATCCTTCATAAATGAATTAGTCTGTATCCCTTGGCTCATCACATTTTCCTACATAACTATATTTGAAGGCAAAATGGAGATTTTGTAATACTCTTTTTGTTCTTTTGTTTGTTTGTTTGTTTTTCACTCAAAGGCTGTATAAAGCATGTGGCTAGACAGCCATAAACAGTTTGTCATTTAGAACACAGTTAAAATGTTATGAATTCTTTTTTCTAACTGGACAGATATCTTCTGCATGTTAAAGTACCTAAACTCAAACTAGCAGTGTAGTTTATCAGTTTTAAAAGGAAAAATCTGTCTTGTATAAAAATTCAAGTTCCTGTTACTTTAAAATATATATAGTAAATACTGTCCACCCACGAGCTAAAATGAAAACAGCATTTGTGGTATGCAATAGCAAAAATACATAGAAGCAGGGCAGGTATAAGGTTAATAAACCTCTCAATGACTAAGTGTGCGTGGAGTCTTAGGATTGGAATCCAATATGCTCATCTACACCATTTGTCATTTTTTATTGGAAGGTTTCTGGAGAAGACATTGTTAACTCTCATTTTATTCCTGACTTCCAGTCTTAATACCAGGTGTATCAGGCTGTATCTCATGGCTTGCATGACAAGGTCAAATACTTCTTTGAGATTTTGGATCCCTCTTGATGTGTAAGGCATGCTAATCTCTTGAACCGCACATGCTTTAGGACAAAGAGTTTGCTATCTTACCCCAGATAAAAAGGAACTAAGCAAATTGTATCTTTACCTCCTTATTTCTTATTCATCTGTGTTTTATTCCTGTGAGTAATGTGCTGCTTTAGAGTGGCATGTGTCGTGAGCAAGGACAGAGTGTGGTGACCCATTGAAATCTCGCTCATGAAGCTAACTGCAAAGAACTTATGTACACACAAATCTCCATAAAGGCCCTGGGAATGAGAAGGCTATTTTGGAGGCAGCTAACTTGCACTTTAGCTTGAGGGTCTGAGATGCGCATGGATCTGAGGTACTCAAAGACTGACTACAAGAAGTTCTGGCTATTTTTCCTGCAATAATTTTAAAAGTCGCTTTCAGTTCGTTATTTAATATAATCAAACAGAAAGCAGTAAATGAAGTAAAAATACACTCTGTGCACAATTAATTAGCATGTACTATATTTATGAAAGACACATCGGACAATAATGTGGTGCAGTGTGCACCAAAAGTTTGCTTGCTTATAGTTTCATGACATCCCCTGACAAAATGTGTACATTAAATGAACAGTACAGAAGACCTGTCACAAAACATGTTTCAAGGATATATCAAACATGCATTGAGCAGGATGTATATTGATCCACCTTTACACAGTCCAGCAAGAAATGAAATTAAAGTGTTGTGAATCAAAGCACATAACTCCCATTAGTGCAAAAGAGACAAGTATGTTGAGGAAGGCATATAAAGACGAAAAAGTCATTTTCAGTAAACACTTTTTTAGTGATGTGTCTTTCAGCCAAGCTGCCTGAATGTGTCTGTAACCCTTAACATCTGTAAAACATGCTCACAATGTATGCATGAGGTACATTTTTACTGAGATAAGTGGGTATTCAGCTATAGAATTTGCATGAATATTAATGAGCCTCTTGCAATTAAATCTCTGCACACCAGACTCAGTATTTACCCCAACTATGAATTCTTAGTGGTTTTAATTTAAACTACTTTTATTTATTGCCAATACATAATATTTTTCAGCCTGCAGAACTTCAGCAAGGGCTTGCACCATGAAGAAAAAAAATTAAGGCTCCTTATATTAATGCATAGTTAATGGCAGAATCTGAATTCCTCAAATAATAACTTCTACTAAACAGGCAATACTATTAGCACCTAACATTTCAAAGTAATCAGTGTAGATATATATATATATATAGAGAGAGAGAGAGTGTAAAAAAAGGCACTGCAGAGCGGTGGTTGCACACCTAAACTCTGCTGGATCCTACCTTTACTGATGGTGCAACATCAAACAAGTTACTTGACCACTATTGCTTTAGCAGACTTGTGTGCGAGTAGTTGGGGCAGTGATTTGTGACACTGTGGTGTCTACCTTTAAAAGGATTTCAGTTGCAACTGGTGTTTGTGATATCTTAAGCATTTCAAGATGTTGGGTGGAAAGTTGCTAAAAAGAGAAAAATCACTGTTCTTGTTTCAAGTAATGGCAGTGAAGTTTTTCTTCAGTCTATTCCTACAGTCAGTTAATATTTTTCTCACATTTTTTTCTTCTCTTTGCCTCTCTGCCCTCACTCTGGGGTTCACAGGCACAGCACTAGTTGTCCAGTGGGATCATGTACATCTGCAGGATAATTACAACCTGGGCAGTTTCACTTTTCAGGCCACCCTTCTCAATGATGGGCGTATCATTTTCGGCTACAAAGAAGTAAGTTGGGTGTGAAAATTGTCATTTAAGTAGGCAAATTACTTTATACGTGCCAAGAATTATTTTTTTTGGGGGGGGTCGCGGGGTGTGTGGAATATTTGAAAGTTAAGTTATACAAAATCATTTCATTATATGGCTTCTAAGATCACTGTTTTGCTGAAAAAGTAATTTTATTGTAGAACTGATGTTCATGTGATGGACTTGAAAACCATCAACATGGCTCAAGTGTGCTACTCTTGAATTTTAGTTGGCCTTTTTGAGGTTGTTGTAAGTATTAAGTGTTTAGTAAATTCTTGATTGTTTAGAATATACCTCTTGGGATTTGAAAGGTAGAGTCTAATCTGCTTAAGTAGTTCATCTAATTTGGGCCCGTTTGAAAACACTCAAGAATCAATGATTAGTATCAAAAGTTCATCTTTTTCCTGTAGCTGTCATTTCTTGGCAACTAACACATCTCAAAGTTTGTGTATTTCAAATAAGAAATAATTGGTTTGTATGTTTGTATTGGTTTGTATTTGGTGATAACCCTGATTAGACTGAGGCCATTTGGTTTGCCTTTATAGCACCAATATGTTGTTGTCTTGGTTGGACTCCTCTGTGTTCTCCAAGTGTTTCAAAATTTCAGTTGTTACTTTAGGTGATTTTCTTTTCTTGCTAGAGTTCCTAAATTAAATTTCATGCTAATGTGAATCAGAAGATAGATAAGCTCAGATCTCTAGGGACAAAGAACAAATGCTCTCTTTTTTTGGTTCTTTTAATCTCATTTTGGCATGCAAAGTGTGACCTTCTCTTCAACATGTCTCTCTGTTTTCCTCCTTATATTAAATATATATATATATTCAGTTACATGACTGATTGTCCAAACTTGAGGAAATCTGGGTTCTCTTCTCTCTCTGCAGTTAACTAGTAGTGTGAGCCTTCAGGCTCATTTTTCATGCCTGTGTTGAAGCCATGCATGTGAATGAAGCAGAAATAATAGTACTCCTCTCCTCTTCATTAGAAAGCTGCTGAGAATCTTGGTTATTCTACTAGCTGGAGTCATATATTCACCTAAGATAGATGTCTTTGCACCTTGCAAACAGAATGCTTTTACTGGATTAGCTTTGTAGACACAAGAAACTTCTGGTATGCCCACATCCCTGAGTTTCTTTATCTTATAAAAGACATGCTGATGCAAGGTCTGCTTTGGATCAGTTTCTGAATGTTATGAACGGTTTAGTAGCCTTAAGCTATCAAAATGTCATTTATTTTCATTTTTACTCCAGCTTCATGAAAGTTTTTCCCTGCTTAGCACAACGAAGCCTGTACTTCATCAAAGCAGTGTGCTCTAAAGTTGAAGCCTTTTTAGAGAAAAAACAGTATTTTTAAAGACTGTAGAAAAGTTTCTGCCTTCAAGACCCTGAGAATTGGGGAGGAACACTACTTCAATTTGTAATCTTAAAATAAATTTAACCAGAACTATACATCCATTCTGACATGAAAACGGGGACAGTTTCCAGAGACTAGTATTCTTGGTTATGGGATGCTTTCTGCTCTGTCTGTTATTGTGCAGCCCTGTGCAAAATGAAGCTAATATTGGTGACAGAAGCTGTTGCTCTAAATTACTAGTATCTTGCATTCATTTTGCATAAATATAAATGATGATGCAGAGTGCCAGGCAGTGGAAAACTATATTCATTTAGGCAGAGAGGAGGAAATAGACTACAACATTAATCACATCTGGATCCTTAGAATTTCATGCAAATGTGCTATTTAATCTATGGATAAACAATTTCTGTGCTTCAGTGGTGTAGGCTACTTGCTCTCACTGCACTACTGGAAGCTTCTTCCAGAGCCACAGTGCTTTTGTGGAGAAGAGTTATTAGTATTCTTTTTATTAATCCTGAGACAGAAAGAATTGGATTTTATAATCTTTGAAATCCCATTTCATAAGTTATTCTTGTCCTGAATGGTATTTCCAAACACCACTTTAGAAATGTTACACATAGTTCAGGAGAGAGAAAGTGGTAATAGTGACGTACAAGTGATCTGTAAATCTTTTGACAAAAGAATTTTGTAAAATCTTAGAATGTTACAACTAGAGTATTCCACTGGGAACTACTTGGGGAATGGATTTGGAGGCTGATATTTCCAGAAGTCTAGACTCTATTTGCAGCTTTTACTCCATTAAAACTACCTACTCCATTAAAACTGAGCTTTTCACTTAAATGAGGACGAATTAATAAAATTTCCAATTACTGATCAGACACAAGTTGTCTGAAAACTAAACTAGACTCTTGTAAATTTAAACTTGAGTCTAGTGTTTATAAATCTGGTTAGAAAATTATTACTTTTCCATTGCTGAATCCACTGGTTTCTGAGGAAGTCCTTCCTTCTAGAAACATTTCTCTTGGTGAGTCATGTCGTCAGGAGCCCCATTAGCTCCAGTAAGATTACTTGTATGAGTGCTCACTAGCAGGAGTAAAAGTTGTACAAGAAGATTTCTACCATCTTTTTGGTGCCATTTCATTTCAACATCATAATTCATCAAAAATGACAGTGATGTATGGCAAATCTGCGAGGTCCTCATTGCATTGTCATTGAAAGTCACCAAGCTGAAACATCATGTAAGAAATGCAGCAGAGAGGTTGCCTGTAACGTTATAAAGCATCTCACAGAGCTTCTATAATAGTAACATCAGGCGTCTATCTTGAAAAAAGTACTTTTAAAATAACTGCTAGTATACATTTAAGTTATGGACATTTATGTCTACAGACTTCAGGTAAATTTTACTTTTTATTTCTTATTTATTCAAACTATTTGAGATCACATTTTTCATATCCTTTGTTTTCCCACATCAGGTTTGCTACCTCATAAACCCAGTGTTGACCACTAAGGCAGGATATTGGCTGAGGTTTGCTGAGAATCAAAGAAGCTGTTCTGCCTGGTCTTCTGTGTTCTATTGTTTGCCCAATAGGAAGCAGTCTAAAATGCACAATTGTTACTCAAAATCCAGAATTGATTCAGACAAAAAAATAAATTTAGAAAAGGAACTGAGCCACCAGGATCATGAAATCCTGAGACATCAGAATAGCTTTCAGAAGAGTTAATGGGTAGGAGAAGGAGCAGTATTGTCAAGTATTCAAAATGTAAAACCAATTTGAAATATAGGAAGGTCCTATAGTAAGTCAAGTATTTATTTCTTTATCAATTTACTTTGTTTACAGTGCATACACCTTCCATTTTAAAGATAGCTTTGCTTAGACCAACTGTTAGCATTCTGGCAAATGGTTGATATGTCAGGAAACCAGTTGGCAGGAAAATTTTACTGATACACATTTACGTACGAAATACATTACAATGCAAACTAGCCAACAGAAGATAGTAATAATGAACATTTTCTGCAAACACTTCTTTGTGTATTGGTAGTGAATTCTCATCTCTTACGTTCTAAATTTCACAGTTCAACTCTCAAGAGATTTACTTGGTTTTGAACAAATATTCTATATAGTCCTTTCTCATTAGTGCTTAGAGATAACGTTCCTTAGTGTAGCATTTGTTTTCTTTTTCTGTCCATTATGAATTAGGCAAAGGTACCAAAGGCTTTGTTAATGGTTTAGGATATTTTTTTAATTTCATTGGCTTGCAGGCTTTCTTTGTTCATTTAAAAAGTAATGACTTTATTTATGTAGTCATCCAGAAACCATTATTAAAGCTGAAAAGCTTGTTCAAATTGCCCGATATATGTGAAGTTGGAAAATAATTCTAAAAGAGACTTGTAGAATTTCTTTCTACTATGAAAGGAGGCAGAATTGAATGGAACTGATTAAGTGCTAGCTCTTAGAATAGATGTTCCTGCTATGCATGATGGAAAATACTTTGTTTTCAGTAATAAGACTCCAAATCTTGTGATTGTTTCCTGAAAATAAAATAATAAAAAAGTCTTTGTGGATATTCTGCTGCATTATTAATGTCTGGCATTTCTCTGCTTCTGTTATTATTATCACAAATACTAACATGGAAACAGGATCTTTGATTTTATAAAGTGATCTATGTATACAATTTAAAATTCCTGATTAAGTCTTGTGCATTTTGGTGTGTAATTAATAACTATTTAGGAAACTGGCAATGAAAACCTTATATAAGTACCACTGTGTTCCTAATTATTATTTTGCAGCATACTCTGGCTCTTGCCTTTGACTCAGTTTTGAATTGGCACAATAGTTGCTCCCTGCTTACCATCTCCTTCAGAATAAGGTCAGAGGTCGTTATTTCATTCTTTTTTTGAAGGGTAAGGTTCTGACGTCCTCAAAGTTGAAAAGAATCAAATCTGAGAACTCTGTCTAGATAACTGATCTCAATGATGAATAGAATTCAACATGAATTCTATATATCTTTCTCCCTATTGCTGAAGTGTATAATCGAAAATATAGATTTCAATGGCCGAGCAGTAAGGTGTGTTTTGGAAGCTTATTCATAAACTGCTGACTTTTACAACACAACATTTCATATAGTAACACACACTTTGGTGTCATATGGTCTCTGGTAATACACATTTTGGAATGATTCTGGTTAAAAATCATCCTCTCAATATAATGCCATAAAACCTCCGTCACCCACTAGCAACCACTGACACATTCTTACTTTACTGTTCAACTGTTTAACATGTCAGCTTGTCACAGCGTATCTTGCCATTCCAATGAGGAATTCAGAGCACCGTGTTTTGCTGTAATTTTCAATATTTTTTTTTAATCATTTACTACAAGTCTTCTGTCAAAAGGGCATGTTTCCTAATAGGCCATTATATGGTAAAAGCCTGTTTTATCTTGACATCTTATTCAAAAGATTTCACCTATAAAATGGCACTCACTACACTCATCACTGAATGACTCTGAAGTATTCAGTTCTGTAAAATTATGTCTTTTTCCATACTTTATAAATAAACATACAGCCTTGCAAATACAGGTTTAATAATGCCGTGGTTTTTCAAGATAACAAGAGAGCTTTCCTGGGTCATGGATTCCCTCCTACTTTAACTTCATTTTTGTCTATATGACGATATGTTTGAAACAGTCTTTACTCAGTTTGAAAAGCTGGGTATACTGACAATATTTACTTCCCTTACACAAACACTTGTTTCTAAACCTGTTTCTGAAACATACATCCAAAATTTTGGCTGCTTCTTGTGTTAGACTGGACACTATTACAACTTCCTTATTTGTTTTAGAAAATGATTCTTCAAATTCTTCATTCTCACTAGAATGCCCAGCAGAAGAGCATAGACACCTGCAGGGTTTTGTGCAAAATTTACTGCAATGTTTCTGGTCCGAAATTTTCTAATTCCTCCTGAATTTTTTTGTTTTTATTCTCTGTTCAATTTGGCTACTTTTTCTTCTTTTCGTAGAAGATATGACTGAGTCACCCATAATTTTTATTAAATAGTGAAACCAAAAGTGTCTTTCAAGCTCTGAAACAAGTAATAATGAAAATAAATTTATTTTAGAAAAAACAAATGACAAAACTAAAAAAAAAATTGTGGTATTTGTATTTTGGGGGAGAGTGTGTGACCACAAAAAACAAACACCCCAGAAATTAGTTTGCTGTTATAAATTTTGAGGGAAATAGCCAAATTGTTCAATTAATCACAAATTCAGAAAAAATGTGTGATAAGACATGAGATTTAAAATTCAGGAGGCTTATTCAAGGAGACATGAGTGCAACTTCTCCTGGTTTTTGCACTCACACATAAAAATTAGTGTAATGTACCATGTTCTGAGCTGCCAATTTTCCCAATTTCACCTAGACACCCATAAGTCCATGGGGCTAGATGGGGTTTACCTGAGAGTACTCAAAGAGCTGTCAGGAGAGCTCACCAAGCCTCTCTCCGTCATTTTTCAACAATCATGGTCTACAAGGGAGTGTTGGGAACAAGGAGAAGAACAGTTAATGATGCTCAACTCAAATACCAACAGTCACGCCATCAACTGACAAGTAGACAATGCTAAGTCCCCGTTCCTGGATGTGTATCCAGGTTTTTACTTTGGGATTTTTCTGCTATCTGAAAAATACTGGCCAACAGAATAATTTTGGTGGTTTTACACAGGTAAAAGCCAGAGTAGACTATTAGATTAGCTGAGCTAGCACCTTGTATCTCAGTTTCTTACACTTGATCTAGTTTCATCTGTCTTCACCCTGTTAATTTCTGGTTAAGTGAAGGCCAGCTCTGAGAAATAAGATATTCAGCTGTGATATGAAAGCAGCAGTGGGTATAAAATTATTATTTCCCCTAGTAGTTAATTCCAGTGGTTAATAACATTCAATCATATAAACGCGTGGCTCATTCAACTTTGAAGATATCTATCTGTGACTTCCAGCTTCTGATTATACCTTTCTGCGCTAGATGAAAAAACTGTAGCCCCTGAATAATTTCTCCCCATGGCAGTACTTGTTTATGGCAATCTAACCAGCTTCCCATTTTCCCTTTGAGAAGCCAAATAGATAGAGATCTTTGACTCTTCTGTTAGTGGCATATGAGAACTGTAAAAGCTTTTAAAATATTTTCATGGCTCTTTTAATCTTACTTTTCTTAAGTTTTCATCATGTTTTTAAGAAATAGATCCTCCCAAAGTCTGTGTAACATTTCAGTTATGATCTATTGTGCAAGTACAAGGAAAGTGGCCACCCCTCCAAGGCTATGTTTCATTGTTTTTGTAACCAAATATCTATTCATTTATGTTTTCTTGCTGTGACGTCCCTTCTGACAGCTAGAGTTGTTCATCCACTACAATACTGAGTTATTTAGGACTTTTAATTTACACTGGTTCATTCTGGCAGCGCTGTTATTTTAATCTAAATTTTATTCCTTCAATATTTCATATATATCTTCCTGTTTTGTCTTCCAGATTCCTGTTGCTGTGACTCAGATAAGTTCGACCAACCACCCAGTGAAAGTGGGACTCTCAGATGCATTTGTGGTCGTGCACAGGATCCAGCAAATTCCCAGTATGTAGAATTGTAGTGGTGCTAATGTTTTGGAGCCTGAGAAATTAGTATAAGCTGATTTCATCAAGGATGATTAACTGCACAACAAATCACTTAGCTAATTTCAGCTTGTTAATTCAAGTGTAATTTTATTTGCTTGATAATTCCCAATGTGGCTTTCTCTGTCATTGTTTCTTTTGAGCTGATAAATTAAGTAAATAAAACTAAATGGCCAGCCAAATAATGTAAAATCAACCAGCACAATTTGGTATTTCATAAGATATTTTATCTGGAATATTTCTCCATATCCATGGTAGGGAAGAAGCAAACTGTTCAGAAAAATCATCTGTCTCCCAAAGAGAAATATATCCAGGATAGAAGTTCTTGGTGCTTTACATTCTGAACTTCAAATTAATATATACATTTTAGTAAGAGAAAAGAAGAGGACATGTAGTTATTAAATAACATCTTGGGCTCACATAGTCATAGCAACAGTAATGCAGGTGACATTTAATCAAGTGTGATTTCTTTGATGCTTTGTTTTAACAAACTGTGTGCAGAACCAGAATCGTTTGATATTGTTTAGCCATTACAGAGTATGCTCACTTTCCAAGTCTGCTAGTGTTATTTATTTGGAGCAAATTTACTAAGTTCAATTTTTGATGATCCCCTAATAGCAGGATGTAGATGGAAGGAGCTGTGCTTGAACCAGCATTTTAGGACTGAGTCCAGGCACATTCTCTTAAAGTGAACCCTGGCAGAGATGTAATGCAGATTAAGCTCCTAGGGACTGGCTTGATCCATCCCATCTTTAAGGCAGTCTGCAGATGGGGGTGGCACTGAAGTTGCAGGTACCATCGCCTCTCATCTTATCCTACCCCCTCATTATCCTACCCCCTCATCACATTAAGCAGTCTTTGATACAAGGGAGTTTTAAGTGTCTTAACACAGGGAAGACTGAACATTTCAGTATCATCTATTGCTTGTTCTGAGCTCAGATTAGTGTGAAAGAGGTTGGCGTGTCCAGATTTCACTTACAAGATCAGATCTTGGAAGAAATTTGTTTCTGAAGTATGAATTAGATGTGATGTGCCTATGGTCGCATGGATTGCTTTTGAGTGCTTAGGAACAAATGAATCTAGGCAACTGATTTCAGCAATTTGAGTGATGTTTGTGAGTGAATGATCTGAATATTTTTATGAGTCTTCAGCTTGTAAGAGCTCCTAAAATGAATTCAGGTGGAAATTAGGTTGATTGACTTTTCCAAAGGGTTTATGAGAACAGTCACACAGAAATTAAATGTAAGAGATGCAAGCAGTATGCAGACCTTTTGTCACTAGGCCTCTGTCATCAAACAACACAAAAGGACTTGTTTTAGATTTACATATTTCATATGCAAAGTACGTGGTATATGTGAGTCTTTATTCTAGTTTGAATGTTTCCTTCGGTAGCAAAGTTTCAGATGCACCTTGTTTTTCTGTCACTACATAACATTGGTTTTGTTGAACACACTGTTCCTTACTAGTCTTCTGGTTTTAGTATTTCTGTAAACCTTTTTGTCACATGGCACTTTCTGCTAAGTGAAATGACTGTAATTACCAGAAAATCTGCCGAGTGTTTCATCTTAAACTTACTCTGCTCATTAAGTTACATTAAGGAGTGTCAGATGAGTAGAATAGAATGTGGGTGAACAGTCTAAAATGTGCCACTGCAGCAACAGTTTTGATAGCATTAGTTCTATATTACTCTGTGTAATGCAGCACTTTTCTCCTTAATGACTGGTTCTCTGGATGGTGGTAATTCATGATTATTTTTGCTAGTTTGCAGCTTACACTAGAGCTAGTATGAGTCAAGGGAACCATCAGTTTGCAGTAGATTTTCCCAAAGTTAAATTGTGCTTTCAATGATACAGGTTTATATTAGGATGTACAGGCAACATAATAGCACCCTGACAGAACTGATAAATAATGTTGGTCTACAGAGAGCCATTGTTATACGCTCTTAAAATATGCATGTTCTTGCATTCTTGTTTTTCAGAGGTGTTAAATCATCCATGGCTATGGCTCTAGTTAATTACTAAATAAGTGATATGATAGAATTGCTGGTTTAGTTTATTTGTTAGCTCCTAAAGAGAGGGAAAGAATATAAATTGCTGTTTGCTTGTCCCAAAAGAAGGCAAAGATAGTATAGCTATTAGTTCATGCTTACTACTTTAGCAAAGACTTTTCCATCAACAGAACCCAGTTTCCCATTATGTTCATGATTAGTTATAAAAAAAACCCCACCAAACAACCAAACACAAATCAAACAAAAATTAAAAAAAATCCCAACTCTGCTGTTTTATGTTTGGATTTGTCAGTTATTTTTGTATACATCTTGCATTTGAAAATAAAACATTATGTATAAAACAAGCCT
Source organism: Nycticryphes semicollaris (assembly GCA_013400055.1). Taxonomy (NCBI): domain Eukaryota; kingdom Metazoa; phylum Chordata; class Aves; order Charadriiformes; family Rostratulidae; genus Nycticryphes; species Nycticryphes semicollaris. The sequence goes on along the minus strand of VXBJ01002094.1, from coordinate 604,533 downwards.
ATTTAACAAAAATATCCTGACAATTTTCTAAAATGCTGAATATCTTTGGTGCACTTCGTAACTTAGTGTTTTAAAATTACAGTATATTACTCCCAGTTTTATTTAATTAATTTTGGAATATTTAGATTTTATCAGACTTTTTCAGACATACTGCCCAAAACATTAGTAATATTTTTTTTTAATACTTGTGAAAGGTGAATTCTAAAGCCAGGCAAACATATTTCATTCTGAGGAGAGAAAAACATGCTTTTGATCAGCCATTTCATTTCAAAAGTGTATTTTAATGAGTGCTGAAAAGGATGCTTTTGAAGAGCCAGGAGCAAAAAGAAACGCTTTTCTGGACGTTTTGAAATAGAGGAACTTGAGTATTTCATACCTATTTTTTTTTAATGTACTCCTACATATAAAGGCATTATAGTATTACCTTTTTATCTGTCCCTAAAAGAGTAAGGTACCTACATATTTTCACCTTATCTTTTAAGAATTCAAGAGAGGAGGGGAGGGGAGAGGGGAAGGGGAGAAAGGAAAGGAGAGGAGGGGATAGGAGAGAATTTTTCATCTTGATCTGCTACTATTGCTTATATATAGACAATGTCTTTATTTTTGAGCCTGTATGTGGTACTATTATATTGATGCAGATGGGCCACTATTTTATATTTATATATAAGTATACATATAGATACTTATGTCTTTATATACTTTGGATACTTTGGAATGAATGCTTAGGGGAGAAGGGAAGCAAAATTTTGCTTGACACCAAAGTTAAAAAAAAAAAGCCCTAAATTCCGATTTATATGTCAGCAAAATGACAAACTAAGTACATAGATTTTAGAGGAAAAGTTTCTGCTTCTTCCAGGTAATTCAAGTAAAGCGGGCCAGGCTCTGGATTTCTGCTTTTGGTTTGTCTGACAAGTTAGAGCGACCACCGTGTTTTCTTCTTCTTCAGACAGGCTGAACACTTGTACATTAACTATTTTTCTTTTCTAACAAAGACACTAAGACAAAACATGGCTGGTGAAGAGAAAGCTGGGAACTAGTTCCTTCGGCAAGTCTTGTCTTCTCCCCTTTTTTCAAAATCTTCACTGCATCAGAAACCTTGGCCCTGTCCCATTGCAACCACCATCTCTTCCCTGTTTTTTTTATATTTTTTTTTCTCAGCCATCCTTTGCATTCTGCTCTTGCTCCTTCTTTCAGTCACCTACAGTGTCCTTTGCTCTCCCTTCTGCAGAATCCCACAATCTCTCTCTAATTTCATTATTATCTTTCTTCCTCTATGCCTTGCCTTTCCTTCAGGGTTACTGCATTTCTGCCCTTTGTTTCAGTGCTTTCTTCCAATTTGTCTTACAATTAGCCTTTTACTGTGCATGAAGAAGAAAAGAAAAAGCATTTCCTGCAACCGAGGAAATTTTAGCAATCCCACTAGTAAGCCTGCCCAGATTGTGCTTTGTTTTCCATGACAGCATGAAATTCAGTAGTAAAATGAGAGAGTGCCAGATTCAGGGGGTCTACACAGTGAATTACTTACACTTACAGATAGTGGCTGGGTTTTTTTTCTCCATGATGAGACATAATTCTTCATTATCTTGGCCTCTACTGTATTAGGTACATCTCTTTTAAGAAATCCATACCTTGACAACCCAACATTTAATGACACTAGAAATTATTCAGCAACACTGTGTACATAAATGAAATAGCTGAGCTATGTGTTAGTAATATTCCAGTTTCAGTGCAATTAGTGCCACTCAATATGTAGTCTAACTCAAGCCTATAATTGACCACCCTGCATGTTATAAGTGTTTGATGAAGATTTCTTTCGAGTTTGTTTACGGTGGTGAAGCCCCTGAAAGACCCTTACCATTACCTTCCTGAAGGGTAAAAGACTAGTAGTTTCTGTTGTGCTATTTATTGTATAAAGGCACAGCACCATCTGCGAAATCACAAAGTCTAGTTTGCTGCTGCCTTAGTAGTAACGATGTCATTTACCTCTGTGCAAAGTGAGCCCTGAAGTTATTGTTCTAAATTTGCAGTGTTTATTCTTGCTTTCCACTAGTGTAACTAATTCCACAGAGTGCAAACACCTCCAGCCCTGCATGTTTATCTGATGGCTCAAAAGAGTTTAGCTGGACATCTGGGTTCCTTGGTGCTACATGTCTGATTGAGGAGCAGCATGGGAAAGAGATTGCATGCTATCAATCTTAGTTTGCGTAACAGCGCTTCAGGGACTGGCTCGAGGTGATTAAAATTTAAAATGTTCTAATTGGCCGTAACTGGTGATTGACTAATCTCAGAGTTAGGCAGTTCAGTGCATGGTGGCTTAAGGGGATAAAACATGTTTTTCACACCTAGATACTGTACTAGGAGCAACTCAGATGGTATCAGGAGTTGGGGTAAATCTGAAAGGACATAAAGAGTTTCAAAGTAGATGATACCTGCTAGGCACAGTGTGTTTGTCCGGAACAGCTTTTTCTATATTATTCATAAAGCAGGTATTTTCAGAGCCTACCACGCTGGTTTGCTTATTCACAGATTATATGTCTTTGAGGAGCACCTTCCAGGTTTTAAAGGATTTCTTAATAATTTTTAGGACAATGATAAAATTAATACAATTAGGGAATCTGAGTTTTGATCTAGATTAAGACGTGTGTGTAATAGTCCATGACAAAGAGCAATTATGGTGGTAGTTTGATTACAGACATGTTTGATCCCAGTGTCAGTGCCTCATGAATTAATTAGTTAATATTAATATGTTTAGCAATCTGAAGCTGTTAAAAACAAAGAACAAAAATTTCTTTGACATTCTGATTGCCTTACTTTTTGTAGCGATAGCAATCAGACATACAAGGCAAAAAAAAATATATTTTTGCATTAAAATTTTATTCAACCAGTACTGCTAAACAAAGTCCCTATTAAGCAAAACCAGTGGCTGTATCGTACACCAGCTGTGCCCAACCCTTCTGGTTTTCACCCTTATATTTTTTCGCAAATTGCTTGCAGTATAAGCTGTATATGTTTCATAAATTGTTTGCTTCAAATTGACTTCTGCATAATCACATGCACCCTCCTACCATTTGTGTTTTCTCTATGAACTAGACTTAAAAATGAAAAATGCAGCTATATGAATACATATGGCCTTGTTTAGCAGTTTTTGCTGGGTATATGGCCAATCTCAATTCCCTAGAAGTCTTTCACTGACAAGGATTTTTATTTTCGTGAACATATAATTTAAAAAATCAGACTGACTTCTCCAATATTTTCACATTCACTGGGTTGCAGGTTTTAGCTGAGGAATGCCATGTGTGGAAAAGTGATTATGTGATGGAAAAGTACCAGAGAGATCGTGTATCTGTTGGTCACGGAATGGTTTATTACTAGCTACTGGCCTTTCAGGTATCTCAGGAAGTCATTGGTGCTCTTCTGGCACGGCTCCATCTTCAGAGCACTCTATTTCAGACTTTTCATTAGCTCTGGAAGTTCAGTTTCATTGAATATTTATATGACATTATTTAGCTTAAAAGTACAGTGATAAAACTACATAGAAATATTTTGTCACACCAGAATCTCGCACATCTATAATTTACCAATCCATTGGTTAATCCCTTTAAGGGATTCTTTCAACTGGCCTTCTGACCCATCATGTTATCTCTCTAGGTCACCGAGGAATGTACTTAACCGCAAGTACTGGTGCTTTTTTCAGCTTTTTTTGCTGGGACTGTACCTTTGGCCTTCTATTCAAAGATAGCATATGTACATGTCAGAGAAACAAACCAAAGAACAATTTGGACCATGCTGTAAATTCAACCAAATGCAGAAAAAAATGGACATTGTTATAGGGAAAAAAAAAAATTAATCGTTTATATCATTCTGTTAAAAAGCGTGTTTGAGATACTCAGACCTACAGAAAAGTAAAATATTTTTATGACTAGGAATACATACATATTTTCTGAAATTCAGAATTAGGAATGATACTTCAAGAGTATATATGTATGCAAAACATCCTTTTCTTTTTCTGCCTTTTCTGTAAGACTTCTTTTCAGTAAAATACCTTCATATGCTGCTTAAATTTTTTGTCTGTTACTACATCATATGATTTCACTAGATCATGGCAAGTTGAGGTGCATACTGAAGCATGTGGGCTCATAAGCTCTTTGTGATTCTGCACTTGTAATTGTTTCTAAAAGAGCTAAACAGACAGCATAAGACAAATAACAAGTTCCACCTCAGTGAAAGGCAGTGTGTGTTGGCTTAGAGCAGGAGTGTTGTTTGGAGAAGTTGAAGCGGATGGTGTCTGGGGAGAATAGTAATTTTTGTTTATCCTGTTCAGTTTAGCTTTTCTAGCCTGTTTTGTTAAGGGGACACAGGCTCAGAATTCTAAATTGGGAGGAAAAAGTGTATTTTGAGAAGCTAAGGATGGCATGTTTCAAGTTGGACTTTCAAAAGAATCTGCACCTGCATTTTTTTGCAACCTAGCCACGTAGATAAATTTGAACATTCCATGTTTCTAACCACCTGCTTGCAAGTATATACAAAGCTGTTAGAAGGTGACTATGCAAATACCTCTCTGTGCTTACGTTTCTTACAGTAGATAGACCCCTTGTATGCAAACTCACCACCTGTACTTGGCAGTTTTCTTCCTGAAGAAGAAAAGATCAAACCAGAGTCTACTAAGCAGGGGATTTAATGGGATCAATAGCCATGCTGAACTATGCCTGATTACAAATTATATTTTCTTTTATAACAAACCTAATTATCTTAAAATCAGTGATTTTTTTTTTTAGAAACTTCATGCACTGTGTGATATAAAAGTGCCTCTGACTTCAGTCACTGATTCTTACTAGATTTTTGGAAAGCCATAAGCTCCTTATTTCTTGTAAAGTCCTGTGAAGAGACTGTTAGGAAAGGTTCAGAGTAAACAGAATTATGGCATGCCAGTCTATAGTTAATATCACTGATGAGATGAAATAGAGTTCAATTAAAGTGCCAGCACCCACCATTTTAATTTATGTATTCATTTGCTTTTTTTTTTTTGGACAGAAGGATAGAGATTTATGTGGAAACAAATTACAGCCTTCAGCATTGTCAGGAGTTCATTTCAAACACATTTCCTGATCGCTCTGATTTGGCAGGGGCTTTTATGGGACTTACCATCATGGGAGCATAAACCTCTCACTGCTGGCAAGAAGTTTTCCCCAACCCAGCACAAGATTAGTTTTGTCTTGAAAACCCTTTCTGTCCAGTGTCGCCGAAGGACACAGCTAAGGCATTTATTTGGGTGAACATTTGGGACATCCCCATATCTATCCTTTAATTTGTCAGAATTACATTGTAGGTAAAACATAAAACTAGCAAATTTTAGGTGCGTTTCATACCAAAATTAAAATTTGATATCAGGAGGAATGAAGCTATAGCGAAGTCAGCTTCAAACAGAAAGAGGAACTGCTTGGCAAAGGTTGTGATTTGGAGCTAAATGAAATATTATTATCTGAAAGCCAGACATTGCCTACTTGTGGCTGAGAGTTTGCGGTGAGAAAGGGCAGAGAAGCATGCTACCCCCACAGCAAACCTGGCTGATGCAGGAGGAAGTTATCCCAGGCAATACAGTCCTGCTTCCCTCCCCCTTCCCTCCTCAGAGATTCCCCTACTTGTTCCAGCTGATGTCAATAAGTTGATGGTTATTTGCTGTGCGGTGTAAGGGTCGTTCCCTTTTAGGTGTTGGCCATCCCTGTTTCTTAGTAAGCCTCATCCATGTGAGTCAAGAAGCAGAGACCCTAGCCACAGGACACCTTAGTGTACTTTATCTGTTCCCTTAAAATTTAGTATTTATTCCATTATTTATTTTAGTTGAGATTCCTTTTTCTGTCCGAAAAATGCCTACAACATCCTTCCTAACAAGAGATTATGAAAAACTTTGGATTTGTAACCTTCGAACCATAGAATCATAGAACGGTTAGAGTTGGAAGGGACTGTAAAGGTCATCAAGTTCCAACCCCTCTGCCACAGGCATGGACACCTCCCACTAGAGCAAGTTGCTCAAAGCCCCATCCAGCCTGGTCTTGAACACTTGTAGGGATGGGGATTTGGTGCCATGTGATTGCTTAACAGCTGGGGAGCCCACATGATCCCACTTCAACCTGCAGAAATGCAGCCTCTATACCAAGCAACAAGGTGCGCCTTAATCCATTCAGGGATGGCAACACAGAACACTGACTATGATTGAATTTCTGGCTGTCTGCAATTCCTTGTCTTCTGTAGACTCAGACCAGCCATTGACCAGAGTAATCTGTTAATCCTTTGCATGTAACCTTGTATTCCTCTCTGGCATGATTCCATAAAGTCAGTGATTATATTTAGCATTCACTGCAGTTAGTTTACCAGGCCTTCAAAAAGGACATAAATTTGAATCCAGTGGACCAGGAAATCATCATTATGGTGTCAGGATGTCAGTATAGGCGGTACTTTTACTTTGCAAATATACAAGCTTGCCAGTCTGCATTGCAGCCGTGCACTTGAAATCTGTAATATTTGGAATACTTCATAGGATATTGATCTAGAAACTAACAATTATGTGATTTATTTTTTTTTTCACATTTCTCTTCTGCTTGGGTCTTACAGTCATCTGTGTGTTCAAAGCCCATGAGAACAGTATATTGACAATATTACATTTCTGAGAAACTAAGATGCAGTTAGCTTGTGTAAATATTATGCATAGCATTGGCTGCTTAGGAAGACTTGTCTTCTCTAATGTTATAATATGAAAAAAAATGTTCCAGTACACTTAGATGTGAGGCAGCTTGTAGCTAACAAATTTGATTAAGCAATGAAATCAGTTTTGTTTGCTCATCTTGACAACAGACAAAGTGAGCATATAAAGCATTTCTCTCAAGTCTGTAAGCTGTGAAATGTCTTAAGAAAGCAAGCATCTGAAATGTACCCAAAAATGTCTGACAGTATACTCTCTTAGAATTTCTGCTTAAATGAATGACTAAGATGCCTGTGAGCACACTCAGCGTTTTCATTATCCCCTTACTGGGAATAGGTACCTATTTTGTCAGCTCTGACGGTTTCTCAAGTGAAAAATTCTGTCTGTACCTTTTACATGTTCCTTCACGGTGTCAAAAGTTAAATATTCGTGAGGAAAATTGGTGCCGTGTGCATCTGAGGAACTGTGAGCAACAATTATATCACCTATATTTCACAAGCTACAGACTGTAAAATAGTTAAGTGTGAAAATATTTTTATTTTTCCTTCCTGGTAGATGTCCGTAGAAGAACAATATATGAGTACCACAGGGTCGAGCTACAGATGTCAAAGATTACCAATCTCTCAGCTGTTGAAATGATACCTCTTCCAAGTAAGTAAAACAACGTGGGCAGGAGCCACACACACAATTTTAAATATTTTGATTCATCTGTGGACTTGGAATCATGGAAAAATTCATTGGTCCTCTCTCAGATTTATTTCCAAGTGGTTGATGCATTATCCAGTGCATCCTTACGTATCTCAAGTTAGTTTACAGATGTATAGCTCCCTGTAGGTATTGAATAAAAATCTGTGCCAAATCCTTTTTCAGAAGAATTATTTTATTTGCTTTAAAATTGTTTCCTCAAGAAAAAAATAACTGTTTTCATGCTTGCAAGGCAAATACAGATTCATATGTGTCCTGTGTTTCACAGTGCATAGGAGTATCCCCAAACACATTTTGCCGTTCATCTTCCTCATTTGTCCGAGGCAAAAACTACATTGTTTAGAAATCTCTGGGTTTAAACTGCCAGCTGTACCTCTGTAGAAAAAAAAAAAAAGAGAGAAACAGCTATTTTTCTTTTTTCTAATCCAATTCTAGTTGTTGCACACTTGCCTGCCAGTCATATTATCTATGTATGTCTGAATGTTAGCAACACCAAGGAATAATGGAGCCAGGGAAGAAAGGGAATAATTATTATTAAGCAAAAAGGTAAAAATATAGCCATGAAGCTGACTGAACATATGTGGAAGTGGGATTACATTTAAAAATGGAATCCTATAGATAAAAAATACCTCTGTGTACAAGTGCAATGCATTGTAATAGTCTGGATTTAGCATTTTATTTTGAACGTATGTGAATCTTGTTGAGCCCTAAGTATGTTTTATCAGAAGATACATCCTTCATTTGTGTTTTTTTATGAGAAGTATTTGTGAGACTAATGTAGTAATTTCTGTTTGTTTATCTACGTCCCAGCTTGTCTCCAGTTTACCAGCTGCGGTCCTTGTGTCACTGCCCAGATTGGTTTCAACTGCAGCTGGTGCAGTAAACTCCAAAGGTAAGGAAAGATATTTTTCCTTTTTGTTTGGGTATGCAGCTGTGCTCAAAGGATATCCAAAATCATTGTCCATAACTTATTCACCACAAAGGGTTATTATACTTAGGTCTTACATGCATGCATTCATACAAACATACACCTCAGTTGCGATTACTAGCCACACATCATTATTCCATTTAACTTCAGCAAAAAAATTAGGCAATAAATTGTTTGGGGACTTAAGCCATTGTTCCTATTTCCTTAACCCTATGTTAAAATACTTTTGAAGAAGAATGAGAAGTAAAAATCATAATAAAATTCGTATTTTCTCCCTGTATCCGTGGCTTCATCAAAAATAATTTAACTGCATGGAGATGTGGGGTGGTAATTTAACTATGAAAGACATGCTTGTTCTCTTAAGAGTAGGAAGACATACACATCCAAAGACTCAGAGACTTCTGTCTTTCAACCTTGCATTATGCTTAGTGGGTATGTTGGGTCTCCTCAGCCTCCCACTGTCTTATAGAGGACAGTCAAGTCAGTAGCAGGAGCCATTTAGACTGTGGATCAGCTGGAGCATAGACAGCAAAATGGAAACTGCACCTTATCTTTTCCAAAAAGTTCTTTACTCACTGACCTTCATGGACCTTCACAGCAAGAATTTATTTAACACCAGTTCTGTGACACAAAATTCAGGATCATAATGGATATTTATTGTAGTTGTGTTTTTCAACTCTAGTGATTTGTTTTGAATATTATGTATAAAATGGATGCACGATGAAAGGAGAAAATGTTATTATCAGTCTAAAACAGTGTCATAATTTGACACCATGCTAAAGAACTGATAAATAGCTGATGAACGTGGTACAGAATTGAGAACGTTGGGTCACATTTATGTTTTCCTAAGCTTCTCCTCCCTTACTAAGTGATTTGAGATGTCACTCTGTTGACAATTTGTCTTGCAAAAAACTCTTGAATGGAATTAGAGCCAAACGAAATTATTTCACAGAAGACATATCAGACACCTTCAAGAGTAAGGATACTTGTAGAAAACTGTTCCAAGCAAGCATGGAGAGGTCTTGCTTCCCTTAGCCAACTTCTTGCTTTCAAGCATTGCTTGATTCTACTTAGATTAATAAATGTTGTAGCACTGAGAATCTGTTGGCTTTGGTTTGAGCAAGGTCTGTCACTTGTGTTCTCATTTCTCTTTTGATAAATTAAATTCTAGCAGGTAATATTTGCAGAGATGGTAAAGTTCAGACCTCTGACAGAGAACAGGCAAACCTTGAGATCTGTTGTTTTGCTTTGTCATTTCTGAAGAACTGAGTCGGTCCCAAGTTCTGAAATTGCTGGAAAATCTGTTTTGCTCACAGAGGCCCAAATTCACTGTGCAGAACTAAAGGAGTTTTATCCTTCACCTTTCACAGGAAACAACACCAGGCATGTAATTGCACTGTGTTTCCTTCCACGTATTTAGGTGAATTTGTGGTAGCCCTTTCACAACCAGCAAGTTGTAATTTACTGCTGAAAAATAGACAGTCTCAATTTCTATACAATTAAAGTTGGCATGAAAAAAATGCTTTTTGTTTTGCCTGTGAAGATCACACTGCAATCGAAGATGAACCTACTGTGAGAGAGTCCTGCACTTCTCCCCAAAAACAGCTGGCTCCATGCTGCAGCACAGTTGTGTCTTTGACAAGCTGCAGCAGATAGACTGAACAGTTTTATTGCTGTTAATTAGCCCATTACTGACAGTAGTGGGACTGTCATTTCACACAGGCTGTGTTTGGACATTGTTTGACTATCAGCAAAAGCAGGAACTAGAGTTGATTCCTTTTCAAAAAAATAAAAAGGATGGATCCAGAAAGGCAGATTAAGATTATGCTTCTACACTGGAATTTCAGTAGTTTTAAAACAGTCATACCGTTCAATTTGTTATCTATAAAGATGAGTGGTGTTCAGCCAGATTTAGGCAAATGGAGAATTGTGTATAGAATCATAAAATATTTCAGAATGGAAGGATCCACTAGAGGTAATCTAGCCTAACCTCCTGCTCAAACCAGGGCCAGCTGTGAGATTAGAGCAGTCTGTTCATTACTTTGTTCAACTGAGTCTTGAAAACCTCTGAGGATTGGTCCCATCCCCTGAACATCTCAACTTTATACTAGTTTTTACTTATTTTCTCCAGAAACATGGTTTTGATGATGATGGCTGTCTTAGACCCCATTGCCTTTCTTGGCTCATCTCCTCCAGCATCTGAAATGGGCAGCTTATTCAGCTTGTTTCAACCAATTTAGTTCTACAGAGAAGCACATCTGAAATAATAAGATGATACATATGTTGTGAAATGAGGGGTTCCTAAATGCGAAGATTCACAGAATCTTCATGGTTGGAAGGGACCTTTTTGATCATCGAGTCC
>VXBJ01002094.1:550641-593769 GCA_013400055.1 Nycticryphes semicollaris | reverse complement strand
CCAGTTCCCTCAGCCTCTCCTCATAGGACTTGTTCTCTAGACCCCTCACCAGCTTGCTAGCTCTTCTCTGGACACGCTCCAGCACAATGTCCTTCTTGTAGTGAGGAGCCCAGAACTGAACACAGTACTCAAGGTGAGGCCTCACCAGTGCTGAGTACAGGGGCACAATCACTTCCCTACTCCTGCTGGCCACACTATTCCCGATACTGAGCATTGATTTAGTTAGAGTACATTACACTGTAGAATCATTGTGTTCAGGACTCCTTCCTGTCTCAGCTGTGACAATTTTTTGCTCCCTACCAGTTCTATGTGCTCTCACTTTCCTTCTAGTCCAGTTCCTGTCTTTTTTGAGTTTGCTACTCCTCAGCATGGTTACTCATTTTAGGGAGATACAAAAAAAGGGCTTATGCTATTCTCAGTGTAGGTGACTGGATCACAGACTACTCAAAATCATTTACTTCAGTACCACATTGTGGTTTTGCTTCCCTCAAAAATAAATTCTCTGTGTTAAAATGTTCCTTTTGCATGTGATAAAGAAGCACTTGCTCAACAAGAAAACCTAACTGTTGTGGTTAAAAATCACAAAGGATGGAAAGTTCTTTCATCACAGTGCTCCAGCTTTTATTCTGTGTCACTGCTCTTCAGTCACCAGCCTTGTAAATCAACCTAGACTGTTATCTCCTGTTGTGATATACATTGCACTGCTGCAGCAGAAGAAAATCTGCTTGGAAAAACAAGAGCAAATCATTACATGAAGTATTAACTTAGACATTTCGGAAGTGCCTAGAATATAAAGAAAATTAATATATTTGCAGTCTACTTTCAAATGAATGCTTATAGGGCTTCTGTAGCAGTGCTTCTGAGTTGCAAAGCTGAGTGAACACACTGGTTTAGGAGGTAAGAAACCAAAAACTGTTTCTCTTGGCTGTAGGCGAAGCCCAGAGTGGGGAAGACAATTATCCTTTGCTGCAAAAGTCTGAAGACTTTGAACTTGACAGTGACAGGTTTCCAGAGTAGCAATAATCTTCTGACTGATCTAGTGCTTCAATTTTCTGCCAAGACAGAATGCCTGTTTGCTGTTAGGAAGCAATGAGGGTCAGATTTGGCTGTAAGAGACAGTGATTTTCCTCCTGTGGAGCTGCAGTAGCATTTTGGAACTCTAAAGGTAGATCTACCAGAACAGATAGACTTCCATGCAGATAAAAAGGAAACATGTGTTCAGCAAGAAACAAAACTCTATACCAATTCTACAACCCTTTTTTTCTCAACAAATTATGAACCCACTTAGCCAGAGCAACGTTACTACCGAGAACAGTGTCTTGCATTCTTTTTTTCATTGCCTAACATTTAAACCATATATAGCATCATTCACACAACAAAGTATGTTTTTTGTAAAAACAGAAAGTTTATATAAAACCTGTAACTGTGCAAAGAAAACTGACCAGCAGAACTATTGCAGAATAACTGCACTCCCCCATGTGGGCAATCTGTGTTTGAAGGAGAATAACTTTCTTTCCAACCTGTAACTTAAGCCAGCTGTTGTGCAAACTCTGCAATCTTCAGAGAGTCATGTTCTTCTTGTAGGTCATTCAGAGCAAAATCCTCTATTCCTTTCACTCTCTACAAGCTTAAATCACAGTTTGCCTTTGCATAAAGGATCATCAAAATAATCACTCTGAAATCCAATAAGATGAATGTCGTACAGTTTCATCATGACTAAAGTAAAGGCACATAATTTTCTTCTGACTTCAGCAGATGGATGCCCCTAGGAGCTAATGTTCCATAACTGTTCTATAAGTAAAACTGTTCCATAAGTAAAAGATACTAACTATAAATATATAAACTAAGATGGTATCATAGCTTTCTCCTACAGAAGGATCCATGGTTATAAAATGTCAGCAACACTTAACATCTGTCTCAGAGTAGTCACCTGTGGCTGAAACTTGGATTATTTGCTCTTTGTTATATCTCTGACTTCCCAGTATATTAAAATTGGGAGAATTAATTAGTGTTGCATCTGTTTATATCATCCTTTCATGTTTCTGAAAGTGCTTATATACTTCAGGCAATTGGTATAGCCTGCATGTCAGAGATGTAAATTTCTAGGGAAGTTTTTGGAATCTTTAAGGCACCTCTGCTCTTATATTATAGGCTCAATTTGTACAACTTATTCACATTACTGAAATGGTGAGTTCCCTTGGAAATATTTGAAGCTGATTGCCCAATAAATAAATAGAGTTTATTAACTTTAAAAGAGTTGGCACTGAAATGGAATGGAAATACGATGCTTAAATAATCAAAAAAAAAAAGCCTCCTATATACAAAGTTTTGAAAAAGTTTATGTTCAGATTCTCTGGATATTAATGGTCTTATTTTGATGAACTTCAGGAAAGTCAGATTTTGGCAGTGAAGCGATACTGCTATTTCAGTGAGTTCAGAAATAAGGAAAGAGTACACACTTGGAATCTGTGCATGCTGTAAACTCAGGTTTTGAATTGTGTCGCATGCTTCAGTTAATTAACATAGGATAAAAGCATCTCCCAGTCCTTGCAACATCCCTCAGGTTCATTGTGCAACTATCATTCCAACATTGGAGATAGGGAACTGGAGTACTGAAGAACTAGCAAAAGCTGTGAACAATTTAGATGATACTTTTATTCAGCTGTCACTGTTGGTACCTCCATTCAAATTTTAAATCCTCAAAAGTGGCTGCCTTATGCCAAAGACACCCGAAAGCCTAACAGCTAGATCCACAAGGGTGTTTTGCTGGCTGACTCACTTAGGTTTTCAAGGGAAGTTATGCAGAATAGGAGTGCAGTACCAAAAGTACCTTTTCACCAAACTCAACTGAAGTATCTAAAGACTGAAAAAGACTCTAGGGCTCAAACAATTTGTCTGAGGTAATTCATACAGCTTCTTGAGTCTAAGCAGGGTTCACCAGTGAATTCCCTGAGCACCATGAAGCTTCTCTACTCATATGCATGACACTACCTTTTACACAACAACAGTTTCACAATGATTTGAGAATCCCCTGAGTGACAGGAGGGGGGTGAAAGAAGATGGGTACTCTGAACCCAAGTCACCCCTGAAGGGTGGTCCTTAAGCCTGAGCACTGAAACTCATACCCTCTTGCATGGCTCCAGCTCAAAGCAGGTCCACTACCTTCAGGAAATGGCTGCCTGGACATTTAAGGTATAACATCCTGTCCTTTAGACATGTAAGCTGTACCACTTAGCTTGGTATCATGTGCAGACTTGCACAGGGTGCACTCGGTCCCACCGTCTGTCATTAATGAAGGTATTAAACAGTACCAGTCCCAGTACAGACACCTGAGGGACACCACTTATCACTGATCTCCATCTGAACATTGGGCCATTGATCACTACCCTGTGGATGTGACGACCCAATCAATTCCTCATCCACAGAACAGTCCACCCATCAAATCCGTATCTCTCCAATTTAATGAGAAGGCAGGGGAACCATGTGAAAGGCCTTACAGAAGACCAGATAGATGACATTTATAGCTCTTCCCATGTTCACTGATGTAGTCACTCCATCATAGAAAGCCACTAGGTTGATTCAAATGCTCACTTTTAAATGCTTCCTGGTTTTAACAATTTGAAGGTTTAATTTTCCTGCTAGTTGGCTTTAGGGATATTACATATTTCAACTCCAAATTAAAAGATGAGAGGAGGACTTACTGATTTATATTCAGGCTGGTTTTATCCTAACACTATTTAACTGACAGTAGTGTGCCGTTGTTACAAAATTGGCCACAGTATCTTAGCCATTGAGTTACAAAATAAAATTTAAAAAATGAGGCATCTGTATGGATTAAGTAAACCACCAGAGGGAGCATATATAATCCAATCAGTCTAATAGATTCATATACAAATGACATGGAAGATCTCATTTTAAATGCTTCAAAAGGGCTAGAGGTTTAAAATATAGTGTATTCTGTAAGATATATTTTGTTCTATCTAATGTATATAACTTCATGAATTTGCTGATCATACTGCTTCTTCAGGCAAAGGGAAAGAAATATGCCCAGATTCTGTGTGTCTCTAAAATTTGTATTCCACTACAGCAGTTCTTTATATTGGACTAGCTTTATATGAAAACATGGCACCTGAGTCTTAACGCCAGATTCTTGAATTCATCAAATTTATCTTGTGATAAATGAAAAGTAATGTCAGTACTATTTTTCTAACTTATATACTATTTCTTTGCCAATTATGGAGCAATCATTGAAAATTTGAGAAGTAAAAATACTGGTCCTTTGGCAGTGTTTGCTCTGATTAAAACACAACATATTTTTCTTCTGTTTTGAAAATTGTGTTGAGACAGCAATTGGTCTTTTTAATCAAGTGCAACAAACGTGTCAAGAATGAATGTGTAAATATTGTCAGCCCTGATACATTACTGATAAGAAATCTACGATAACTAGGTCTATACTTTATTGAGCAGAAAATTGCTCCACACCCAAATTCTTCACATCCTTTCCAAGCTGCTCACTCTTAATTTGACAAGCTAATTTGAACACATGAACTGCAAGAAACTGTTAGGGAATTAGCATTCAATAATTGAGAATTTTCTATGCAAGCCTGATGGGAGCAAAGCAAGAAAAGAAAGTGGCACCGAAGTGCTCAATGAACAAAACATTTTCTCAAACCACAGTGAGCCCAATGTTGGTATTGTTTGATGAAAGAAGCCTCACAAGATCATAGTAATAGATCATCTCAAGTGGGATGGCAGTTCTGTTTAGAAGGCAGTGTACACTTCAGTGAGCCTGAAGGTATATTAAAAAATACATAAGTCAAACATGTACCTATCAGTAAAATGTACATACCTGTACATTTTAAAGTACGTTTATGAAACGTAGATGGTCCTGAGCTTAAAATGTTTTTATTGAATGTTAGCCTGCAGCCAGATGAGCTAACTTTTTTCTAAGATTGATATGGAGATCCATAGCAGATAAATAGCCTTTCTAGATTTTTTTATAAGTTTGTGGAATTTGTTAGTAGCTGGATTCCACGGATTTGTTGCAGAATTTCTGTAATTCCCCTTAAGCACAGATTGTCTGGAACAATTAATGTGATTAATACAAATAAACTTTTTAGTTCAGTCTCTGAAGAGAACTCTAGTGAAGATGCAGTAGCTCTCAGGTGTCTAGGACAGGTCAGAGCAAGACCAGCGAATTCACTAGATAAGATGGGGGACCCTCTACAGTAGAATCATCCCCTTGTTGATGATGATTCAAAGCTGATATCTTGAAATGGACAGATACTGCCCAAGAGCTATGTGAAACACATTTTTAGGGCAAACATTTGAACTTTTTTCTGCATAAGTAGAACTTGATCTTATGAGCTTCATTCCTTGAGTTTTCTTTCTCCACCTGCTCTTCTGCAGTGTCCTTTCTGCTCGCTGATGTTTCTCAGCAGCTCCAAGCTAGAGAATACAACTACCCCTGTCCTACCATTAATAGATTTGATATCTACCCGACTGAATTTGAATCCTGCTTTCATACACAAACTAGACAGTTTTCTTGCAGCTGCAACATTAGTCACGCACTTTTACATATGTATGTGTGCTTTGTTTTCCTGAATAAATCAGAACAACATGAGGACAACAGTCATGCTCATAACTGATGCATACTTTTAACAAATACAAGGCTAGGTTACAAAACTTTATTTCTAGAAAATGGGCAAAAGATTGCTACAGTTGTAGTTAGTCTGAAATCCTAATCTTTCTGTTGAAATACTTTCTTTTAAATCCTGGATCTGAAGACTGGGAAGCATTTTGAAATTTCCTAATCTGGATAGAAACACAGTGATTTATTTAAGCCACATCACTCACACTACTCATATTGTATAGTTGTGTTTCTTACCATATCATTTGACTTTCAAAATTTGAGATTGGTTTCACTAGCTTTTGCTTCCCTTGCCAGAGACATTGCTGTGTCTTCTGGAGCTTAGAAACTGTGTTCATTATCCACTCTTCAGGTTTCTGTGGTATCCAGTTTTGCAACACAGATTGGCCATGACATAGATATCACAGTCGATACAAAAAGGACCACTGTCTCGACTGTTTAAAGACCTTAATGCAAAGTCTGTCTCTCTGTCTGTAGGTCTGTCGAATATATCACATTCCTAAAGGGGTTTATTATAAATGCAGGAAGTAGTTATCAAAGATACAGAGGTCAGTTAAGTCCTTAAATCCCATTGAGAGGAGGGAAAGTAAACATCCATCTGTTACTTATACCTTTGAGAATATTTACTTCTGCTGATTAATTTGGAAGGAAGATCACAAAATCTGTGTTTAATTTCCATGTTTAATTTCACAGATGGACTTAAGCTACCACAGTGATAAAACACTAGACAAATAGGTAGGTAGCATAGCTCTTTTCTTTAGAAATTCTTTTTGCAATTCTTTTATATACCTATATCTTTTTTATTCTTCATTTATTGTATTAGAACAATAAGACAAAACCCCACTCAGTCTTTGATGAAAGACTTATAACTAGAACTGCAAATTCTGTGCCAGCCTTAAATCTTTTAAATCGCAGCAGATTTGAGTTCAGATTTAATTCTGCATTGTTTGTTTATCCTGAGTGCTATAGCCATAATAGTGGGTATTGCCCTGCTTTATTAAACAGGCATTCACTCTGTAATTAAAATCATTTGCTGGCACAACTGCACATTTGTCACTCACATGGCAGCCCCAAATTCTTCTCTGTCTCAAAGCTTGTCTCAAACTTCTGGTCATCATTCTATACCGTGAGATGGGCTGTCTAAGGACTGACTGCCTATGCCAGACAGTATAGCCCAGCTGATTCCCAAATGTCTCAAATGGTGGTCTTACGCAACTATTAGATGTTAATTGTATAATCAGAAGAGTGCAAGGAACGCAGCTCAAAGAAAACAGTCTTTCCTGATAACAAAAGATTTCTGCTTAATGCTCATGCATTACACTGGGTAAATAAAATCTAATGCAAAAGAGTTAGGAAGTTAATTTGCATGTTACAGTAATGTGAACTATATGTAGATGATGATGAAGTGAACACAGAACAGAAATGAGAACAAAAATAAGGTAGACACTTAAACACAAGAGTAAAGATTACTTCAAGAACACTGAGAGGGAGGTTATCTGGTAAGACAGAAATTTTACCTACCTTACCTGAATCCAGAAACAGAGCTTCAAGAAGGTTTTGACATCTGCAGGTCAGAACCTCCTCTGTATGAGCACAGGTTCAAAGACAGAGAAATTAAGTTAGGGTCTCAAAATCCTCTTTGGTTGTCTCACTATAGTATATCTTAACCTAAAATAATCAGATATCATCTTGTCTACAGCCTAAGCAGACAACCCTGCTTAGGTTGTCTTCGCAATCCTCAGGCTGTTTCTTCCACTTATTGTGTGTGTAAAGTGCCAACTCATCTGTTTTTCACACCTCTGAAATTTGCTAACTTTTCCTTAACCTATTAACAAAATTTTATATGAAAGAGTTACCTTTATTTGTTAAACAACTGACATTTTTTTCCACTTCTCTCTCTGTTGACTATCATATATAGGGTTTTTTTCTTAGTATTTTATGCTAACTACTATTCCTGTGCTACTAGAAGAGTATGTTGACTGGTCTCCTCCCTTGATGAAAATAGTGAATTTTTAAATAGTTCATGGTTACTACTCCTGAGATCAAGTACAGTAGGATATAAGGAGTTTTGACATCGAAGTTCTAATATGGAAACTAAGGGAAAAGAAAAGGAGAAAAAAAAAAACCCCAAAAAGTCGGTGCTTAGTTTCTAAAGAGAGCACTTAGGCCCTACAACAGCAGTTGTCCTAGTGTATGAGCCAAATATATAAGCAAGGTACTCCTATGAATGAATTAGATTTTGGAGACCTAACTGAATTCTTAATCAAAAAAGGTAGGATAGTGCTGAAACAGGTTAGTTCCATTATCCGTAGTTCCTCATTTTGTAATGCTTTTATTCATCACTATACGAAGAACAATGCTACTGCTATGTTCCAGTTTATCTTACCTTCTTTTCCAGTGGACTGAAGTAAAATCAACTTTACTGGTTACAACACCTAGACAACTTGGGTTGTTTTTTTCTTTTCCAACAATCATGTATAAGAAAATACATAAATTTGACCAACTCAAGATTTATGAATTCAGGACGAATTGTTGGATAAATTCAGTTACAGAAAAGTTTCATTACTGGATTAGCAAATATGATGACTGTATAGTAAGTGCATTTTGTCCACAAGGCCCTCTTGGCAGAACATCAATTTAGTGAGGAAGAAAGTATCAGATTTCTTCCCTTTCATGTCTGAGATGAATTTAATTTGTAGTTCCTAACTAACTGTGGGAAAACGGTATGTTACAATAAATTAGTTGTTGTGTTTCCTTTATCAAATATTTGTGTGTTCATGAGTCTAAATTGTTCGGCTAGATAATAATTTTCTCAACTGTCCCGTTCTTTCCTTATTCCAAGTTTATGTAAAAGGTGAAAGAACAGACACTGATAACAAAACATTTAAGGAGACTTCCAAGTTCAGGACAGAAATTCAGGACGTGTCTGTGGAGACAGGCAACCGTTGACTCTAGGATACTTTATAAGATGATTATTAATGTATTTTTTGGAAGATTAGTTTTCTTTGCTTCATATAAACAACTAACCCACTGCATTACTATGGAGAAATATGTCTTCCACCAATTTTGCGACTGTCGCTCTTCATTTACTCTGCTGTAATTCCAAGGGAGATAAATAAAATAAATAATTAAATAAATCAAGCATTTTTAAATGGAATAAATCAAGAATTTTTAAATCTAAAGTCTTTAAATCAAATTTTCTTTTCTTTATATTTTTGTTTCATTGAAATATAATGCAGAACAGCAGTCTCAGTCGGATTTGTTTAATGGTCAGTTCAGCATTTGTACAAAACAGCCGCTTGTACAGCTGTAGTTCATCTTCCTATACCAAATATTTTTCAACATAGACTTACTTGCAAATTAAACAGAGCCTGAGAAGCTTCCTGTGCATTGGAAAACAATTATCTGTGCCATTAAATAGTTATGATGTTCCCCGATGTGATTTCAGTTCATGCCCAGGAGCTTTGTCCAGAACAGTTCCCAGGCATGGTGCAGGAGTTGGACTGTTCCAGGGATTATTCCCAGTTGGCGGTTTATGTGCAGCCTCCTTTTCAAGGTTGAGAGAGTTTACTTGTTCAGGCATAGGCCATTCCACGCCAAAAGTCTTCAGTGCCAAGGAAAATTTCTGGGCATGTTTATTTTACTAGTATAGAAACAGCCAGACAATAGTCTTAACTGCCTTTCAGAAGGGCTAGCCCCTCATGGTTGTACTCCTCAATATAGCTTGGGCATCACTAAAATCATATTTGTCTCCTAGTCTTCCTTTAAGAAAGGGCCATAAATGAAAAGTCTTTTTTTATTAGCATAATATTTTGAATTTTACATATTGTTCTACACAGACTCTTATGTACTGTTGCCAGAAATTTTTTTTTTTTATTTAGACAAATCTGAAACCCACATGTCTCTTCATAAAATTTGGAGAAACTGAGATTAATACCCTCTCTATTCAGGTCTATTAACTCTTCCAATATCTACATTATCATGTAGCATTAATAAAGCCACTTGCTTCCCACCAGATATCACAACGAATATTAATATCTACAATTAATGAAGAAACTGATGAGCCCCAACTGTTCTCTAATTCTTTGGTAATCTGTTTTGCAGACTGTTCTTGCTAAATGTTGACTTCAGCATTTGACTCACTTTTAAAGAAAAAAACCGAGATGCAAGCAGAATACTAATTTGGGAAACAACTTTCTGAACTTTGAGGTCCTTTGAACATAATCAGTTACAGGATGGTTCCTGTCCTGCCTTTCTCTTGCTCACTAGCTGAAGAATTCTCTGAGCCTTTACAACACCCATACTTTCCACAAATGCAGTAGTATGAATATGTGTTTCAAAACTGGGTTACGTTCTTCATGCAGAATGTTCTCCTGATTTGTTGGCATACCTTTATAAGCATATAAACATTAGCTTATGTAGAGTCAAGTTAGCACATTATGCCTCCTTCTTCTGCCAAAGCTCCTGCTTCCCTTGACTTCTTAGTCTTTTTAGGTTTGCAAATGAGATATAACAGGAGCAGTAACCTAGCCTAACCAAGACATCTCTGCACTTCTCTTTCTAGTGTCCCAGGTGCTGATGCCCACTAGTACTGAAACAGCCTTGTTATGTATTGCATGGTTGTTGGGGCTTCATGTATGATAACAGAAATGTGAATAGCCCTATTTCATTTCTCTAGGCACCAGGCTACTTCCATCCCTTCCCAACGACTCTACTACTTGTTAACAGTGGTTTTTTATAGAGGAGCAAAATCATAGTAAAAGTATATGAATAAAAAAGGGAACTTGGCTAATGTGTAAATGAGTTCTGTGCCTTGGTGCCTGCCACTTGAGACTTGAAGATTTTTAACATCATTCCCAGTTCTACAGTTCATATGTCTGGGAGTACTATGGGAAGCGTAGGAGCTCTGAATTAGTGTATGCTTGTCAGGTTTTCAGAAAATCTGGGCTTACCTCTAGGTTCTGTTATGTGTTATCTCAGCTGAATCTTTTCATGTCTCCTATGCTCCTATTTCCTCATCTCTAAAGTGGAAAAGGAAATATTTTCTCCAAAGCTGACCTTCATATTTTTATTTTAAAAACAAGAGATAAAGCAAGGGGTATGTGAGGCTAACTGCATTTCTGAGGTTGGTGGTGTAAAGCATTATAAAGCAATTTTCAAAATACAACTGTCCCTTCATTTTTATTTATTTAACCATAAGGAAATGCAACATGTACTATTGGGGAAAAAAGTGTAAGACTCATGGGAGCATCCACCTGAAAATTGAAGAGATCATTCTGAGTATTTGAAGATAGGAAATATTTCAGACAATCAGGTAAAGGTGAGAAAAGCAGGTCAAATGTGCTAGTTGAGATCAAAAACAAGAGTGTGAAGTACACCCAGTACTGCTTCAGAGCTCTTTGCCTCAAACCCTGAGTAATTTCTTGTGCACAAAATAGTTCTCAGTGCCAACAGATCAGAATTCTCTGCTAATTTCTGTTGCTATAAACTCTTTGTGCAGGTATGAATGCACAAAGTCAAATGCAGTGGAGAATGTAATCTAGTATCAGAGAATAATTTCAATGTGGCTCCTTCCCAGAGAACATGTTTGGGTTTTTTTTTTATTCTTTATCTGCTTCTCAGCATGTTTCCTTTGTTATTGTAACTGACATTAAGATTATAGAAAATATCCTCCTATTCTTCTTTAACCAGAAATCTGCCAAGTCACACTTTAACTTGAATTTTTTTCTTTTATTTCTGGTTGAATTGGAAATAAAGCTTACTTCATTTAGCCCACTTTTATTCTTACACTCTTCCAACCATTAGAATTCCCTATGGGAATCCTTATTTATTACTGCCTATTCACGTGTTATGTCAGAGCCACAAATATTGAGTCTTATCCATGTTCAGTCTCGTTTACTGTAAAGTAACAGCTTTTTATTAACATCTTTTCAATTCTCTGTTTACATGATATTGTAGGAGTACTTTATAGACCATGTAGTTACACTTTTACAAACTTTCAATCCCATAAAATTGTGGAACCATCATCAGGTTGAAGAATGCCTGTTGAAAATTGTACCACTCTCCAATCTTCCCTATCGTCAGCTGAATGGTGGAAATTTTGACACAGACAATGTTAAGACACTGATAGAATTCAGCATTGCAGACAAAGATAACCTGCATCAAGTATTTACTATGCCTTAGTGATTACATTTGAATTTTTCATAAACAATAAAATAGTACAGGCTGGTTTCAGTGCTGCATGTTTAAAATCTTAGCTATTCTTACCTTATGAGCAAATAATCTTCTAACAATTCAAATTATCATCCTATTCTGAAGTACAGTTTAATTGAGCAATATGTTTAAGTAAAGGATAAATATGGAAGACACATTTATGCCTGAATTCAGATCTACGATTAGGTGTATTGAGCTAAATGCTAAGCACAAAAACCCTAATTCATACCACAGTCATTTACAGTGACACTTCACATGAACTTCATAAGCGCATCAAGCTGTGATAAAGCTCTGCGTTTGTGACAAGGGAAAGTGGAAAATAAGAAAGGGAGGAAAATGCAGTCTTTTCCCAGACAGCTCAGTGTGACAAGAAAGTTATATTCAAAGGATGGAGGAATCAAAATGGAGTCTGTTCTGTGGTAAAGGGAGGAAAAGCCAGACCGAGTACAAAGATAGTGCTTTTTTTGCTCACAATATTGCTCATTGGTTAGGAGTTTTTTTCTTCAGTTAGATAGACACAAAATTCAAGGCTTCCAGTTTTTTTTTAATGTAAAAAAACCCTTACACACATATATATGTATTTTTAATATATGTATTTATTTATATTTTGCTTCCTATCTCCATCAGTTTGGAAAGACATTCCACTTTAAAATGTTCTAACTTTTTTTTTTTCTGTAATTCAGACAACCTAGCAAGTGTCTTAATCTTTTCTTTATGCAATGTGCCTTCCTTAGTGGTTAAAGGCACAAAAGAGTTCTGTCTGTTCATTTTTCCACCCAATTTTCCAGTTTAACCTTTTATTTAGTGGAATTAATAAACATTTTAACTTAGCTGAGTAATTACATGGTTTTTAAGAAATCATTTCAGATTTCTGGAATGGCCTTCANACAAAAACAAACTGGGGAATAGTTGGTTTATAGGACACGTGTTGTGCGTTTTAATGCTCTTGATTTTAATGCTGTTTTATACCAACTCAACCAGTGAAAAGATTTTTCCATTCAGATTTTTTCCTTTTCCTTCACAAGAATTTTCCATTATATTTTTAGCTTTTGTAGGTTATACCATGATGAATTTTCTCTATAGACAGTATCTGAGTTTTTTATTATTATTATAATCCTCACTGATCTCTCTTTTAAGAGAAGTAGAGCATTTCAGCTCATGCACTGAATGCACACTTCTTGTCATTTAAATATTCCATGCCGGATAGTGGTAAAAGGCATCTGGTAGATTTCATGACATCTCCATCTCCATAGATTCTGTTACCCAGACTCATCTGCATTAATTGTACCAAATCATCATTGCTATACGTGCACAGACCTTAATTCTCCCTTTGCTCCCTGAACTGTTATTTCTGAGTTCCACACAAATCCTGGAATTCCTTATATTTCATGAATGTCCCTATTCTCATTTCCTAGAACATCTTTGTTATTGCTTTGGTAGGAGCTGATTTTGGTCATCACTTGAAAATGAAGTTGTTCTAAAATGGCCATGTTGACAGATGGCATAAGTGGCATAGCTAATCAGATCTGCTCCAATGTTTCAATGGCAACAGAGAATTATCCCCATGCTACTAGATGAAGGTCTTAAAAATGCAGTTGGTAGAGTGGGTGGTGCACTGAAATGACAGTTCCCAGAATTCTAACTCAACAATGCAGCAATGATAGTACCTGCTACAGCTCATATCTCATTGAGGTGGTATCTCATTGACACATGCCTCAAGGGAAGTTCACAAACAGGTTTTCTTGGAGCCTATCTAGTTCCTGATAAAGCTGCTTTCTGGTAATATTGTTTGGACTCAACATTACATCAAGAGAAAATGTTAAATAAATAGTGTCCAGGGTTTAATGTCTTTTTCTTTAAAGCAGGGTCATTTGAAGAGTGTCTCAGATGTTTCAAACAGCCATCCCAAGTCCTTGCGTGTTGCATTCAGCTTTTGGTGGTTTGTTAATTTCTGGGTAAAAATCAGCACTAGCGCCATGACTGCCATGGCATTTCAGTAGGTTATCAGAAAAGATTTAATAACTGTAAATGAATGTGCCTGGGATAACCTTTTATTCATTTAATCTTTGGAGCCTTAAGTTTGATAACATTTAGATGCAAGATAAAACCTAAGATGGAAGGTCATTAATCCTTACTAGTCTAAGTACAGTTGGGTTTGAATTAGCATGGATATGTAACTGCAGTAACTGCCTCTACTGTAGAAATTTACGGAGTGGCTTGATGTGATATCTGAACATTGAACTTGATTTTCAGACGTAGAGAATATTGTCAAGCTTATTAGAATTTACCCAGAGCATTATGATTGAAATGTAATGAATATGTGCATATTCAGTACATCTGAAAATTAGTCTGGTTCTCCTTCAAGATGGACACAGAAGTTGACAATGAAGTTCTTGAAACTTTAGAGAAAAGTAGGAAAGACTGAGACTTCAAAAAAATATGTTGTATTCATAACTGGAAGGTGACATAATTCCTTCAAACATTCATGGAGAGAGAACACCCCAAAGGCAGGGAGGCAGCATGCACCATCATCAAGAAGAAAAAATTCCTCGTGGTGGCCTTTATGCCCTATTCCTGTGTATTGGGAAGGAGGTCTCTGTACTCTCTAGAATACATTTCTGGTTTGGGCATCTTTTTTCTTCACTATACTGGGTTTGTGAAAAAGTCGTTTGCTATAGACTGAGTGAATGCTCAACTGTTAAGTGACCACACCACCTGTTAGTGTTGGGATATGCTTTGTAGTAACATTTCAAATTGTGGAATGCAGATGAGTGCAAATACAGCTAATGAGAATCAACATTTTCTCAAGCTCTTTTGTCAAAGACATTACAGATTCTGCTCAGAATAATTATGCAGAGAAGTTTGTATTCCTAAGTGAGTTGTTAATGTTTATATCGTATGGGAACGTCTTCTTTCAGAAAAATTCTGCTGTTCCATTCTTCCAAAATGGATCTCTGTTTACCTTGATTGAAATAGCATACGTGGCATGTCTTGGTATCTTTCAGTTCATAGATTACCCCATAAATTACACAAAAAAATTACCCCATAAATAGATCTAACCGTAACAGTGGCCTTATTTGCTTTCCTAGTCTGATTAAAAGAGAGAAGGTTATTTGGTGTACAGTCAGGTACTTTAAAACCATGGATGCCAAATGATATAATCCTGTCTCATAACAAGATACTGCAGGAGGAAGTGAATGCAGAAAACAAAAAACAAATAAAAAAATGTAAAAATCCTAACTGGGGAGAATATCTTTCAAAGTCAGACATCTTGGTTTAGTTATTTGCTTGCTGTTTTAATGGTGCTTTCCATTTGTAATTCTATATGTTGTCTAGGAAACTCTTAAGTTACTGTACAAACACTGATAAACACTCTTGTGAGACAGGGATTGCCAGGGTAGTCATTATATTAAAGTGTTACAAGTTGCTTTAAAATTTCTTTGCTACACGTTGCAAACATCAAAGGACATTGCAAACAGGTTATCACACCATTTGATAAATATGCATGCAACATAAAATTTCTGCAGCTAGTGAGGCAGTAGAAACAACTGTATATTATTCGCTAATTGTCATGAAGGGTGTTTTAAGGAGCTGTTATCTAAATCTGTGAATGTTGATCACATCATTATATGTGTATCTTGATGTCTCAGATCACCTTGCCTGACAAAAGCAGTGACCGGTTCACTACATCCTTGGTGGGATTAAATTTTCATCGCTAAGAAGTTGGACAGAAATAATTAAACCAATTTGCATCCACGTGACTGATAGCAAACTTAAAAATGCCATGGCTCAGTGTGGTTTTAAGAATCATTATCCAGTGGGAGATATTATTTTTTAAAAACTGTAAATTAAAAAATAAAATAAAAAGAAAATAATGGTTCATTCATTCATTGAAATGCCTTTCACTGGAAATGGATTGAATGATTGATTCATATTGCAAGCAACAGCATCTGAATAAAAGTAATAACACATAAATCATATGGATGTTAAATTAAATCACATCATTTGCTTATTCTCTCTGTCATTCTCTTCTCGTCATCTCCCTTTCTTTCTTGTTCTTGTTTTCCTCCTATTTCCATCTCAACAACTTCTATCTATTTCATCATTTCAAGATGCTCCAGTGGATTTGACCGTCACCGGCAAGATTGGGTAGACAGTGGCTGCCCTGAAGAGGTATGTGAATAGTTTACATCCTCAGCCCATTAGAGACCATTTATACACTTAAGATACATTTGAGTAAATTCTTCAGATTATGAAGCACAGTTTTAGGGCCAAAGACATGCTGTATTTATCTTTTATCATTCAGTGGAAATGCTGTAATACATAAATCAAGAAAAATAGGCTGAGCAATTTCACTCCCCATTTGAGGGAATAAAATGGACAGAAAGTAAAAAAAATTATCTCTGAGAACATACTTTAAATAAAAAGTAAAAATTCCAGAAAGCCTGCCCCAAAACAGTGTTCCTGCACTGTTTTCCTCTTTGATCTCTGACTCTTGCCAGAAAAGGGGAAGAAACTGTGGTGTTCCACAACCTAGAAAACCCTCTGCCAGAGTAGTCTCAAGTGAAAAACAGGCAGTGCATTTTTATTATGAAATCTGGCCAAATCATTTAGTACAGAAGAAATTACATAGATGAATTCAAATGCATTAAACAAACAAACAAAAACTATAAGGCATTTGATTCCCTTTCATGGAGAGGCAGTGAGACAAGAAGAAAGATACCTTACTGTGACAGTGGTGGACTGTCAAACAGGGACTATAGCTTCTAAAAGAGTTACTTCAGGGATTCCTGGTACAGAACAGTTCATTTTCAAGACACATATATTAATATCTAACTGCTGTTTTTTTCCCAGTGCCCTCCCTTTAGAAGGTTTTTTGGCTTGGAGATTGGAGGTTTTTGGATATTTTTTTTTTTTTTCATTTGGGGATAGCGGTAATAGGAACAAATTAATTTATGACACTTTTAATCTCCTGGTGGCCTTTAAAAAGCAGTTACTTTTGCATTTTGGCTGAAAGGACTAAATTCCATCATGAGTTTCAGCAACATAGCCTTTCTGAAGTGTAATAGCAGGTGAAACTGAGGGCAAAATGTACCCCAAGCGTCTAGCCAGGAAAGCACATTCTTTTTTATTCTCAGTACAAGCAAAGAGAAGTAATGATATAAATCCAGTCTAATGGAAGAAAATGCTTTTCTTATAACAGTAATTGCAAAAAAACTGCATCTTACATACTGCCTTGTTACATGGGCTTGAAGCTTCAGTTTTGCAGTTTGTAATCTGATTTAAGAACTGAATTTATGTGATATTTATTGTCTGTGGAGGACAATCTCTTCAAGAACATAAAATAAAAGTTACTGGGTGTATTTTTTATTATAGTGTACAATCTTTTGTACTGCATTAATCCAGATTATATTTAGCTAGGACTCTGCTGTGCCTTTTGATGAAGCTATCCAAAAACTTCTCTCTGCATGACAGGCGCATCCCATTCTGTTTCTCCCCTGTTTCAACACAACTAGTGCTCCAAGCCTTAGTGCATGATCTGAGAGGAAATTATTGATAGACTAAGTGTGTCTGAGAAACTGATAGCTTGATTTGCCAATTTCAGACTGCTGGATTGCTGCTCACAGTCTAGCTTGCAGGATCCCTGGAGAAGAAACAACAGTTTATTTAGCATCTTCCAGAATGATGCCAGAGCTGACTGGTGGAGTTCAATGAAGGATCAATAATTAGCACACAAAGGTTACCTGTAGATGCATTCATTCAAGGGGATGAATAATGAGGGTTCTTATAATAATGTTTCCTACTTTGTAATATAGGTTTTGAGCTAAATTTTTATTAAATTGCATCAGTAAAATTAACAAGCTAAGCATAAAGAAATTTAAAGAATAATTATACTGCACGTACTGATATCTTTTCTTAATGTAATATATTGTTTCTGGTAAAACAAAGGACAATAAAATACCATACATAGTAAAAGAAAGACAGCACCCACTGGCTTTTGATAGGCAGATCTCAATAAAATTACCAGGCTTTGTGGGATTCCACTTCTCGTTAAAATGAATGGGGACAGCAGGAGCAACAGGCAGTTCCCATATTTTCTGCTAGCTAATTGGATGTATTTTCCTGCAAAACTGTGATCCATAGAAAAAAACATTCATTACACCTGCAGAATTATTTTTGTATTGTTATTATAGTTTATAGTTTATATGCCATTAATACTTTATAATACTTACATTTTATAAAGTAATATTATATTATATACACACATATAATACATGGCATTTTATTATTATGTAGAATTAATAGACACAGTGAATCTGTTGGTCTATAGTGTGGTATATACATACTCTATAGGCTTAATATATGCAGACATCTTACACATATATGCATATTCTTCTGTGATAACTGTGTGTAAAGCCTAATTAAGTGTTCCCAATAACTACACAGTACTCACTATGAAGAGCTACATTTTAATTCCTGCATATCTTTTTTAATATGTGTTATGGCACCCAGACCAATGGCAGTAAGCATTTACAATAGAAGCATGAAAATTTATATTATAATCTCAGTTCTTAACATCTGATTGGGGGAAATAACATGTTTGACATTCAGGGATGACTTTGAAGCCTTGTCACTAACCAGAGCGCATTGTAAGTTTTGCAGCTAAATGAAAAATAGATGTTGCTGAATGCTGTGTAGAGCACTTCAAAGGGAAAAAAAATAAAAAGCTCTTGAAATTCCTTGATTAAGGGTCTCCATTTTCATTCTTTTTATCCTGCAGCTTGTTCATACTTAAATTCTTCATTCAGGGACAGTCTTTGCTGAGAATTAATTTTCTCATTGTTTTTATTGTTTCCTAACAGTCAAAAGATAAGATTTGTGAGAAGAATACAGACACAACAGAAACACCTCCATATTCCATCACCACCCCTATGCCAACCTCTACAAAGTTCAGAGTTTTAACGACCACCAAAGGATCTACCACTTCCCACCTGCCAACTAGCCTGCCCACAGAAGGTGAAGTATACAGACTGCATTATTCTATAGTGCAAATGTGTCATTGACAAGTCTAAAAGTAATTTATTTCCTTTAAGTATGTGTTCAGGTTGACCTTTTATCTTTGGGGCAGTGGAAGAAGTGGGGAATTGCAGTCAAGGCAATGTATGCTACAGCTTTTGAGTTGCAACTTGCTCTTGTAACAGCTCAGTGCAAAGGGGATGAGTGTTGAGGGAAGGGGCGGTGCTGAGGGAGCATGGACAAGCCAGGCAGACATCTGGAGAACTTGTGGTCATAATGAGTTGTTTGTATTCCTTTAACTATCAGGCCATAGTCCAAAACCTGTTGAAACAGGTGATGGAGAGGGTCCTGCTAAAGTTAGTGGAGAAACTCCCATCTCAGACTTAATGAATTTTGCCTCCCTTTAAGTATTGTTATTTAGCCAGGTGAAAATTAGAGATAACCCAAATTAAAAAACTTATTTGAAATTTGCTTGCTTAGTTTTTTTCAGTAAGTTGACTGTTCTTTTCATGTAGTGCTGTGAAATAGTTTCTGTAGGCTTCTGAACCAAATTAACCGGGTAAGTGATGGCATGTCAGTTCTCATCCTTTTTCCACTGGCTACTTAGATCTTGCCTTTCTGTAGCTGAGATACCCTGCTTTCCTGCTTCTGGAGAAAATACAACTAGCCCAGATTAATCAAATAGAATCTGTAAAATAGAATGGGGCAAGAAGGAGCTTTCTGTTAGAATTGTGTGTTAACCCAAGAAAAGATACTGAGTGTGTGCAGATTTTTTTAAGTGGCCTGTGACAGCAAAATTTGAGCTATAGGCATTACAAGGTAGGAATCTCCTGATAAGAAAGGCTGGTTTTGTTTGCTGCGAGAGTTTAAAAACTGTCAGTGCAGCATTATTTCCTGATGTTTTGTTCATTAAAGCTCACAAGAAGAGGAATATAGAAATAAATAGAATTTAAAACTGGTAGACCTTTTCATGATTCTTAGAAGAGGAACTAAGTCATTGTTTTACTTTATTGTCATGTATTCGTTCATAATCCTTAATATGATAGAATGCTCAAACTGTGTATGAACATGTGATATAAATGAATTCTTTGTAAGTGTTATGAGACGGACTCTAGTACCCTTATTTACAAGTATTGTGAATCTCTCATAAATGTTTATTTAGTAGCAAGAAACTAAAGCATCGTTTAGTGTAACACCACGATCTCATCAAGTTCAGTCACAACTTACTGTCTAAATGTGGAATTTGACATTAGAAAGTCATTCCTAAAATGACTCATGAACTAGAAAAATGCATTTTCCTACAACTAACTTTGATTTTTCTTTACAGATGACACCAAGATAGCGCTGCACCTAAAAGATAATGGAGGTAAGAGATTATTTTTTTTTTTATAAATAATGTCAGTAGTTTCTCAAATTATGCCCCACTGAACTTCAGTAATCAAAATCAGATTGTAGAAATAGCTTTTACCATGTTCTCAAAGGACTTCAGCCTTCCCCATCTATGTGGAAGAGCAGCAAGGCAAATGAGTAAAGCAACTGCTTAGCAAATTAAACATTTACAACTCTGTAACCCTTTAATAAAAGAGCAGGTTTAATTAACTTCCAAATATGGACATATTAAGTAAATTTTAACTGTATTAATACAATTATTGACCATATTGTAATAAATACAGTATTATTTAACTGTATTAAGCGAGGATATGATGCTAGTTCTAAATAATAATATGGTATTATGAATTCATTCATAATAGTGAATTATTACATGATGGTTTATTAATAAACATATCCATCTAATATTTGTATTTCTGTACTGGCAGAGATCCAGTATTTCTCCATGCATATTCCCTGTGCAATTTAATAAGATCACCCTGTTGTACTGATAAAGACCTCTGTTAAATGAGGCACTGCAGGGGACTGCTTTTGTCATCTTCTTTGTGGGCTCAAGGACTGAGAGCTGAGGTTTGTTCCTTCTCCCTTTGAAGCTGATGAGAATTTTGTTGTTAGAATAGGACTGGGTCATTAGATGTAGGCAGTATCTGTGTTCATTCCCAATACAGAGATTGCTGAGGAGAAAGAAAAGATTTGGGTTGATTTCTGCAGGTTTCAGAATGGTCTATCAAAGCAGGGATGATTTGCCGAGCAAATTGAAACAAATTCTATATAAAAGGGCATATTATTAGTTCTGATTGCCTTTCTTCCAGCAGCAAGCATGGCAGCAGGCATGGGCAGGGTGCAGTCCCATCAGCTCAGGGACAGCAGCTGGGGTCAGTGCCAGTCATCAGTAGAGTCTGTAGTGAGGAGGCAAGCCCAGGGTCAAAGCATGAAGCCAGGATGGCAAAGCAAGGCTAGGAACAGTGAGGGACCAGGCAGGGACTGATCCACAGGTCCGTCTACATTCTCAGAGAAGGTGAGATGATAAAGGTCCATAGAGGGAGTCCAGCAAGCAACAAAAGGACATAGGGCCACAGCTAAGGCTACATTGCAGCTCCAAGGTCCATCCAAGGAGACGATGCAAGGGACAGAACTAGAGACAAGCTACTTGAGGCACAGATCCAAGGTTCAGGAAAGCAGGTCAGGGATGGGACTGAATACAGGTATGCCTACAACAGAGCTGAGGCTATGCGCTTGAGCTTACATTAGTCCCCATGGGCAGCAGTCCAAAGTGCAGCTGATCAGGTCAGCTGAGGCATAGTTGTGGTCTCTCAGGGCTGTTACAGAGAATTGTTCAAGTTTTGAAAAAACAGTGTGTGGATGCCACTTGGCATTTTGGGCTTTTTTCCCGTTGTTTTTTTTTTTTCCAGTAATATTCAGCCGTTATTTTAGCCGTAGCTCACATTACAGATATGTTCACTCCATGGGATGCAATTGCCATCCCCTTCATCGCCAGTTGCTCCTTTGCTATCTTACTGTCACTAACCATGGCAATAGCCAGTCATGTGCTGTAATGGGCATTGAATTGTCTGTTTGTTGGTAGTATTGTTGTTTGACATGGCTTTGACACATAAATGGTCCCCTGGAATCTGTAAACTCAGGGTGGTACTCTTAGGCATTTTTTTCTACCAGAATGTCCCTGAATGTACTTTCTGTTATTCTTGAAATCAAATTGCTTTTATTTTGTTGTGAAAAGTGCTTCAGTGCTCTGAAAGATCAATAAACAAGGTGAATCAGTCAACACTTCACTTTTCTGTTTCATATCTTTTCTGTCTATGAGGCGTATTCACAGCTGAACTCCACCCATACCCTCCTTCATGAGACATTGCTCCAGGGTGAGCAGCTGGGCTGGGACCAGGCAGTGCTTCACCTTGAGCATCTCGTGAATAGCAAAGAATAATATGCTGTTAAATAACAAAATAATTCAAAAGGTGGGCTTTAGAAAATACATACAAGTTTCTTTCAAAATTATTTTTCCACTTGTCTAATCTTTGCCCAAGAACTGAAGAGAAAAACCCTGTGAAAGCAAACAAAAAGTTGAATACTAAAGCAAGTGGGGGATGGCTGTGACATACTTGGTAGAGTGAGGTGATAAGATTAGTAGCATCACTTATCTTAAATATAGGAAGTCCATTTCTGTGTGGAAATCTGCTGCATTTTAGAAAGATAAACCAGCACCTGATGTGATTATTAATTTTCCTTGAGCTGTTTCTTTTATTCTTGAATTTTTAAAGAAAGAAACTGACTTCAAACAACATGGAAGCAAAGCAACACACCAGGATTTCTCATTCACACAGTAAACGTAGCTTTTAATCTGAGAAGTTCTTTTTGATGAATCTTCAATTATGCATTGAATTTTCCAGTGACCCCTAGATTAGGCTCGGATAAAACCTCTGCAGCTGCAGGCACGTTCTTTGATTCTCTGTGATTTGTCAGCCTTTCATAAAGAGTAGATTATTTCAGGTCACGAATGCAGGGTCTTTACTTTCTCACACTAGATCCTTTAAAACTCTAATGAAAGGGAACCTTTTATAATGGAAAACCAAAGCTATATTAGATCAATGATAGCCTATAGCTTCATGTGTCCTTGGATGACAGCAGTCAATATCTGGTTAGGTACAACAAAAGGATTGTATAGAAATTTTGCATCTCACCTCTGCCTGGAACTTTTGAAGCCAAATGCCATAAAGCAGGAATTAAATTTATATTCAGTTTCATCAAATTGCTTAGACCTTTTAATTATATGAGAAAATCACTTGCAAGTTAGTGCTGTACTTCACCCAGTTTTCTGTGACCTACTTTAAACATACATTTCAAATTTGTTTGCTTCTGTTTCTTCTGTCTTCCCTCTTTCTCCATAGACACATGATTGATGCCTAATATATATATACATGCTTAAACTATTTTAAAATACAGCTGGTGTGCTGTCGCAACTTTTGTTAAATTTAATTCTCTTTAAAATAACAAACATTTTATAAATTTTAAGATGTGTCCAGCACTACAAATGTATATTTTTGTTATTAATTGCAGAATCTGTTGGGTTTTTTATTTTTTCTTATAGCACAACACAGCTGACTAAACAGTTTAAAAGCCTACTTTTTCATAAAATGTGTGAGCATTTGGCTGTGGCTATACAGTAATTGAGTATTTTCCTGTTGAGGTCTCTTTGGTGGATGATTTAGCTGATTGGCCAGCACATTTAGACATTTTATTTGACCTTTCTGGACACCTTATTGTGATGATTTGATTGCTCTGAGTCCCTCTCAGTCCTTCAGCTTTATAATTCAAAAGAAAAGTGCATGTGGGTTGGACAGCAAGTGTCAGAAAAACTGCTACACTTCTCATTCATCAAGATGTACAGAAATTACTGTTAAGAAAAGTAAAGCTATGCCAAAAACATATGCCTGAGGGAGAAAGCTGTATTATTTATTTGTGAACATATATAGTGCTAAGAAATGTGTGTGTTCTGATACCTTTTCTGGTTTTTTTTTTTTCACATTAGTAACCTATAGGACTAACATTTAGTGCTATACAGATCTTAATTTGAAACATTAGGGAAACTCAGTAACAAATTACCAAAATGTAAAGCAAGTTTTGAAAAAATAAACTGAACTTTTATATACCTTATATACAGTGATAAATTTACCCAAGGCTATTTTTTTAATAGTCCCCTATGTCTGGAAACTAGCTACCATTAATCATCTGTCTTCTTAATTTCCCTTAAAAATTGCATTCTGAGCTCTTCCTACCATAAGGTTCTTGACAAATTGTGGAGATGACTCAGTCCTGTTTTTCTTGTGTACCCTGAACTTTAGCTGCAGCATGTTAAACACTAGTTCATGCCTGCTAGTAATCAGCTTATTTCTTTCTAAGATGTTAAGTTTCTAAATGATCTAGAAAATGAGACCTCTTTCAATATAGAGACAGGCCAACCTTTTAGGAAAAAACAAATCTAACAGATATCTTACAGAAACAGAGACTTCCAAAGGCAAGAACATAAGCTTGGTAAAGCAACAGCCTCTGATAAATATTCCAATCTTCCTTGTGTATCAGACACAGGAAGAAACATATTTTACATACTATACGCAGCAAGCAGTGGGCTACATGTCTGGTTTTTAAAGCAAATACAAATGAAAAGTGCTGAACTCATCCATTCTGGGTGAAAAATGGAACCTCAAATGAATAACATTTAAAGTGTTAGAATTAATAAATTGTGTTATTTTCTGTTTGCTTCATGGTACTGTGGATTGTACTTAAAAGTTACTTAGAACAGAATTTCTTGCATCTCCGCTGTATCCCAATTTTGCTGTCAGCATCATATTACAGCTAACATCACAAAGTACGTGAAAAAAACCAATGCAATCTGCAGAAAGTCAAACAAATAATGATAGAGGTTTATCCAAAATAGGCCACTACTAGTGGAATGCATCCCCTGGAAAGCATTTTTACATTTCTGCATTTTTACATCATACTGAGCATTATATACCATATTAGGTTAAAGCAGTATGATACTAAAACAGTTTAGCTAATCAGAACAATTATGCATAGACGCTTTGACTTATATTGAAGTCTGACTTATACCAGTGTAATTTCACTTCAGTTTTCTAAGCCAGATATAAAATGATATACAGTATCTGCTCTTACAGTTGTCATGACTTTGCTATAAAGGCACACATTTAGCTGATTTTGTTAAACACGTACAATTTGTGCCAGCCCAAAGGATTAATGTGAAAAAGCACATGTAGATGTCAATGGATATCTTATGAAGGACTAAATCATAAAATCATAGAACAGTTTGGGTTGAAAGGGACCTCTAAATGTCGTATAGTCCAAACACCCTGCAAGGAGCAAGGACATCTTCAACTAGGTCAGGTTCCTCAAAGCCCAGTCCAACCTGACCTTCAGTGCTCCAGGGATGGGGCATCTACCACCTCTCTGGGCAATCAGTTCCAGGGTTTCACCACCCTCAGAGTGAAAAATTTCTTCCTTCTATCTAGTCTAAAATCTTCCCTCTTTAGTTTAAAGCCATAATCCTTTCTCCTATTGCAATAGGCCCTGCCAGAAAGTTTGTCCCCATCTTTCTTATATGCCCCCTTTAAGTACTGAAAGGCCACAATAAGATTCCCCGCAACCTTCTCTTGTCCAGGCTGAACGACCTCAACTCTCTCAGCTTGTCCTCACAGGAGAGGTGCTCCAGCCCTCTGATCATTTATGTGGCCCTTCTCTGCACCCACTCCAACAGGTCCATGTCTTTATTATGCTTAGGGTTCCAGAGCTGGACACATTACTCCAGGTGGGGTCTCAGCAGAATGGAGTAGATAAACTTTTAAGACAAGGCTGCATTACTAGATGTTTTATCTTATAACCTGTTCCTGTTGCTGTCACAGTGCTGTGGCAGTATGACAGGTAGGGCACTCAAAGCTCCTCTGTTCTTTTGTCTTTTTAACTACCTATTTTGTGTGGAGTTAACCCAGTAGTTGCAGTCAGCAGCCTCCTGCAACCTCCTCTACATTGCTTCCTCATCTTTGTCATCAGTGTGCATGGGTCACTGTGAAGGATGATGAAAATGGAGGTCAAGTGAAAGAAGACTAAAATAGAGATGTACATTTTGCATTTAAACTGAAGTATCTGAAGTTGTTCTGTCTCCACAAGGTGAGGGAGTATGGGGGGAAACTAGCTCTGGAAACATTAGCTTTAGAGACGTGTTCCTCTTGATCCGATGGTCTTCTGTTTGCTTCTAGTATGGTTAAGAGGATCCATGGGCTGACTGAATTGAAATTCTTGTAATCTGGAATTTGTTGTTCTTCTGGATTTGGCAACAGTCAGCTGCCTTGCCAGGCCAAATGTCATCGTACAATACTATACAATACTGAGCTTTGTGATGACCACTGCTTGATGCTATAAAGTATTGTAATTGCTTACATGGCCTCAAGTGACTCAAACTAAAATTAATACTGATGACAACTGTTGTAGTATTAAGTGATATTTTAGAGCAGAAGAATGAAATTCTTTAACTAACACAGTTAGAGTTCTGCCATCCTATCAACAGAAGGATTTGATTTTAGTGCACTCTCATCCATTTACTGTATTAAGTTGATCACTCAGAGACTTACTGAATTGCCCTGGGTCCTACAGAAAATTGATAGCAGAGCCAGTATTGAATTCAGAATTTGTGGGTTACAGTTCATAATATTTGCACCCAAAGACCACCTTTCATTCCTTATGTGCAATCAGAAACCAATTTTTACAGCGTTAGCTGAATCATAACTTTATAAATCATCATGAAACTGAGTAAAGAGTGTCAATGGCTTAGCCTCAAAAGGTTAACAAATGCTAAGGGACTGAACCCACTAAAGAAAGAAAATCACATTCTATTACCATGAAGAAGCTGAGAAGTCCAGAGCATGCTGTTCCTAAAAGAGGTAGAAGGAACATTTTGATGCAGATTCCTCTAAGCCTCTAGAGAATCCTTCCAGTTGTACATTCCTGTTCCCTCCCACAGTCACTATATGCAGGTCACTAATCATCTGTTGAGGAATCTGCATTTTGTACAGGAGAAAAGCTTAAGTTTGGAGAACCATATACCTGCCTCGTGAAGTAAGCAGTCTCCTGGTACACTCACATTCCAGATGTAAATGGAGGCCCGAAGAGGGAAAAAATCCAGTGGGTCTGCTGAGCTCACTGTAGGCTGTAATCTTGTGTGCTCAGCTGTCCTAAACATTATGTCCTCCCTCTTTGCAGGATGATATTAGCTCAAACCTACATGGTCACGCAAATAGCGTGATACAGCTTCCAGGCTAGAAATGACATACATAATATGGTGGAGGGCTGGTGGAGTAACTTGGAGCTGTAGGTCCAGGTTAGTCTCCCGGAGAGTAGAGCAAACACATGGAGAGGAGGTATTGCCAAATGGCTTCTAGGGATCTCTCATGTGGAAATAACAGACACCATGAAGCTCTCGGATGGGAAGTACAAGATCAATCATGGTCCAAGGATGTCTATGGAAGAACAGTTATGGGTGTAAGGATGGTCAAATGAGATTAACAGGTATGGTAGAGCATAATAATAGTAATAATAATAACAACAACAACAGGGATAGTAGTGAGGAGAGATTGGTTTGAGCTGCCAGATTCAGCTGATTTGCCCAAAGTCAGAATGTTCCGGCACTGTCACTGGCAGACAGTTTTATTACCTTGAAATAAACCTCAGAGTGGGTTTAAAATTGTTTGATTTCTTGCTTAGATTACTTTTAAAAAGATAGGTATATTTTTTATCCTGGATTTCTCATACATCAAATAGCATCTATCCTAAGTAGTTCATACCTTTGTTTATTTATCAAATTTATATATCTAGAAAAAGTACTGTCCAGTGCCCAACCCAAAAAGTAGAAATGGGCAGGAAGAAATCAGCTTTCAATATATGTCCCTTTTCCCCACAGCTCAGGCCTTCAGCTGAGATATTTCATACAGCATTACAAAACTTGCAGTCTCTCATGGCATCCCTGTGAACAATATGAGAAAAAGCTCTATTCTCTTGTGACAGAAGTTGTCGAAACACTGCATTAAAGATCATGAGGTTTCTGTGATTCTGTGATAGTTTTAAAGTAATAGTAATAAAAAAATTAATAATAATAAATAAGAACATCTGACTTTCTTAAGCTAACATTTGAAGGATAGAGGTGTTTATGTAAGAACACTAAGATACTTG
The DNA here is from genome assembly GCA_013400055.1 of Nycticryphes semicollaris. Lineage (NCBI taxonomy): Eukaryota > Metazoa > Chordata > Aves > Charadriiformes > Rostratulidae > Nycticryphes > Nycticryphes semicollaris. Next base: position 565,751 of record VXBJ01002094.1, on the reverse strand, counting down.
TTTTGCCTTAGTATTAATAATATGGCATAATTTACTTTAATCAATAAATGTATTTTTATGAAGCTGGATGTGCTACAGCTTCAAAATCAAGGCCAATACCAAAAATAGTCATTACCCAATATACCCATGTAATGGAAGGGAACTTCTGCAGTTGACAACTAAACTATTAAAAAAACTGCATGATTGCATGGAGGCTCTGAAAATATTATCACACATTCTGTTTCTGTAATGATTAGTCTACGTAGTGCATACTTGTAAGTAATAAAAGAGAACATAAATCTTTATTGGAGAAGTGATTATATCTGAATCTATAAATTTTTCCAGTCTGCTTCATCTGTAGGAACTGTTTTCATGCACTTGTACCCAGGCCTGTTTTTCCATAAAACCAAGACCATGCCAGCCCACTGTCAACTTAATAAATCAGTTTTTCTGTACCAATAGGACTGCATAGATGTTCTCATACCCATGTGATGGCTTCATATTCATCTGACCAGCCAGCTAAAAAAGATCATGGGTTTTAATGAATATTAAGAATTCATCCAGTTGCTGACACATCACCTAACTGCAAACACTCATTTTATCATAAAGCATTACTATATGAGAAGAAATTGCAGGATTCATTCTCTGTCTCTGTGACAAATTCAGGGGTTTGCTATGGATATTTATTCTTCTGGTCAAAGGAGGGGAGAAAAGAACAGAGCTTAGAAGTGAGTTCTTCTCATCTTTAGGCTGTTTGCTGCTATGTAGGTCATCTATATCCCTAGGTTTGCTACTACAGCTATGTCAGTCAGGAGTGTCAAATAAGGTATAGCGTTTTCTCCCTTGAAGTTGCGTGTGCATAGAGTCATTGAATAGTTAGAAGGGTTAGAAAGGAGCTAAAAAAATCATCTACTTCCAACCTCCTTTGCCATGAGCAGGGGTACCTTCCACTAGATCAGGTTGCTCCAGGCCCTATCCAACCTGGCCTTGAGCACTTCTAGGGAATGGGGCATCCACAGCTTCTCTGCGAATCCTCTTCCAGTGTCTCACCATGCTCAGAATAAGAATTTCTTTCTAGTATCTAATCTAAAGCTACTCTCTTTCAGTTTAAAACCATTACCCTTCATACTATTGCTACATTCCCTGACAAAGAGTACCTCCCCATCTCTCCTGTAGGCCCTATTTAGGTACAGGAAGGCTGCTATAGGGTCTCCCTGGAGCCTTCTCTTCTCCAGGCCGAACAACTCAGCCTGTCTCCAGAGAGGAATGCTCCAGCCCTCTGATCATTTTTGTGGCCCTCCTCTGGACTCGTTCCAATAGATCCATGTCCTTCTTATGGTAGGTGCCCCAGAGTGGGACAAAGTACTCCAGGTAGGGTTTCATGACAGTGGAGTAGAGGTGGAGAATCACCTCCCTCAACCTGCTGACCAAAATTCTTTTGATACAGCCCAGAATACTTTTGCCTTTCTGGGCTGCCAGTGCACATTACCAGTTCATGTCATGCTACTCATCCACCAACGTCTCCAAGTTCTTCTCAGAGCTGCTCTCAATCCATTCTTCTCCCAGCCTGTATTTGTGCTTGGGATTGCCCTGACCCATGTGCAGGACCTTGCACTTGGCCTTGTGGAACTTCATGAGGTTTGCATAGCCTCACCTCTCAAGCCTGTCCAGGCACCTCTGGATGCCATCCCTTCCCTCCAGCGTCTTGACCACACCACACAGCCTAGTGTCATCAGAAAACATGCTGAGGGTATAATATAAGGAGTCAGAAGTCTGAACTGCAGATTTTACCATCTGATCACAATGCAAGAGTAAAAAGGAATTACATTGCTTTTTGGAGGAAAAAGCAAAGCTTTATTTTCCAAGTCCACACAATGACATTCTACTTTTTTGTCTGTCATTTGCTCTTGGTTCCATGTCACATTATGTAAAGAAAAGTTTCTGGCCAGGATATACCACAAGCTCATCTATTTTTCCTCCATTTTACCATAAAACTTTTTTTAACTTCCACTTTCACAGAGGGAGATATTAATCTCTGGTAAATAAACAATTTTCCATCTTGTATCATGAGAGGTGTATAGGTATGTATCACGATTTTGTTTTCTCATATATAAAACTATCACAATAGGAAATTTGTGTAAACCTACAATTTTAGGTAATAGAAAAGAATGTATTTCATTACTGTCCTCAATGGTTAGTATGCCACAATGAGAAAAATAGCATTGAGAAAGTATGCACAATATGTTTGCAAACACTCTGAAGAGCAGTCCTAGTTTGTACGCATTTTTGTTCATGTTAAAGTCAGTATCACAGTTCCCATGGGCCAGGACAAAATTTTCATTCATCATAATTGCTTGAATTTTTTTTGTTTTCCTACGCCAAAAAAAGCTAAACGAACTGTAATGAGAAACATAACATAGTAATATAAAATAAGAGATAGTATAGTCTTCATGTATGTATCATGCAAACAATAAGAATATTTTTACTGTGTTTTCACTTTTGGTTTTTAAGCAGCATTCTGGCAGAAGAAGAGTTATTTCATGTTTGTACTCTTTCCCTTTATATTTGTGGAAAAAGTTACTTGCTCTTTCTAGCTGTCGTAGAGCTCCTAATGAGAAGACTAACATTAGAGATGCTCCTTTTGCTTAAAAGGTTTATGCGTGTAAGAATTTGGGAAAGAGTTATAAATAGACCATACTTTCTATAACAAATGGGGTTTTTAAGCACAAGAAAAGGAAGATTTTGGGGTAAGTTCCACCGAGAGAGCTATTTATGGAAATGATTGGTCATAACACAAATATCCTCCCATGGGTTTAGCCTTGCCTGGAACGGCAGATGTGCCGTGATAATTGTCGTAAGATTTCTGCACCTGAAGAAGCTTACAAGTCCTTTTTTTTCATTTATTTCCCTTGGTGGAGTTTCTAAAAGAACTGGTGGCTTTTTAAAAGAACTGTAAGTTGATTTTGCAGCAGAGAGTATTTTCAAAGTTGACAACACTCTTTATTGTCTCTGTGCAAAGAGAGGGAAATCGATTTCTCATGAGTATTTGAGCCCCAGGGTCAATGAACTGAATTTCAATTATGGAAATTACAAGTTACTTACACTTGTTGTCATTTAATAAAAGCGTTTCTTGTATTTCTTTTGTTTTCACATTTGGCATTCTGATCACTGCACTGATGTCCATGCATTACTCCACTCTAGACTAGTAAAAATCTGGGCAGGCACTTGTCACCAGTGTTGTTTGGAAGAGACAGTGTTCTCATTTGCAAAGCTGGATGTTAAACTGCGAAAATACCAACTCAAAGAGGATTAATTTGGTGGCCTTTACTGAGTGGTTAGGACCTTTGCTGAAGTCCAGCATTTTTTAATCTGCAGAGTACAATGTTCTGCCTTCAACCATAACATAGTAACAATACAAATTACTAATTTAGGGCAAATTGCCCTGAAAATAGGTACAAATGATAACGCAGTATATGGTGCACCAATGTGGTCACTGAAGGAAAGACTCTAAGAGTATGAAGCTGTCAAAAAGACAGTTATGAGCCAGAAAAACTATGAATCCTCTGCTTCATTCTGGGGAGCAGTTACTTCTCAGTAGGGTGACTCACACAACTAGCTGCTCATCACTGGGAATTAATAGCCCATCCCAGAGCGTGTACAATAAAGCAGGCCTTTCCTGGTGGCCTTTCAGTTGTTTAATTTGCATTTGCTTAGTGATTTGAAATATATATGCAAGTACTAAATATTGTTGCAGTGCATGAACAGAAATTAAAACTGGAGCTTGTATACATTCATCTATTCTCTGCTGAAAGTGAATAGCTGTTTAATAAATTATTAATGGTTACGCCAAGTAAAAGACTGCCCGAAAATTAGAGGAACCTTTTTTAGGGTCACTTATCTTTCCCGTCTCCACCACAAATTTTGCATCCTTTGCTACACAGTGCTATAACTGCCAGGAAGTTTAAGTGCCCTTTGGGTGGGAATATGTTTGAAAGTAGATCTTCCATATCCGAGGCAATATCATCTCTTCACTGCAATGTAAGGGCATGCCTGGAAATTTTCACTGTATGTACTGTGTTTAAAAAAAAAAAAAAGAAAAAAAAAAAAAAGAAAAATCAAATACGGCTGGCACTGGTTTTGTTTTCTAAAAGTGCCAATAAATCTGTGTGAACTAAGCTTTAAGAAAGCTAAGTAAATCATTTTGTAGGACTTAGGCATGGAGAGGACTGGTTCTTGGATCCTGTTGATGCCTAAGCTCAAAGGTGATGTTCACAGTCAGCAAAATTAAAACTGAAGTTCCTGTGTGAACTTCTCAGTAAAAAGAAAGATACTTTCAGGATTCGGCAGTACCTGAGTGGGGGTTCATGCTTGCAATTTTTTATTAGGTTCATTAATGCCTCCCTTGTCCTAGTTTACCTTCTAAAATAATTGGATTCTTTTTCTTTGTCCTCTGATTCTGTTACTCATCTCAGTACTCTGCAAGCTGCCTTACTGACTTCATGGGAAAGAGCAGAGCAACACTGAGGGGTTTTAGCTATCTTGACTCAAGAGTGAGGAAACATGAACAAAAGCATAGGAAAATTAGATTAATCTCTTCACTTTCCAATACATTCACTTCCATATTATAGTTAGATATAGCTTTTGGCTAAGATAATACATTTTTGTTTTCCTTTTCTATCTATTGCCACACTCATGCCATGCAATCCCCTAGGCCATGCAATCCATCTTCCTTGGTCTGGTGAGAAAAAGTGCTGCCACACATGGATGAGCTGTACACTAAGGTTAACTGTTCTTGTTTTCTTTTATTGCCCCTCATATAAGGCATTTAAATTGTATAAGGACCTAAATCAATAGACCTTTCTTCCATTTTTCCAGTTCTCTTTGTTTTATATTAGTGTGGAGTGCTCTGCTCACAATCTGATGAATGGTAAAAGACCATGTACAGTTATTATTATTGTTACTATTAATAACAACAACCGTAACTTATTTGTAATTAGTATCAGTAACTCAATAGCTGTTTTCCAAGAACAAATAAAAGCGCCTCACCTCACAGACCACGACACCCTAAGGCAACCAAAAAAATAGTTTAGGGAGGTTTAGGCAAAAAAAGATGACTGTAAAAATCAAAATTTTTTATTATTTTCAGCTTGGCAAACAAGCATTTTGAGAGGAAATTTAAAAGTGAAATTGAAAGAAAATTTCTCGTAAGCAAGATCAGAAACATATTTTGCATGGAGTAAATGGAGGCGATTTGAAGGATTGCCAGAAAGGCAGAAAGGAGTGGGAATAATAGGAGAATGATCTAAGTTTGTTAAGTCAAATGTCCAGCGCTCTGATGGTGTTTCTTAAACATAGGGCTTCCGAAACACTCTTTTGCCTGCAGTGGAGTGTAGAACAGCACTTCTCTTTCCGTGTACAATAATGCTGAAGAATCGTTGTTTATCACCATGTTTGTACACTCCAGGTTGTCCAAAGTAGAAATCACACCTAAGCACAAGCAGTTCTACAGATGTTGGTTAATTTATCAAGAGACTTTCTCCACATAGGTTGCGGTTTCTGTCAGTTATTTGGGAGCACTGCTGACAAGTTGCTCGTGTGACAGACACAGTCCTCTTGTCTCCTGATGGGAGCATAGCATGAGCAGCCTCTGGGTACCAAGTCTAGTAAATGGATTGTCTTTTGTAATACTTTGTTATGATGAATGTGCCATTCAGACCAAGACAGAATATTGCAGGGTCATTTAACATCCATCTGTTACACTTTTGACTGTCTGATTCAGTTTCACAGGGTGATTCAAAACCCCTCTCCAAGCTAATGAATCAGGATTTTAGAATGTATTTATTAGCTAGACCTCACAAGGGTTTGTGGTGTGTCTCAACTTGAAGCTTTAAAAAAAATAATTCAAAATACATTCAATTAGTACTTTTTGTCTGTAGGGCAACTGAGATAGTTTTATGAGAAAATCAAAGCAAAATTCATTATGAAGGTAATTAGGAACTTCAGAATGACCAGATTGCATTCAAAAAAAAGGATATTAATTTTGTTTATTGACTTAGAATTAGTAAAACATTTGGAAATGTCAGCTCATTAAAACTATAAGAGTATTGAGTAGTTGGAAAGAGACATCTAAGATCTTTTCCTAACTTGGACTGTGAAAAATTAGGAACATATAACACAGAAAAAGCAAATACTCAGTTGCCAGCTGTGAAATGGAATGGATCAAACATAAGTTACTGTGCTAATAAGTGTGCCATTTGTGCAGCTTCCACAGATGACAGTGCGGCGGAGAAGAAAGGTGGAACACTTCATGCTGGCTTAATTGTTGGCATTCTAGTCTTGGTCCTCATTGTGGCTGCAGCCATCCTCGTGACCGTCTATATGTATCATCATCCAACATCAGCAGCTAGTCTCTTCTTTATAGAGGTAAGACAAAAGTAACATGCTGTGTCACTGGTCTTGTCACTTGGCTAATATAATTGGGCTCTCCAGAATAGAACATTCTTAATTAAATCTGGAAAGTATCCTTGTGTTTGTAGTGTAAGATTTGAAGAAATGGACCTATCTCACCTAGCAGGTGATGCTGTTTTGTTAACATGTTTGTCACTCAGCTGCCTCTTTAACTACTATTACTTTTTTTTGTTGTTTTTATACAGGACGTATATCTAAAAGATATATCTCAGATACCACTCTACTTCTCTTTCTTTTCCTTCATTGTCCTCACCATAACATTTTTCCATTAGCTGTTATGTGCACTGACATTTTTTGGGGGGACATAATTTTTTTCAATTAATTTCCCATGGAAGAATAAAACGTTTGCTTTCATTAATTCTCCAGAAGAGCTGACTTAAAGTTTTTAGCTGGAAACATGTTAGATGTTCCATACATTCATTTGTAGAAATATTTTTGAACACTTGGCCACAGAGCACGGGAAAGATTCTTTTCACCTAATTTTAACATCTAAATTTAATATCATTTCCCTTTGCTTTTTTTATTAGTGTAAAGAGAAACAAACTCTTTTAGACCATGATTCATCTGACCTATTTGAGACATCTCCTCTAGGATTAGATAAATTACCATTTTTCTCCCTCAAATATAGATAACTACCTCAGGTGCAAACATCTACATTGCAGATGCTGACATTTAGTCAGCTCAACTCCACTGTACATGACAATATGAGAATGGAACATTTTCCATAGGTGTTTCATTCTACAAAAAATTGTGAATACCTACACTTGTGTTTTCTTCAACTCAGCAGTGTTCTTCTACCTTATGATAAGTATAGAATTGCTAATCATGACGGAAAATGATTGTTTGTAACCCCCCTCTGAAGTACTCCCTTCCTCTTAAGAGCTGGGGCACTTTCTAAATGGGCAGTAGTGAAAATGCAGAAGCACTGGAAGCATCACTGGGGAGGTACCTAGGAATTGCTTAGGAAAAAGTCTGGACCAGGAACATATAGATATTCATTCTTAGTGACAGCAGTGTGAATTGAAGTGAGACATGAACATGAACAGAATGATTGATCTTTAAAATCATATTATAATAAATGTACTGCTTAGATAAAACAGTAGTGACAGAAATCAAAATGAATTGTTTATCAGTATTCCAGGCTCAAGCAATGTAACTGTGTAACCATCAGGGAACAGCATCCTTGTAATAAAATCAATACTTTTCTTTCATGTCTATGCGACATTTCAAGCCTGTTCTGTATTGATGTAGGCAAACACAACTTCACTGAAGTCCTTGTACAAAAAAGAAGGATTTGTCCCTTTCTTTTTTTCACACACAGATTAAACTGCTATTATTTCACTCTAATAAAAACAAGTTCCTTACCTGTTATGATGTGACTGAAAAGGCCAAATAAATGGCAACATCATTTTTAAGAAGGAGAGAATACCAAATTAACGCACACATTTATTTCCTTTTATTCTCAGTGCAGTTAATGGCATGTGAATTTTTTTTCATTCATAAATATTATACTCATCATGCAGCAGCGGTGTCTTAATCAGTTTTGTTAAACCTATTCCACTGAATGTAATCTTTTGGTGGCATTAATCAATTAATCTATGCAGTCAAAGCTAAAAGGTCTTTTAGCAAGCAATGTAGGCTTTTAGAAAAAGTAGAAAAATATAGTCTTTCTGTTTAAAATAAGAAATAATAAGGACAGAAGGAAGTAAATCAGTCAAAATCAAATTTATGCAAAATATGCTATAAATTAAATACTCTTTTGGTTACTAGGAAAATTGTGGTATTTGTGAAGAATCAGCTGTTTATCAGGAATTGTAAAAAGTTCTAGCCGTGAAGGGGTGGCCTTTCTCTGTAAGCGGTAAAACCACTGATGCAGTGGTAAAACCACAAGGGCTGGAGAGTTCTATATTTCAGAACATTTCCACAAATTCCAAAACTTTAAAGGCATTGTTGGTATTATCATAATCACAGAACAGCAGAATTTCATTCCCCAAATGAGTTTAATAATTTAATTTCCAAAGGAAAAAAAAATATAGTTTGACCAATTCAAGAAAAATAGAGTAGAATATATTATTCTTATATTTGTCTGATGTATAGGATGTACATGTTTCAAATAGAGTGGAGAATAAGTCTCAGACTTGCATTTTGTATCTGAAGTGTAAAAAAATCATGAGGCATAACTGGTATAAATAGGCCACAGTTGCAAAAAAAAAAAAATCCTACTGAAGCAATTGAAAAATATTTCCAAGTAAGCTGTTTCAGGTAACATGATACCCCATATACCACAATAGACAAGCTGTATTATTCATCAGAAATCAATGAAATGTGGATCTGATGTTACCATTCTAGGGAAAGACTCAAGAGGATTGCCGTGGGCCTGACCATGAAATGAGAACATGCACATACATTTTTTAGAAAATAATACTGTTTTGTATGAGTCTCTTGACTCATAAAGCAAGTTGCTCGGTTAAAACAAGATGTGACAGATGGCAGCTCCCTCATGCAGTTATCTAAAAAATGACTAGAACACTGTTGTCTGCCATCAAGTCTTCTAGCTAAATTAAGATCTGCATCAGTTTCTCTATCACTATTAATTAACATAAATCTAATGCTGGGCAAAATGAAGAACAGGGAGCTGCCCCATTTATATTTACTTTTAAAGAAGCTACTTTATAGAGACATTGTATTGGCATTAACATAGCACACATTCAAAACTATAACATGACTAATAGAGAAACTTGTTTTTACATCTAAGATTTTAGGATGCTGTCATGGTTTTGTAGGTAAAGTATCATTTTCAGTAAAATTCTGTTGGGCTTTTTAGGCTATGTAAGAAATTTTGTGTTGATTTTGTTTATAGTTGTTACTTGTTACTGAATAAAGAAAAGTATAATAAACCGATCCCATATCTGAGACTTTAAGGCTCTTTCTCCCCTGGGCTCTCTGCAGATACCACCCAATATTCACTTACCACCTTGTTCAGGTTTTTACATAGCTCATCTCAAATCCTGCTCATGTTGCCCCTCATGTTTGTCATGCAGTCCCTTTTCTCAGTGAGGTCCCCCAAATAAGAATAAATACACCCACATTTTGACTGCACTGTTTAACTTTGCATTGATAAATACAATCCCTTATGACACCTCTGAGCACCATTAAATGATATCCTGAGTGCATTAGTTGGTTTAATAAGTGATACACAAAAGCCAAGAAAAATGCCACTTATTCCAAAACCAACTATTGTTTTAGAACAGAGTGACATTATTCTGTGATTTTTTTTACCCCTAAAGCCAGAAGGAAATGTTTCCTTTAGTGGTTTTTTTTATAGCTGTTGTGCACAATGCATATATGCAGCCCCACCTGGAACAAAAATAGCTATTTTGAACAAACAGCTTGAGAAGTCTTGAATACCTATGATAGTGTATCAGTTTGAAAGAAAGAAATCCAAATGGTTTGATACTTTTTCAAAAAAAGTTCCCCTTTTTGTTAAGTGTGTAGATGATTCAAGTCAAAATGCAATGTTTTCCTGTTTCTTCCAGCCCCCACACTATTCAGCATGTGTTTCACTGTTTGAGTTGGACACTTCTCTGGTGACGTAAAGATAGACTGAATTACCAACTTTTAAAGTTAAGGAGCATTCCAGTCAAAGTCCCAATGAATGCAGGCTCTTTCTAAAAGCTGAGAGTAAATGTTGATTGAAGATTATCTTGCAGAGTGACAGAAGAGATGTTGTATGCTTTAGCCTTTTATTTATGCTTAGCTCTGTGATATTTCCTCTCCCTTGAATTTGATTTTGTTGCAAATAACTCTCCCTTTTGAATCAAGTCACATACCTGCGCTTACTTTGAGGAATTTTGTGTCTCTTGAGTATACTTTGAACTTACATGATCTGATTTTTTAGAAGTAGCACACGTGTCAAATAGTGCTTTTAACAAAGCAGAAGCTTATGTTGGTAATCTAGTTGTAACATGTATAGCTATACACTAGCTATTCCACAATTAAAAAGTAATCAATTTATTCACGAACATATAGTATACTTCCATTCATCATTTGAGGTCTGGTGGCCGTGAAGACAAACATGATATCTGAGTTGTAGTGGATTGCATGCCTGTGATACAGATCACAGCAAAAGTGATATAGATATCTGGAGCTGAATGTAAACAGGAGTTAAGAAATTCCTGAGTCAGATGGGTTTGCTCAAATTTCTTTGAGTTGTGGGCCAAATAGCAGGTTGAGTAGTATTTTAGATTTCACTTCTTCCCTTCTTTTTCATGTTCTTTTTTTCTTGTATTTTTAGCCTTTATTGATTTGTGTTTGTGTGCAAACTTTGGCACTGAAAGCAGTTAATGTCCAGGGAACATTTAGCAAATCAAAAAGCAGAGCATAAGGCAGACTGCCTTTTACTTGGATAACTTTGCCTGTTTGCACCCAGTTATCTGTGGACAGAAGGCTTCCACGTGACACAGTAAGATTTCATGTGCATGCTTTCTTGTGCTTTCTTACCTTTCTTACTTATGCATTGGTCCAAAGTCCTTTTAATCTTTGAAGTTTACCTCAGCTGTCATCCCAGTGCTCTGCCTTTGGGAAACAAAAGCAACACAATCTGGCCACAGCTGAGAAGACAGCAGAGGAATCGCTGGCCAATATGAAGGCAGGGAGTCAGACGTTGTGATGACTTTCCCCAGCTGGACACAGAGATACCATTGCCAAACATTCTTATGTAAGGCTCAACAACAGCAGAAGAAAAATTTTTTGTGGCAGTTCTCTGCAGGTAGGGCATTTTAAGAAGTCTAAGCTAACGTTGCAAGCTGGGACCACCTTAACATTAGGCAAAGAGCCTTCTGTATTCAGCTTACAGGTAGAAAACCAAATTCAACTTACTAACACGTGTAGACTCTGAAGCTGCAGGGATATGAGTGAATTCAGAGGCTGTGTATTTCTTAGCAGCTGTGTATGTCTTAATACTAGTTAGTATGTCACACACTGAAGAGAAGCGTGAGTGTTTGTGATTACAAGTTTTCATGCTTTTGAGTTAAGAACCCATTTTAAAGGTCATAGCCTTTGCCTTCATGTTCCCACCCTTCCTGGAGGTTTTCCAGAGCTTTATTGGGCTGATTCAATGTACACATGTACACTAGCAAACACACACATGCATATAGCTATGTCTTTTTCAGTTGTTTGTTTTATATCATTTTGGATATTTAAGCTGGATAATTTCGCCAATCTGCTTTTTCAAAGGGCCACACAGAGAGCTGAACTGGTGATATGGAGCCAGGAGTGGGGACCGTAGGGAAAAAGAGAAAGAGGAAGGAACGAGCAGCTGCAGATCTTCAGCAAATGAAATAATACTGAATGATCAGAGACAGGGGGATGCACTTCAACTCTTCCTGATTTAACTTGAATTATGTCTTTACTAGTAAATTAAATAAGCCTGAGACTGTTTTTTAGCATAGAGACCAAACAGCATGGAAGGATCTGCATTCCTGTCATTTAATTCTGTCAGCCTCACTGTAATATGATGGCATGCAGACTATTAGCAGGGACTGTGGATGGTTCCTGAATCCTGAGCCCTAGCTGGGATGGTCTGAGAAAGCAGTAATTTTCGGGTATTTTTTCTAACAATTGAGCTGTATGGTGGACTGTGTTACAGTATCTGTAAACATTCAGATCTAGCAGTAGATTTTCTTCAGATTTGGACCTTCTTCTTATTCCCTGTCTGCTTAGAGGAAGGAAACAGAAAGAGAAAATAGTCAAAAAAGCTGGAGACAGTTCTTGCTGTTTCAGAGCTCAGGGAATTAATGGACATTTCTGGCTCACTGTTTTACATCTTTGCTTGTAGCAGCACAACACAAATAAGAGCCGTCATTTAACAGCCAGCCCTGTTCTCCATGCACCATGTCCAGGTTTCTGCATTAATGTCACAGATGCAGTGAATGTCTTCAAACAAATGAGAAGTAAGTGGGAGACAGAGTAAAAAAGGAAGAAGGAATTTTTTTTTTTAAGTGTCAGATCCTCAGCTGGCTTGGACAGGTGATGAAGCACGCACAGCTCTGCTGATTTCTTTTAGGATATGGCCCATTGTTTTTATTGTGTTTTTACAGGTGATTTTGCTTTTAATTTGAAGAAAGCTTAACATGGTCATCAATTTGGTTTTGTCCAGAGGTTTGGGCTGAATTGTGTTCCATGAAAATGATGATTTAAAAGAAGAGAACATAATTCTTCTCTTCTTTCAGACTCCTGCAGTGTCCTGAAATTTGGGGTATTGTCCTTGATCTCGCTGTCATTGTCTTGTACTGATAGTAAAGTTATTTTATCCAAAGCTTATCCAGCTCAGCAGCAACCAGCAGCTCAGCAAGGGAAACCTAAATCGGCCACAAGGGAGAAGCCCTAGAATAAATAATCCACACTGACAATAAAAGTCAAAGGTGGGGAGGAAGGAGGCATTCTGTTTCTCGTCTATCAGCAGCCAGCTAGTTAGATCAACCTAAGACTGCAGAAACACTGTTATAACAAGAAGTGGTTTAAATCACAAAGAGATAGTTTAAACAAGCTCTTCTATCAAAAAGAAAAATAAATGAAGCCAGTAAATTATCAGACTGCATTTTAATTCTGAAGCAATCTTTATTTCAGAACAGTTTCTTCAGAAAATTAATTTAACATACTGCCAGATGATTGATCTTTTCTTATTCCTGGAAATGCATATCAGAAGTACAGTTTCAGATACTTGAAGTCTCGTCCATTTCTGACTGCGATTTTCCAAATAAATTGGGTGTTTCTAGGAGAAATTAAAGACTGATGCACAAATGATAACTGCCTAAACAATACTTCAGGTAACTTTGAGCACACAAACATGTTGTGGGCAAGGTAATTGATAACAGAAAGATCTTTTCTTCTCAAGAAAATGCAGAAGGCCTGGAATACCCATATAGATTAGCAGTGGACAAGTGTACCTAGACTAATGGGTCTTGATGGTTTCAGGTTAACATATGGTCATACCGTATTAGACCTTACTATAACTTTTGCCCTTAATACATTTTAATAAGTCATTACAATTTTTCTAGAGATTTGGACAACTGGTCTGGAATTTGGATAGCTCTGTATTTACATACTTCCAGTTAAGAGAGTTATGGAAAAGTATGGTTATATAATACAGTTTTTAAATACATTTAAATGTCTTTATGCCCTTGAATTAGACACAGAACATCAATGGACATGTAAGATACAGCCTTCAGCAGAAACACTGAAACAATCCTTGGAAAGTTTGAAAGATTTGAAATACAGAAAAAATAATCAATAGATAGAGAAGACAAAGTTGCATCAAAGCATTCAGCCCAAAAAGTATTCAGTAACTTGAGCTTTTCTGTAGTTTAGTGGTGGTGTAATTTAACCTCAGCCAGCAAGCAAGCACCATGTTGCTCACTGCCCCCCTGAGCTGGGATGGGGAAGAGAATCAGAAGAGTAAAAGTGAGAAAACTCAGGGGTTAAGATAAAGACAGTATAATAAATCAAGCAAAAGCCCTGCACGCAAGCAAAGCAAAACAAGGAATTCATTCAGTACTTCCCATTAACAAGTAGGTGTCAGCCATCTCTAGGAAAGCAGGGTCCAACATGCATAATGATTACTTGGGAAGACAAAATGCCCTAAGTCTGAACATCTCCCACTTTCTTCTTTCACCAGCTTTATATACCGAGCATTATGTCATATGGTGTGGAATATGCCTTTGGTCAATTGGGGTCAGCTGGGGTGTGTCTCCTCCCGCCTTTTTGCACACTGCCTGCAACAACCAAAAACACCAGTGTGCAATAGACACCATTCTCCTCCCAACTCCAAAACATAGCACTATACCAGCTGCTAGTAAAAAAGTCAACTCTATCCCAGTTGAAACCACGACTAATGGGAAATCAAATTTTCAAGGGAACTCTGGAGAGTCTTTCAAGTCTTTGAAAGATTGACCTTCTCGTGCTAATTCGAGTATTTATACTCTCATAAACTCTGTTTAGAAAGAAAATCTGTCTGCGTTGATGAAATACGGTGTTCAAGTTTACTACTGAATAGGAATAAAGAATTGGTCCATGTTCAAGCACTCTGGGATTTTATGCTGGTTGAAATATACACAGGAAATTTTTATAATCTTTTAGAAAATTTTCAGAAGAAAATGTGTGTGTGTCAGGGTTGGGGAGATGGCAGAGGAGCAGATTTTTCATTATGTTTTCCTTTCACTTCTTTTCTGACATTGCAGATCTGTGCAGAATTATGCTCATTCCATTTTTCTGTACTGAATGAAGGACCGGGTGAGAATGGGATGGGGATAATAGTGGATAGAATGCAAGAATATCAAAAGTAATACACATTGCCAGGTTCCTTCTGTCCGTTACTGATAGAAACTTGTCTTAATGCAGATGTATGAAAGGAAATGTAAAAGCTTAGAATTACTGCGGCTAGCAAAACATGCATTATTACAATCACAGGATGGTAGGGGTTAGAAGGGACCTTGGGAGATCATCTAGTCCAACTCCCCTGTGAAAGCAGGTTCACTTAGAGCAGGTTGGGAAGGAATCCAGCCAGGTGGTGTTTGAATATATCCTGAGAAGGAGGCTCCACAGCCTCTCTGGACAACCTTTTCCAGTGCTCTGTTATCCTCAAAGTAAAGTTTTTCCTTATATGC
>VXBJ01002094.1:487339-550511 GCA_013400055.1 Nycticryphes semicollaris | reverse complement strand
GATAGAAACTTGTCTTAATGCAGATGTATGAAAGGAAATGTAAAAGCTTAGAATTACTGCGGCTAGCAAAACATGCATTATTACAATCACAGGATGGTAGGGGTTAGAAGGGACCTTGGGAGATCATCTAGTCCAACTCCCCTGTGAAAGCAGGTTCACTTAGAGCAGGTTGGGAAGGAATCCAGCCAGGTGGTGTTTGAATATATCCTGAGAAGGAGGCTCCACAGCCTCTCTGGACAACCTTTTCCAGTGCTCTGTTATCCTCAAAGTAAAGTTTTTCCTTATATGCAGATGGAATTTCCTCCGTTCCAGTTTTTCCCCATTACCCCTTGTCCTGTTGTTGGGCACCACTGAAAAGAGTCTGGCCCCATCCTCTTGACATAGAAATTTATAAGCACTGATGAGATAATTGCTGTTAATGAGTTACCATCTCAGGTGAAAATTGTTAACTGGCATAAATTTTAGAGATAATGTCAGCACCAGAATCTCTGAGGAGTGGGGCATCAATTTTCAAATACCAGTATTTCAATAAAACTTTATACAACTGTGTGTCCTTCTGTAATTGGGCTTGTATATTGCTTATCCCTTACAGTTCATTTTCTTACGACATGTACAGAGTAGATATCATTTCTTGTTTATGTGTACTCAGTTTATTTTTTTCAAATACCTTTAAAATCCATTAAAACATCTTAAATTTATTTTGTACAAGACTCCAGCCATAGATCAGAGGATTTCCACTAAGAGTTTTAATTCCAGAGAAAGAAGCATATTTTGTCCTGTTCAATTGGATGACAAAACAAAAGAATGAGAAAAATACTTGCTTACTTTCTCCCTGTTTGTTGTTTGGGGCTTGGAGAGGGGTTGTTTGGGTTTAGAGTTTTGTTTGGAGGAGGGGGAGGTATGTTTTTTAAAATCTCCTTATTACTCTGTTTCACAGAGAATAAAAGCGAAGAATGTACTAGGCATTTCCTATTCATTTTGACAATCTCAGCTTGGTCATCCAAAATCTGAGCCTTCCCAGACATTAATTGGTTTGAAAACACAGAATTTTTAAAGAACTTTTCCTTCCTAGAGGTATCACAATCATACAGGAATTGTTTTATTTTTTCTATAGAAGACCTACTTTTTTCTCTGTTTATTAGCTGCTTTTAAAGCAGGCACCAAAGATCCTGATGAAAATTGTTTAGGACTTCTTAAGACCCTTGTGCCCAAAGGTCATAAGAGTTTAAACAAAGTTATTGCTTCTCTTTGAACCATCAAAGTAAACTACTTAAGTAGAAATTACATCCCTTGAAATAGAAAGTCGTTGTTTTGGCAGTCCTGCCAAAACATGCCAGAATTTTTTTCAAAATCATTTTTTAAAAGTACAGTTTTCTGCCACACATTCTCCCATGGAATAGAGTGTGTTAGCAAATTCCTATGCAGAACTAGGAAGGAAGAGCAATGAACAGATCCTTTAGGGGGTGGTGGATCATCAGGCCTTTAGATGACAAAACCACTAATCAACAGTTTTAGACAGGAGCTATTTCATCATCTTCATTGCTAGGAGTAGTGGCAATTATTTAGGTCTTTGAGCAAACAGCCATCATCCACAAATTTAGAAAGAGGGATTAATTCCTCTGACTTTTGCTGCTGAACAACTACACAGAGTGGGTTTATGCATGAGAGAAAAACAAAAATTACAGGGCATTGTTGAAGTTTTTTATTAGTAATTTATTGTTGCACCCTTCGTATTCTGAAAGTTTGTTTTCTTGCTGTTGCTGTTACAGAGACGTCCAAGCAGATGGCCGGCAATGAAATTCAGAAGAGGATCCGGACATCCTGCCTATGCTGAAGTGGAACCAGTTGGAGAAAAAGAAGGGTTCATCGTATCAGAGCAGTGCTAAAATTTCTAGGACAGAACACCAGTACTGGCCTACAGGTGTAAGACATTTACTTTGCCTCTGTTTAAAGAAAAGGAGCCCTAAGCTGCTGTAGCTGATAGAAGGAAGATTTTGGATAAGCTTTGTCCAAGAAGAAAAACTATCTAAGATACCAGATTACCACTGCTCAGTAGTTTTTGTTAGTGGACTGAGACACAGTGGTTCGTGCAGAACACTTGTCAGTGGACACCTACAGTATCAGAACTCTGGTTCAAGTGCCGTGTTACTGGCTTTAGGTATGGGGATGCACAGTAATCAAAAATATAATAAAGCTTTGGTGCACAAGGGAATTACCCTTTGCTTCAAGTGTTTTTCTCTGGTATCTCAAAGACTCAGTGACAAATCTGTGCCCTTCCAGTGCAAAGAGCACTGATCAGTGTTCACAGGTGTCTGAGAAAAGAATGCCAATGCAGATAAAGAGAAAGAAAATTAATTTTCCAGTACTTCTGCAAGTGGAATAGTGGATGAAATACACTCACTTTTAATTTTTAAATTAACATTCCAACCTATCTGAGCAAGTAATGGTGTATATGCTTTCCAGGAGTAGTACAATGTTTCTTGTACGTTACTGATTACTGTCATTCTAAATAACCCATGATATATAAATTGGTAAGAAAATAAGATAGAGAATTTTCACAGTGGTGAAATTATTTTATTTCATGGAGTTCACAATAAAATTGAGCTGATTTTCAGTTTCAGTGTTCACTAAAAGTTAATTATCAGATTTGTTTTGATGGTTATCTTTCATTTCTGAGCAGTAGGCTGAAGTAAAGGCAACAGATACTTATAGCTGCCAGAGATCTTGTGGACCATTTCTTAGGCAATGTGATACGAAATACAAGATTTTAAACAAATGGGTTTCTATCCTTTGCCATTTCATGGTGAGTTCTTACTGAGAAGCACGCCGGATATCAATGCACCCCTTCCAGAGATTCAGATACAAGTGTTACTGAACCCTGCTGATTCATACAGTGATTTTGTTTAATGCACATAGTAGTTGCATAAATATATATAAAAATATATTTTTTTTTATAGCTAGCACAAGGCAGGCTCTTGTGACTGTTAAGACTGCATTTTTGTCATCCAGACAAAGGAAATGGATTGCATTACTGCATATTTCCAATGAGTTGTAAAATAATCCTTAATATTAGAATATTTTTATGTTGTGTAGGGAGGGTGGTTCATGTAGTTGCAGTGCCATATCCTTTCTGCCTATAGGAGCCACTCTTTCTTAATTATCGACCCTTTCCCTCCCTGTATAGGGAAAGACAAGACTATACATTCACACCATCAAAAACAGTTATGTCTTTCATGGAAGGAATTAATATACACCAACACCCAGATCTTCCTTGAGGAGTGGCAAATTAAATATTTAATGACCTGGGCCTAAGCTATTAAAATATTAAATTCAGGTATTGTATGTACATTTCATTGTAGTCATTGACTATAAATTTTTTTACATAATGTATAAGGCACTTGAATAATTTTAAAGTGAGGTATACAACATTTGCAGTTTCGGATCTCAAACACTTAAAAAAAGTTGTAGATACCACCTTAATAGTGCAGTTATTTACATTTCTTGTTGATGCTTGTACGGTCTAAATTTGATTACTTAGTACTGTTCAAAAAAAAAAACAAAGATGATTTTTACTTGTTATTTTTTTCAGTAAATAATGCAATACTGTATTTTCTGTATTCTTTTATTTTGTGTAACACACTTTTATTCTCATCTGCTTTAAATCACCTAGCGTGAGATTGAAACTGCTCAAAACCTAACTGATATTAATCTGAAGGTACTAACAAACACATTATCTTGAAGCCTGGTGAAAAGCCCGTGACAAGTATTCATTTCAATTTGTCTGGGTCTGCTGATCCCTGTTTCTAATAGACTGGGATTAAATTGCAGGCTGTAAATTCCAATAGCAATAACCAAATGTATGCACGTGGTGACACTCATTTTTATTCAATAAAAAGGTATCAGTGTACATCATCTATACACGTATTAGTTTTTGCAGGAATCTTGGAAGTCATCAGCTAGGGTTCATTGGCCACATGAAGCAATTGTAGAGCTTCTATTTGAAGCATGCTCTAATCCTGTTTAAATAATTCCTATTTCAGAGCACATCTTGGCAAATTATGCTAAGAGATTTACAAAAATCTACACACTACTGCAATAAGTTCAAGGGATATTTTAATATAAAGAATAAGTAAAGAATATATTACTATGGGTTTACAGGTCTGTACTTTTGACTGATTCACTTGCATTTTTCACATTTTTACCCATGTATATAATACAAATCATGCAATGGGACTGTCAGAACATTTATGACATGATTAGACAAACACGATAACAATATGAAAAACCAGTATTCTGATTACTTTTGTTTTAAGGCCTTCTTGCACAGCTGAAGGATGTTTATTAGTATTTGCAAACTAAGCTAAATGTCATACTCCTTCATAAAATAATAGCAATTATTTTTTTCACTCTTTGTTCACCAGCTCTAGTAATTTGGTGGCAGTTTCACTGTTCTATAGGGAGCGTCATAGTGGACTTCTTTTGATTTTTGCCATGATGTTAAATGTATGGATTATAACATGATGAGTTGCTGGGTTTACTTAATAAGATTGATAAGCCTATGCTTGTGTCTGAGAAGAACTGATATTTGAAGAGAAAAACCTCCTGCATACTAATGAATGTGTAGTGTCTCATTGGTGTCTGCTTTGATATATTCTGTGGTATGTTCTATTTATCCCAGTAAGCAAAAGTTAATTAAGTAATCTGTTGCTGTTTTGTAATTTCATCTAGTTTTCTAATTTTTAATAATTAAAATTGCCACATTAAAAATTATACAAATATTAATCTATAGGTGTGATGAAATATTAAAATTAACTAAAAAACTGATTCTTATAATTTTATAAAGTCCCAGATTGATTTATCCAGACCAAAAAAGTGTCCTGTAACCTCCTGTCAGAACTCCAGCTGATCTGTTATTCAACAATTCATAAAGAGATATCCATCCAGGTCTCTGAAACAGCGGCTTCGCTGGTGTTACCACTAGTCTTTCGAGTACTTCAGAATATTTCATTTGTTTAAATACTTCCTTACAGAGTCAGTTATTCTAAGAGTTATTTTAACTAAAACTTTTCTGTAAATTTGTGTATCTAATGCATGTAGTGATTTCAAGACCTTCCAAACTTATAATTTCTCATTATTCTCCATTTTAGTATTAAATGTTCCATAACATTTAACACTCTCAGTATTATGCTTCAGCTTATTCTGTTTCACAGAAAAAAAGGAAAATTTGAACTGCAAGGATTCAAAGCACATTACTCTTTAAATCTCAGTAAGATGAAACTACATGTATTGCACACAGAGTGTGTTGAAAAAAGACCTTTAAATTTGCAAAATTATATTCAGACATTAAGAAATTCTGGAACTACAAAAGAAATAGAATTGTAATATCACTCCTATGTACATGCATACGATGATATGGTCTTATGTAATTGCCTGCCATGTTGCTCGGTGCACCCCATGATGCATTGGACATAGAGAATGCAGGCTGTTTGTAAAAAACACCTGTTCCATATTTTTCTCCTCCTTATTTTGAAAAACTGTGGGAGCCAAATTCCTGCAAGCTGAACAGAATATTTGACTTTGAAAATTTAACCATTTTCCTTGGTCAACAACGTTCAAGCCATAAAACTCACTGCACAAGTATCTCAGCCAACTGAATAGCTGAATCACTAGTTTGCCATCCAAACGTGAACAGCAGTGAAAAAGGAGGTGGTGAGACAGTTTGCCAGTGAGCAGGGAAGAGATGCTCTTTAGTGAAGAATAATAAGACTTCCAAGAAAAACAAGAGCATATTACTATATTCTATTAGAGCACCTCTTGGATAAGTAAAAGAAACTGTAAATGACAGCATCCATCTCTTCTATTTGTAGAGAATCTCTAACAAGATTCTGCAAGCAGTTGTCATGAGCTGGCAGTATTTCACATAGTAGGTGGATGACTAGAGCATGCAGAGTACCCTGCATTGGTTCATGTTCCAGCTCACATACCATCAAAGGAAAAAATTCACTTTGAGTGAATGCAGTAACTGAAGAAATGGCTATGTTATTGTCTTCTGACGCCATCAATGAAACTATAAAAAGACAATATTTGGTATCCACCTATCTCAGCTGCGCAAAATCATAGTGCCTACAGCCATAACATTAGCCATTAGGAGAAGAACTGGAATAGAGCACAAATTCAGCTCAGATCAACATTTTTTAATCCTGGGGAATTTGTTGCTTCCAGTGAGGAGAAAGAACACCAATGAGCACTGTTGTCCAGAGTAAGGTCATTGGAGTCCTTATAGCTGTGCGCGTCCTTGCAGAGAACTATGTGAAGCTTTTAGCCTGAAAAACTCCAGAATGAAATGTTACTGAGCAAAAATGTAGCATTCACCCTAATTCTCACATTTTTGAGTCTTCAGGAACTGATACCTGCTAATGCTTTTATTTATTAATGGTAAATTGGGTTTGGGTGTTGGGATTTGGGATTTGGTTTTATTTGGAGTAGAGAGAGGAGGAGGGAAAAAATGCAGGAGACAAAGGGACAGGTGCTAACATTCACAGATATTCTAGAAGCAGGGCAAGAAACTTTATGTACAGCCTTGAAAACATCAGTACCATGAGCCAGTGGCACTAAGGGAAAACATGAGGTCTTCCTTCATGCCCAGCTCCGTCATTTAAAAATCAGAAATGTCACCAGATCCACTAGCTTCCATCTGAATCTGCCTGTGTCCATATTTCACCTGATGGAAATTTTATGTCTATATAGTGGAGAAGCTTGAACTGTGAACAGCATTTTGATATGTAACAGTGCTTTACTAGAAGCCAAATGTGACAAAGCAGGATGCAGCTTGCATAAACCTTAAATGGTCAAATGAGATTAATTTTATCCAGAACAGCCAATATCTTTATGGCTGGAGCACTGACAAAATATTCAAGTCAGTGGGCTGATTCAACTTGATTTAGGCAATATCACTTATCCTAAAACTGGCCTTTAACTATCAGTTTATTGTCAAATATTAGATCTCTTTCTTGTCTTTTTAATTTTTTATGGAGATGAAAGCGGTTGAGGATTCCAAGTGGAATAAAGTATCTTTCTGATAGGAACAGTCTCATCACCTGACATAGTTTTCTCTTGACTAGAGTAGGGATCTGTGCACAGGACATTTCGTCAGATCTCGTGATGACTCCACTCTTTCTCAGCTCATTTCATGCTTTTCAATGCAACTTTTTTGTCTCATGCAAGATTTTTTAATATCTACCACCTGCCTCACTTTTTTATTCTTGTCTTTGGTTCTTCTCCACTTCTGATCTAAGTCTGTTTTCTCACTAGTTTGCTTTCTTGCGCTACTGTAAGCCCTGAATTTCATGCTGAAATGACCACTTTCAGTGTCGCTCAAAATAAGGGTCAGTCTGAAGAAAGACCCACTTGATTCTTCTTTTATATGTAGGTTTTTGTTAATACAATTATCTGAAGGTTTGTTTTCCTGTTATTGACTAAGTTCTTCACAGGAGCTAGCAAGCTAAATTCTGAATCTCTTGGATAGTTTTTGTTTAGACATTTAAGTCAAACATGTCTCACTCTACTAGACTCTTCAGTGGAAAACTTGTCCCAGATAATTTTTTAAAGCAGCAAAAAGGACTTTAGAAACAAGCCTCATTACTTTTAATTGCATCCGTTTAACTAAGCAGATATTTTTTTCCCAATTAATTAATATAGATGCCTGCTTCTTTGTTGTCTCTCTAGGAAGATAGCATTTAGGGATATTAATTAAACTTGTCCCATGCAGTTTACATTATTTACATTAGAGTAGCTCTTATTCGAAAAACAAAAAGACTGGGGTTTTTTAATTCTTAATGTTTAAAAGAGACTTAGTTTATTGACTGCTTGGATGGCACAATGCTTCCTCAGACACCTAGAAGCTATTAGTAATAAGTATAACTTTAGCCTGTCTAGCTTGCTTTGGACTGCTGTTTTTATTACTAGGTTGTTTGGTGGGTTTTTTTCAATTTCCATAAGACTCATTGAATTTTGCTTTGGGAGCTGGCAAATGATACTGTGATCTGATTGTCACATTTGACTACATATCAACAAAGGTGACCTTTTATCTAAACTTTTCAGCTTGAAGCTTTCCAGCTCTGCCTTGCCTGTGGAGACGTCAGGATCACACCACACACCCCTGTTTTAGTGACAAAATGCAGCTTTCCAAAGGAAGGAAATGGTGTGCCTTTCATAGACATGAACAGCCTGTTTCCAGAAGGAATCCTGTTCCTAGAGAGATGAGTCTAGCAGTCTAGATTACAAATGGAGTGTGATTGAAAACAACTAACTTTGCAAAATATAAACCATGTGCAGCTGCAGTGTCACTGGATGAAAATACCTCCAGTGCTCATCAGCCTCCAGGCTGGGGCCTCACCACAGCCACAGCCCCTCTCCAACATGGGGTGAGGAGAAGGTAGGGCAGGAGATGCTTGAAGGACCACAGATGCTGTTCTTGCACAGAGAGTGCCTTTGCTAAGACTTCCACTCTCCAGAAAAAGAGAATGACCTCATGCCACCTCATGCCTTGTCAGTGCTGAGCATGGCAGAGGGTGTCCTCAGGAACCCCAAGAGGAAAGCATGGCAGAATGAGACAGGAAGCATGAGAACAGCCATGTTTCCATGCAGGATGGCAACCTGCAGTTGTGAAGATGCACATGTGCACCCCCATCACACTCACCCACTTCTAGATGCTGTCAACCCTGCATGTTGGGCTTCAACTAGCTCCTCACTGCAGAGTCTAGACTAGTGAGCAATGCAGATAATACAAACACGAGCACTCTGTTGCCATAAAAGATGACACAAAGTTGTTTCACTCTGTTTCACTCTGTATCTCCCACAGCACCAATGCGCATCCTGCTGTGAGGACCTGACGGATCTCCTCCCAGTACTTTGTCCTCATTGCCTGAAGTGCAGGTGAGCATGTCAGTGAAATGTGGCAAGTGCTTGGGGCTTGACTTGGCCTGCAGACTACAGCCTAGAGGGAATGAAGCATGACAAGGAGCCTGGTGAGAGCTGACAACCAATCCTTTAGAAAACACCTAACATCTGAAAATACAGCTAAGGATGTTAATTAGTGAAGTGGCTTTGGGATGTGGAATTATTTGACACATATGACCAGCATTGGCTAAGTTATCCTACATGGCAGTGACCTCAAGAGCCAGAGCAAAGAGGACACAGCCTATCTTTAGCACTAGCCAAGAGCTATGTTCACAGCAGAGGGCTCAGCAGCCATCTCCACCTATATTCAGAGATCATCATTAGCTCTGAATGAGAGACTAAGCCTAGAAATTAGCTCGTTTGACCATAATAGAAGTAGCCCTCGGCCTGGGAGGCATGTGAAGTATCCTCATCCAGGAGAACACCTCAACTAATGGCATATACATTAAGCTTCCACAGCCCCTTTCTACAGAAGCTGCTTCTCACCCTGGTGCAGAAAAGATGCAAGAGTCTTTGACCCCAGAAGGATGAGTGAGGGTGGGACAGGATTAATAAATGCCCAGCTGTAAAATGTCTGCCAAGGGACAGGGGATGTGCTGGGTCCTGGATTCTGCACTAGAGGTGTCATGTGAACATGTAGAAGTAGGAAGCAGTTTCAGGTTGTGGCTCTGACTCAAATATACACTAAAATCTGGGATGCTGGACTCCCTAAATGTGGTGCTATTTTACTAGGAACAACCTAGGCATAAAACACCATTGCCTTGTACGTCATGTCATTTTTCATCAGCCTCATTCTCAGGAATCCAATCCTCCAATATAAATACTTAGGTATACATTTGCTTGGGAGGATTTTCTTTGGAATTTAATTGCTGGAACTGATGGGGAAATGCTATTCATCACTGTATGCTGTTCCCTGGCTTACTAGGTGCCTTAGGAGTGAGGACACATAAAGAATTACTCTAGGATATGGAGGTGTTAGCAATGAGCATCACTAGGAATAAAGAACACGCAGACACACACACACACAGAGAAAAGCCACACACTTCTCTGTGCTGCACAGCAGGAAATCCTGAGCAAGACATTAATGAAATCAGATGAACCCTTCACTGCAGCAGCGATGAAGTGCTGTGTGGAGGCTCGTCTAGCCAGCCACGGTCTGTTCTAGTGGTTTAGCACAGGAGTTTTGTACTTTGAAAACTAAATGATGTATGGAGCTTTATTTGTCCAGTCTGTGTCTTCTTTTCAGTCACTGCCTATTGCAGCTTGGAAATATGTCAGCTTTTCTGCTTCGAAGATAATATATATGTAAAACTGAGGTTTATAGACACATATATAGGTTAGTATAGATTTTAGTAAAAGTTCTGCAAGCTATCCCTATATTGAATAAGCAGTGATGCTTTGGCTTGGAGAGAAACTCCGAGCCCCATGCTTTTTCTCCTTCTTTCTCCCTGCGGTGGATATTAATTTTTGTATAGCATGTAGGAAACTCAGCTCAAGTAGTACAAACAAATGCCAATTGCTGCATGTGGTAATGGGAAAAGAATGAGTAAAACCACACTCAGACAAACAATACTCACTGTATTTACCAGCACTCAAATATTTTAATGAAAATTGTCATAGAATGTTTCTGAGTGTTAAATAGGCAGCAGTATATTTTCTCTGAATACAGGAGAAGATGTCTTTCATTTTCCATGAAGTTATAATCATAGTCAGCAGCCCAAAGTATAAACAAAAGGCAAACTTTTTTTATTAGGTTTAAAAATACAAATGCCTGTCTGCTTGGATAGCATTAGTGGGTTTTGCCCTTATTGATTGGTCATTGCCACAGAGAGCAGCTTCAGGGCAGGTAAGACTGCGCTGGGGAAGGGATCTGTAGCGAAAAAGGCCGACGAGAAGCTCTTTGGGGGCTTTTTTTTGAAGCCGGGACAAGGCCTCTGCTTGTCCAGGGGGCTGTCAGCTGGGGGGCGGTGCTGCTGAGCGAGCCTGGGCGCAGCCACCACCACCACCCCCGGTCATTTTAAACGACCCACTAACGTGCCATTTTTTTTCATGTGGTTGGACTCGATGATCTCAAAGGTCCCTTCCAACCACTAAGATTCTGTGATTCTGTGATTACATATATAATGGTTGGCTGCTGTGCTATCAGTAAAAGCATTTCCGATGTTTTGAAATTCATTTTCAAATATATTTATTTGAAATATATATATTGATACATTTAATTAATGTAATCTTTGACATCAACACTAAAACCACTGAAATATTTCAAATATTGAAAGGAATATAAGTGAACACTTTGCAGTGGCATGTAATAACAAATACTAATAGAATCTTATATGTAAAGATTCGAAATATAGATGCCTTTTTCCACATTTTAATCAAAAGGACTCCAAATTGTGGAGGAAAAAAAAAGAGGGAAGTGATATTTAAATACAGTGACAATCATCTTTCTTTGATAACTATCCCAATGACCTCAGTGACCAAATCAGGAGCACGCTTAAAATGTTAGATACAAAAATGGTTATTTCAATGGCAAAGTTTTTGTTCCCTGCTACTGACATTAATTTGGAATATAAAAGCTCCACCAGTTACTGAAGTGCCCAAAAATAGGATACTTCAGCTGACTGACACCTCATAGGAAGGCAAAGGCATGCAAACCTGGAGAGGAAGAGGACAGCTCAATTGTATTCCCAACCACCGTATTGAAACTTGTGAATACCCAAATTAGCTTTGAAACTTGTGAGTATCCAAATTAGCTTAGCCACTGTGCTATTCCCTGCTTTCTTCCTTTAGAGCAGATACATCAGCTATTGTAACCTGCAGGATGGCTTCCCCTCTGCCTCTACACAGCAGCCAGGCCTGTTGTAGCTCACCATTTCCCCTGCAAAAACCCAATAAGAAACATAACCAAAAGAAGCTCAGCTAACTCATTATAGTAGTTGAAAGGAAAGATTTATGAAAAAATCTTTGACCCAGTGATAAGCCAGAGGGCTGTGGGAGGGTATGCTGCTAGATTTGAAATGAGAATTATTGGACTACATGAGCATGGCATTCTTGAAAACAAAGAGCAGATTAAGCATCTGTGTCAGAGAAGCATTACAGCTTAAATGGGACTAATGCCATGAAATAATGCTCATAAATATAAGTGCTGGTTTAGCTATTGCTCTTTTTTTTTTTTTTCTTCTAAGGGCTTGTGTAATGCAGTACACAGCTTCGCTCAGGATGATAATTTGTGTCATGCTCATATATGACTTTGGCAGAGACACAATCCCTTACAGGAAAATATTTTCAGCAACCAATAAATGAAACACATGTGGTTGCATTAGAAGGGAAAACAGAAATCCAGATCCCACAGGGAATTTTCTGGTTTGATGCCTGCCCACACAGACATTGCACGGGGGAGCAGGTTGCTGTGGAAATGAGCACACCCTAAATAAAATAGGCAGTGGGTGAAGTGTTTGGTGGGAGCCTGGCTGGGGAAGCAGCTGACAGCTGATCATCAGTACCGGCAAAGGCAAGAGACTGGGCTTCAGGAGGAGGGGGCATGTGCCACCAGCTTGCTTGCCTCAAGAATGCAGCACCGCTGAGGCCATTAGTCACCTCTGCTCTTGTGGCAGAAACCCAGGGGCAGAAAACCAGAAGGCATAAAATGAGCTCTTTCACACACCAGCATCTCTAGTAGTGGTGGTTTTACTGGTGGAAAATTAAGGATTTCTCACTTCATCACTGGCCTCAGAAAACCAATGATAATTGGCCATGCAAACTCCAGTTCCTGTTGCTAACAGTCAGGACTGATCTTGCCAAGACTTGGATCCCTGAAGTGTGTTTCCAGTATCAATGTAATTGGCATAGCAGTGGGAAAAGAGAAAAACATGAAACAGGGCACCCATGCACAAAGAAGACAAAACAAAATCTCTTTTCCTTGGAGCTGGAAGTGGTTCTCCTGTCTACCTACAGTATCTTTCCTCTGACTCTTGTTTCAGTGTGAACTAGCACAGAAATACTCAATTTGAGAAAAGTCCCAACATAAAAGTGCATATACCCTTAGCCTTCTTAGTAGAATTGAGTGGAGAACACAAGTGAAGCCAAAATTACACGTGGTTTCTGTATCTGAAGTACTTCAAAACCTCCAAAGAACAATTTCAAATACATACATAAAAGAAACCATAGTAATTTATTTTGAAAATACTTATTCGTAAACCTGGATTTTATGGGGGCCCTGGCCAGCACAGCCTCAGCCCAGTAATATCACAGATACCCTCCATCACATAGCCAGCTACGTCATGTCTATCTGAACTGAAACACGAGCAAAGGAAGCTCCTATCTGCTCATCTGGTACCACAGAGCAGCTGTAACCAAGTCCTTTACAGGTATAAGATTTCTCCAGCACAGTCTGAGCTTTCCAGTGCTCAAACTTATCTTCTCTTCTCTGTTTTTATGGGACAACTCTACAAACTGAAAAGCACAACCTTATTTCTGGACTGCCAACAAGAACTCCTAGGCTTTATTTTAGTTGTAATAAGTGAGCAAGTCAAAGTGGGAGTATGGGCAGGTTAATGCATACAAGAGAAATGTGGGTAGAAACACCGGGAGAAAGCAGTTCAATATCAGACTCAAAATTCCAAGTGCAATTTGAACAGCAACAGCTGAGCATTCTCCATTTCCATCCTTACCATGTGCCAGGAACTTATGAGACCTGGACAACAGCCCTGGTAGGAATCCTGAAGTAAACAGAGCCAGGCTTTCAAGACCCATTGGCAATGTATTTTATTGCCAATAGCTGTTTCCAGACATTGTCATCCAAGAATTACTCTTTTATCTCAACACTATTGCTCCCCCCAACCAACCAACCAACCAAACAAACAAACAAAAAAACTTACTGTTTCCTTGTAAGGTTTTTTCTAGTATTGAGCATATACTGAGCAGCAAGTGTCGGTTTATTTCCACCACTCTCAAAAGGGTTTCAAAACTCAATGTTGCAAATTTAATTTTGTCAGAAACGTTATTTGGGTCCAAGATAGGCTAGTTATTACTTGACTGGGGATCCAGCTTGCAGTCCTGGGTATAGCAGAAGTTGTTTCCAAATAGTGAGCAGTAATCAGCCTACAAAAACTAAATGGAGAGATGAACTTTTAATGCTCCAGGACTGCTGCACTGATGACAAATGGGAATTACAAAAAGTAATCCTCTTTCTCATTTCAATGGAACTGGAAGTGAGATAATGCATCTGGTATACAGATTAATAACAAACAAGGCAAAGAAAATGCTGGATTCATTTATGGACTTACAGATACATAAGTAAATTTCTAAAATTTAAAAACGTTTACCATAAAATTAGAATCTCTCACAAGGGAAGAAATTTACCTAGGAGGAATTCAATGTAAGTTCTTGAATTCTGTAAAAGCTTCTGTTAAAAAAGAAAAAAAAATAAAAAGAGTAAAATGAACTTGTAAGTCTACAAATTTAAAATACATTAATAAAAATTATACTTGCTTTGTTATGCATTATAACCAAATCCTTTCATTTTTGACAGAGAGGTCAGCCATCACACCAAAAGTCTTTTACTCTGCGAACAAATGAAGTGGTGGTGCATTTATATTCTTCTGTCCATTTTAGTTCTGACTTTTTCCCCCTTTTTTTCCCTGCTTTTTTCTCCCCAAGGCTGACAAAAATATTATGAATTAATCTCTCTTTTTTTAATGCTATATAAATAAATATATGATACATAAAACTCTGTTTCTTTGTTGCTTACTAGTTAGTTACCTGTGGAAGAAAAGCACCAAAATACGACTTTGTGGACTCCCAGTCTGGCATTATTCAATTTTCTGATGAAAACCTTGGAGGTGTATCTTAAAATATTTTCCAAACAGTGCTCAGCAGCACAGCAGGCCAAATTCATATTCATGAAAAGCTCACACCATGTATGAATACGGCCATCAGTTATGTTGCCAACTTCAAATGAGATGTGGTGATCCACATAGCTGAGGCTCTGAACCAGGATCTTCATAAGAAAAAAATCAATAAAATTCTCTTTAGAAATTATCATCCTGAACTAATGTACAGTCATAATAAAAAGCATCTGGTAAAAGTGGCATTGTGAGTATCCATGCCTTTCGTCCCTGGTAATTCCAAACATAATTAATTTGTTTTATAGGATATGGTCCTAATTGTATCCTTGACTAAATATTAGCCTGGAAAAATCATAGCTGGGCTTTGAAGGTCAATACAACTGTATTCCTCCTTATACATCAGCTCCAGTAATACAGGTCACATAAGGCTAAACACCAATGTCAGAGGTCTGGGCAGGAGGATTGTTTTCCTTTTCTTCCTTGAGTACATTTTGAATGCCCTCGGTGGATTTGCTCACATCTGACATTTATCCAGGAACTGGGCTGCAGGCAACAAACTGCTGATGAGGTGTGAGCAGGGGTACAATCCAGCTTGCAAATTGTGTGGCCTGGAGTGAATGGATTATTACAAATTGATCCTACTTAGCCATATATATTAGTACATAGACGAAATAAACGGAGAACCAAATCTATTGAATAGGATGGGTTCATTCTTACACAAGACCTTATCATGATTCAGCCTTACTTAAAACAATAAAAGTGACAGGAAAAGCATTACACACTATCAATAAGGTTTTCAGACAAGCAGAAGTGACTGGAATGTCCTGATGATCTGATTCATAAAATTCACTCCTTGCATATATAAAGTCTAATAAATGTGTGGAACTATAAATTTGCCTGTTTTATCTCTGCACCTTTATTATAAGCAGACATTTCAGGCTGAGCATTTCATGGTAATTATATATTGCATTTCTCAGGTGGCTAAAGTCATGGGGCTTTTTATTGTCATGTCTGTTAAAACCACCGTGATATCTATAACTAGCCTGTAACAAAAGGACTATTACTTAGTTGAATAATTTAAGGCCCAGAAGATACCATGAGTTGAAGACCCCAGATTCCCACACGTATGTAGTTGTTGAACTCTTTGC
The DNA here is from genome assembly GCA_013400055.1 of Nycticryphes semicollaris. Lineage (NCBI taxonomy): Eukaryota > Metazoa > Chordata > Aves > Charadriiformes > Rostratulidae > Nycticryphes > Nycticryphes semicollaris. The sequence continues at coordinate 534,559 of VXBJ01002094.1, read as the reverse complement.
AGCGTTAGGTTCACTGGTCGCTAACAAATAAAACACATGTGTGTCAATGTAGAATTTGGTCGAGCTGCAAAACAAAGGTTGTCATCTGTTCTTCTCCTTCCGATACAAAATAGCGTGAGAGGGATTTACAATTACAATGTAAATGTACAGCACAATATTTGCCCCCCCACACACATCTTTCAGCTCTATTGCAATGCATATTCTAGAGACAGTCATTAGTGGTCACAAACATTCTCAGTCCTTGTTATTATTAAGCTGGGGGTGTCGCAGACCTTTTTATGATTGCTATATATTGTTCATCTCGGGCAACTTGGCTTTGCTCTTAAGGTTATTTCATGATTGCTATAATTGAGCTATTGCAGACATACTGATGATTTTTAGTTATTCTTCCTACCATAGGCCTTCCTTCATTCCAGCTCCCACCAAAAAAAAAGTCAAAACATCAGCTGGTTCACAAAATACAAAATTTGTAATTGCTATGATAGAAATGCTCCTCACTCCTATAGTTTTATGGAATTTTCAAAAGCTCAGAGGTTTCAGTTTTGAATTAAGTTCACACCCAATGAAACCAAAGAATTAGTATGAAAATACTTATGTCACTGATTTATGCTATCCCTGCTCATTCTCGCCATCAAGTCTGAAACCACAAAGGACCACTAAAGCAGATGCTGTACATGCTACATATCTGTGGCCAATGTACAACAAGCACTTACTTCTCAGGTGAGCCCAGTCATGTTAGTCTGTTCAAAATCTGTAATGTATACAACTAATCCATCTGAACTGGTATGTCCATTGTGTGGAAAAGCATTATGTAGATAAACAATAAAAGCCATACATCTCTGTCAGATCCTGGTGCTGGTGAGAAGGCTTGCCCACAGTGGAGTAGTTGTGCCTCAGCAACCCAGTCTCTACTGAATGTCAGAGGGATTGACGCACTCCTCACTCCAGGCATGTGTGAGGTCAGGCCTTCACCTGCAAAAAGCCCAACAGAGCATCTTGCTCAGGGAAGTGTCTTTTAACTTTTGAGTTTATAGAACAACTAGTACAATGGAACAAAATTATTTCAGACAAAAAGCTCCACTATTTTGCAAAGAGCCAGTTACCAAGACCATGGGAGTATTATTGACTGCAGTATGCATGACTGTTGACTTAACAGAGGAAAAATAGTCAACTGGCATGTGAAAATTTCTAATGTAGGAATGTTTAGTGCTGTTAGTAGATGACCAGTTATACCTCCAGCCAGAAGTTAAAAATCATAGTGCCATAAGAGTCTTCATTATGGTTTTTTTGGAGTTTCCCAGAATTATGTTTAAAGTCTTGCTACCATATAGTGAACAAATCAATTTCAGGGTGAAATCAAAGCTCAAGCTAGTCACTTAAAAAATGAAATTAGAAATTTTACTTCTAAAAGTTTTGGATATGTTTAGGTGTGTTATATATATAACGCTACAGCTGCCAAAGCAAGGCAGTCTTGATCATTACACAAATAAAATTAAGGACAGTACTTATTTAAGGTATTCTTTTTTCCAGTTAACTATCTATGTATAACAGAAAGTGGTTGCCCTGTTATCTTACAGAGTTTTTTGTATGCCTCCTTTTTTTTCTGCTTTTCTTTATGCTGTTTTCAGAATTCCCTATAAACACCAGCAATGTAAAGTAGCGCATCACTCTTAACCTTCAGTTTCAGAGGAGATGGAGATTTCATGTCTTGGACACTATAAAATGATGATTCATTGAAATTCAATCATATGTATGTTGTAACACTGATTTTTATAGCTTTCTACAGGGTTGTGCTAGAAGATTTATAGCATGTGCTATGCTATTTCCCAGTCCTTCAATGTTCTAATGTTAAAAAGTTTCTGACCTTTAAAGAGCCATATTTGAGGGGTTTATTGACACTTTGTCATTCCAGCTCATCATTGTTCCCATACTCATCACTATTCTTCTTCTGGAAATGCCTACGTGAGTGTCAAAATGGTAGTCAAGGCTATTTGATTTCCAAATGTCCTTCACACACGTATTTATAACTCTTCCAGAATGTCAGGGGGTTTTCTTTGCACTACAGTGTTGTTCCTTTCTTCTCCCTGTGGTGCTCCACACATTCATACATCCTGATGTTTGCTGAATTTCCAGAGAGGTTCAGTACGTGCTGTTAGTCATTTCTTGCACAGAAAGCAAAACCAGAATGTGTGGGTAATAATCTGAAGTGTGCACACACTTAGATCATAGCACCTTGTTTATAGTTTGTCCAGATTATACACTGCTATTATGTTCCAATTAATGTGATTACTGATAGCACAGGTATGGCTTGGTATAAGTGTCTGTTACAGTCAAATGCTTGATGATTTAGGATGAAATTAAGAACTGTGTACATCTCAGAAGAAGAAAACAGCACAAGAGAAATCAGTGTGATGTTCAAATCACCCATCCCTCACATTTAGTAGCCCCTGGGCAACAATCTAGAGTAGACAGACAGATGTAAACAACATCATATTATATTCTCCCTATCAAAATGGTCTATAATAAATGACAACTTCCTACAGCTGAGTCATGGTGGCAAACCTTGTTGAACAATACATTATATATTACTTATGATGTCTGCTGATGAATGCCATTGCTTTAGACCCAAGCAAACAAAATATTTTACATTTTAGTCATATTTGGGGAAAACTAAAAACTTATATGGGCTTCACTTGAGTTTTTGTACTACCCTAAAAACCAAAAAGGGCTTCAATGAAGCCTGAAGGAAATAACTGCAAGAATTAACATGACCTCAATTGATTTGTACACAGGTGACCTGAGAACTCACTTTTGAAACAGTTATAGCAACCAACTTTTTTAACAGGCAATGGAACCTTTCCAAAGGCAACATATTTTCTAGTGCCAGTCAGAGGTCACAATTTCTTTAGAATTGGTGACTTTGAGCCTGCATTAAAAAACAAGAAGAAACTTCAATATCTCTTATTACACATAAAACTTACTACTTCTCTATAGAATTTTCCAGCATTCTCCTATATCTTTTGGTATTCATAAACGTGCCTCCCAGTTTTCCCAAATTAAAAAGTATTTGAGGACCCTTTTCTTCCTATCTCCTCCCACAACAAAATCACATTTACAATCTCTGGGAAGCCTTTAGATTTAAATTAAAATACTTTATTTAGCTACTTTTATTCCTCCTAAATTTGTGTTAGATTTTAATATTGATTTCACCCAAAGGAACATATTACACAGATCACTGCTGTTTACCTCTAGAAAGGAGTGGCAATGGGTAGAGATAAACTGATACCTGATTGTAGATTATTTGTCCTTGATACATACTTTAAGGGAAAACTAAAATACTTATTACTCAAAAACAAATATTTTACATATAGTGAAGGGAAGTTCTCCCCTGAAAGCCTGAATACAACTTCTGAGTCTCATCTTACATAGAAGGTCTTATTTCTTCAGTATTAGAAGCAATGGGTATATGTCTCTGAATTTTGATGACGGATTTTAATGGTCCATGCCTTCTGGATCTAAGTCTTAGTTGAGGATTTTCTTGCTCAGGCCATTTATTTATAAAACACAATACTGGGAGACTTATAAGTTAAATGTCAACCATTGCACAAAGCCATCTTAGAACCACGTTGTTCTGCAGTGTTTGACTTGAAGGTGAGATATTGACTCTTTATTGCACTGGCAACAATCAGTGTCAGCATTTGATCTGTGAAAGCCAGCAGATGACAGAGGACCCATCTGCCCTAGCTTTCTGAAAGACCAAATGAAATAGGTTGAGGAAGGTAACAAAGTGGACTGCTAGGGCACATTACTTAGGTATTTAAAAACTCACCTTCTTGGCTGAAACTGTGTTCAAAATCGCAGCAAGAACCACAAACCCAACCTTTTTACACGCTGTGCAGAAATAGGGGAAATATATTTCTAGCATCAACAGCCAGCATAATTTTCTTTGTTCCTGACTGTGTATTTCACAACAGTCAAAATATTCTTGCAATTGAAACCCACTGCTCCAAATGCATTACTCAAAGACCAAGGTGGGAGCCTCCAAAGGCTCCAGGTGCTCAAGAGAGAAAACCTGAAACTTGAAGGTCTACTTCAAGAAGGTCTCAATCTCTAATGCAGTGGTACATTTTGCTTATGAGATGTTATAGGTATATCTTGCTTCCTAAAGACCAAAATACCTTTTATCATTTGAAGTGGTGATTTGAGCTGTGTTATCTTACCAGTGTGGCATAAGTTGTTTAGCCTGTGCTTAACCTGGTTGTCTGGCTGAAACAAGAGAATTAATTTATCCATAGCTGTCAGTTTTTTACTCTAAGTAAACTGACTTAGAAAAGAACATATCAAAGTAGGCAAGACAGCCATTTTCTCTGGAATGCCACTATTCTTTCATGCTTGTGAGTTTAAGATTTTCAAGAACACTAACTGGGTTTATGTACAGATACAATTTGTATCTTGGGATTTCAATTGCTATTCATAGAATTTTCTCAGGCACTTGATTATAGTGTAAGAAGTTCTTTCCAAAAGTAAAGAATGACTCTGACATATAAGAAACTATAGGAATATAGTTGGTAAAGGTTCTGTATGCGCTAGTTATGAGCTCAGACAGTCGAAGCTAAGTTTTACTGCTGATTTAAAAAATATCAATTTGCCTCTGATGGCCACAAATCAATTTTTTCACTTTTCTCTTGCCTTCCCCACCAATATAAAATCCTTTGTTAATAAAAGTAATCTCCCATTTTGTATACTACCAGGAAACAAATGCATGAGAATATTAAACCCAAAGTCAAACGAAGGTCCTTGGGAGAGTAAATGTATGACCAAGTCTCCAGAGTCCCATCTCCTCTAGAATTTAACTCAGACATGTTCTCTTATATAATTATGATGTCAATTTGAGAAATTTCCTTTCATAACTAAATTTGTCTCCACCGGTAGAGATACTCAAAAATGACCTTGGAAATCTGCTTTAGCTGACCCTAAAAGGTCAGAGTTGGACTAGATAATCCCAAGAGGTCCCTTACAACATAAAATATTCTGTAAAGCCATACTATTCTTAAATCTTCTCAAAAATCAGGAAGCTGTAGGGGAAGAAAAATGAAAAATTCCTGGAAATAAGCATAGCTCTGATATGGCAAGGCTGGTATTGTTGCATGTGAAAATGTCATTGATAACAGGGTATCCAAAAGAACCTCATTTTCGATTTTATTAGAAAAATCAGACTGTAGCTAACTATTTGTCCTGCTGTTCATATCTAGTAACTCTTTTAAGGTGTAGAGGACTGCTGGCACTCAAACTACCTTTCATCATTACAAATATATATTGTCAGTGACTTGCTTTGTGTACTTTTTACAGCTGCTTTCCTCAGGCTATTTCACTTGACAAATAGACCCATCAAAATCAAACATACATGCATGCAAACACATATTACTATGCAGGTTTCATTCTTATTTTCAGCACTTGCACAGGTGATAGGCTTGTCGGGTAGGGTGACTTTGGGACACTTTATTGTCTTTTTTACATTTATTTTGCTGGGTTTTTTTATCAATTAGGTGTGTGGCACAGATATTCCTTCCTAGTTAATCTCTGATCTGATGACATTTCTTTTAGTTAATCTGTATTCTGATGGTTTTAAAATTGCTGTGCTGTAAAACCACTTATGTTAACTTACACATGACTGTTTAAAATTCCAGTTGTTCAAAAATAATCAAATAATTTCACACTAAGGTATAATAAGGCCAGCATCAAAAGTTGTAAGTTGTACCAACAACAACATCATGTTGTTTAAGCAGCTTTACTGCAAACAGTTGTAAATTGGTAAACATAAGGAATTTTTTTCAAACGTTCAACAGGTTTCCATTACCTCACAACCCTGTGAAAAGCTTATGTAGTTTTGAAGATGTGTTTTGGGGGCAACGGGGAAGCTCATACCTCCTGGCAGGGTGGAGCTCCCCATCTCCAGATATTTCTATGTGAGTGATTTTGCAGCAGCCTTATGGGTACCTTATTATATCAGTAATTTTTTCAGTTTGCTCAACCTGCCGGATGTGCTGACTGCACCATCCTGACAGAGATGGCCCTAGGATGCTTAATGCTGCCAAGTCATTCAACAGCAATAACATTTTTCTGTGTTATGGAACAAAGCAGCTCTGGCCCTCATCCTTCATGAGATAACAAAGCTGCAGCTGATTACAAAGGTGTCTCCAATTTTGTCCGCTTGACCACGGTATCTCACATGGACAGAGAGGTGATGAGGAAGGACTGTGGGCCACAGAGCAGGGGAGATTCCCAGCCCTACACTGCAGCTGAAAACCCCTCTATGAAATAGGCATTTTTGAACCACAGAGCCCCATGAGATATATTGCTCAAGTTAGTATGGCCTCAGAAGTCCACAGTTTGGAACATACCAGTGCCTCCTGCTCAAAGGGTTGTGGCAAAAAAGGTGACTTTCTGGAGGCATAGCCTTTACTCTGGTGCAAATATGTTGGTTTCTCGCTTGTTTTTCTTTTCCTTCTCTTTCATTATAATTTCACATCAACTTGCTGCGTTTGTTCCAAACTGCTTCTCTTCCTTATGTTATATAAACTTGTAAGGCTTGTAAGTCATCTGTGTTGAATTGTTTCTGTCATCCATTAGTCTTTAAATAATTCATACCTCTCTGTATTTAGTTACATTCTTTCTCCATCACATAAGGCATTGCTTTCATCTGTTTTGTCTGACTTAGAGTAATATAATGCAGGACATTTAAAATAATTTACATTGATTTTTTTTTTCCTTCAGCAATATATTCTTTCTGCTTCAACAAGCAGTAGCAGTGCTCCTTTTGCTACTAAAGTGGAACTTGCCACTGGCACTGAAGGAAATGCTTTTTTTGTCCTTGTTTTTTTTTTTACTCCTTGTCCTCAACTGTTATATTAAAACATTGCAGATATACATCAGTTCAGTGCCTACATGTTTCTGAGTGAAAGAGGAGGAAAAGGCATATTTATCAGCTTCTTTTGCAGACAGTAAAGTGGGAGTTGTCTTTGTTTTAAAAAGAACAGGTTTTGTTTGGAAGGTTACCCTTTACTTTTGTCAGCTCTGATAACATGATTAAAACAGTGGTTTCTACCCTGGAGAGTTACTTATAGCTGATAAAAATAGTTAGAAAACAAGAAGTACGCTTAGTAGCCACTACAGATCTAGGAAACTTCCATGCGGTTCCCTGATTACCCACCTGGTTCTTCCTCCATGAGTCTGGGCAAATCACCATAGCCCTGACTCTCAATGGCATTCTAGGATGAAGAAATGCTCTCGTTGCCATCCTGTGATGATGGCAGCACCTTAACTCTCGGATCTTGCTTTAGAGAAAGGGGTTCACCAGCCTCTCTGAAATAACCCAGATTGTCCATTACCTGTGTAAGATCTGGGGCTCAGAGCTTTGATCCATAACAGGCAGGCTGGAAGCAAGGCTTATACTTCCCACTCATAAAATTGTAGTACTATTTAGGTTGGAAAAGACCTTTAAGATCATCAAGTCCAACCATTAACCTCACTCTGTCAAGTCTACCACTAGAACATGCCCCTCAGCACTACATTTACATGTCTTTTAAATACCTCCAGGGATGGTGATTCAACCACTACCCTAGGCAGCCTCTTCCAGTGCTTGATAGCCCTTTCAGTGAAGAAATCTTTCCTAGTATCCAGTTTCAAGCTCCCCTGGTACAATTTGAGGCTGATTCCTCTCATCCTGTCACTAGTTACTGGGGAGACCAACACCCACCTCACTACCACCTCCTTGCAGATAGTTATAGAAACTGATAAGTAAAGAAGTGGAGGAGGGGAATGTGTCAGAAATACTCGGTTTTGGCAATACCCCTAGTACAGCTTTGGGCAGACACTTGATGGGAAAAAGAACTTGTTTTCCCTCATGTACTTAAATCACCCTCTGAGAATTTTTCTTCAGGGCTTAACTTTGCTAAATAATGTTTATTCCTGCTGTCTCTGTCCAGTACAGATTTGTGAAAGCATTCCAATTAGTATCAAAATGAAAGATTCTTCTTTTTTTCTGAAAATGAGATAATAAAAAGCAGTAGATTTATGAATTCTTTTAGCAAAATTCTCTCAAGAGCTGGAAGTCTTAAAGGTGACCTACAAAGCAAAAAATAACCATTTTCCATTCTTTAATGGCTATTTATTATGTGTAAAGAGGAGTCAAGAATATTTTTTTTTTCAAAATAATTGGTCCTTTTTTTGGTTTTATGCATTGTCTCCCTTTCAGATTGAAAATATTGGTCCTCATTTTGTTCTCTGGGCCACAGGAAAACTTGGCATTGTTGAAAAAAATCCAAAGAGAGGCTTCACAGCTCCCCTGTTTCCTGGCTAGCTGACTCCCACTGGGGCACATTCATATATTAGCATTACTTCATTAGTTAGTAGTATCAATTATGATCCCATTCAGACAAAATTTGGGTAAATTCCCAGACCTGCCATACAGGTAAAAGAGATTCAATGTCTTTTAAGGTTACAGAGGGAGCACTGGACCCCCCTTTAAGCTTTGTGGATACGTGGTCCAGCTGACTGCATGAAGCTTAGTTGGAATGGGCCCAGAAGCTACATTTAAGAGTCACTGTTGTCAACTCTGAAAAAAATTCTGTAATGTTCAGAAAAAAGGTTATTTTTTGGTTGTGTCCTGTGTACAGTAATCAAATCTAACTAATGATTAACCATTATTTCCTTGCTGTTAGTGAGATTCAGACATTCTTCTGCTGATTTCAAAACAGGTACCCTTGGGTGAAAATCACCACACTGGCAAAAATGCTAGTGCAAGTCTCTTGAAAATATATATTCATAGACAAATCAAAAAATCATTAACTTCACAGTGCTTTCTTAGTAAATAAGAATATTCAAATATGAAATTTAGCATAAAACGAACTAGTAGCCGTGAGAGGCACTGCCACCTTTTTACTCTTATGATTTGTCTTGTATTGGAAATACAGGAATTGCAACTGTATAGATAAATCTCCCTAAACTGGGCACTTCTTCGTAGCACTAAACATCACTAAAATTTTGAGCTACATGTTTTCTCTGACACATCTGAATTCCCTATGCTCATGATGAATTTGAAGTGGATGAATATATAAGTTAACAATTTGACAGCAAGGGAAATGAAACGTTCCTCACCAGGATTTTTTACAAGCAGTATAACATGCAGGTCTCAGCAGCGAGCTCACAAGTGAAAGAGGTCTGGGAGGTCATCTGCTGCAGTGAGATAAGGTACTATTCCTCCCAGCACAGCAGATGTAATCATATAAAAGGTCTTACTACAAGTTTAATCCTTTTGCTTGATTTTTGAAACTACTAAAAGCTGAACTATAGTATTTTACAATGTTGCAAAAACACAGAGGTGCCAGAAATTAATTTCCTTTTCCTGTTAGTGGAGAAGAATGAAGGCATGTACCCCTTAAGTTACCACTTCAGATAATCTTAAAAGAGGCAAAAGAGCTCATATATCAATGAATGACCATAATCGTAATGAAAAGCAAAGGCTACGTATAAAGGGCAGGATTTACATCACACAATTTTTTGCTGTCTGAAAATACAGAAGTGTCTCTTTCTATTAGCTATCTGGGGCTAAAGTACAGCTTGTGAACAGAAACTGGCCCTTCCAGAGACAGATTTTCCTCATCTATACCTTAGAATAAATGGAAACAAACTCTGGAGGCACCTATCTCTCACCACTTACTCTGAAGGAGTTGGAGTTATCAGCCTAGTTAGAAGCCTGTTTTTTCCCCAGTTAGATAGGATGAATACTGCCCAGCTTATCTGGATAATCTTGCTGTCCTCAGGAAACATAATGTGGAGGAAAAAAAATTCAGACTCTCCTTAAAAACATATAACTTGTACCCTGATGATATTACATTCTTATAATTTACAGAAAAATGCCAAAACATGACTGGTAATTATCTTTTGCATAGTAAAGTGCTTTCTTTCTGACTGAAGTTGTGATTAAATTTTGGTCTGTACAAGAAGTATGAAATATTTTTATTGGAAAATATAGTGCCTTCAGTTGATTAATTGTTTTTCTGAAGGAATTATGGAAGTACAAAATTGGATATCATGCTTTATATTTTAGTTTTTTGAACGAATGTTTGCAATTTTAATTTCCCTCTTGAAGCTACTACTTCTGATCCTTATAAACATTGAAAATTATTTTCAGTGGCTTTTGTGAACATGGAAAACTTTAAGTCAAATGCACACCTCCAGTTCCCCGGTAGGGAAAGTGTTGGAACAGTATTTAGACAGTATGGTGTCAAATATTGCTAATTTTCAAGAAAATTAGGAAAAATGGACAATGTTATTAAAGATAACACTTGCCTTATCTGGCATCTGATAAATATTTATTGAAAAAACAATGAAAGAATTGCTGTATTAGGATGTAATGTGTACCAACAATTCCTGCAGGTTATAACTTCAACAATACGTAGTTTATTTGAAAGAATCAATAATTGGGAACCAGAACTGGGGCCAGATTTTTCATCAACAGCATCTAGGAATGCAATCATTTGCAAGACCGAGAAATCTCTTTCACTCAGGCTTTTCTCTCAAGTTGCCCCTGTGGGATGAGGGTGGAAGATACAGAACGGACAAAGCACAGAGGTAGGCAGAAAATGGATGTCTATAAGTGCCAGTCCCTGGAAGGTCTCAGTTTTCCTTACGTGTTAGGTGGCTCAACACTGCCATTCACTCCAGGGCATGAGTGAGAGATGCAACAGAGGGCTGAAATACTGCCAAGCAGATTTCATTATTATTCTAGTCCATTTGGTCCTTGTGGGTGTTTTGTGCTCTGAATCCCCGGGATTTTTTGGCAAGGTGGCTGCCTCCACACAACAGGCTGGCAGTTCATACTGCTCTTCATCTGCTCAGCAGTAGGCTGCTCCCTCTACAGAACAACCCTAATGGAATGTACAAAGACAATCTCTTCCAGGAAAAGCAGACCCAATAACACTGAAGGACTTCAGAAGACGATGGGACTGGACGTATGCTGGAGTATCCCAATAGATTAATTATAAATGGAAAATAAAAATTAATTTTTGTTAAAAACAGATGATTTCAAAGAAACAACTCCCTGTTTCTTATTATAAGGAAGAGAAGCAGTGTGTAACTGTTTCTAACACATCACAATGTGTTTGCTTATAATGGTGAGATAGGAATTTCTGGGTTTGTTGAGACATCTGATGCAGTCTTATGATTTGATTGCAAGGAGTACGTGTTGTGCAAGTCATGGTGAATCACAGGCTTCTCAAACACTATGGATTACAGGGGCTGCAGTACACTTACCCTATCAAGTTTTATGTCACTTGAACTGGTTTATTTTCTCTGTCAAAATATTATTATATGTATGGGCAAAATAGTTCCATACTCTGGTCTCAGACAGTTAAGTCTGAGAGCAACTGAGGATGAAATCATCAACATCCATCCCTTCAGTTGTGCCTGAGAGTTCTCCTTTTACAAGAGAAACCAAAAGCCTCTAGATATTCACCGTGGAGTTTGTGCTAGAAAGAAATCATGTGCTTACATAGGTGAGGTTTTAAGTAACCTATAGGTTTAAATATTCAAAGTGGAAATTCCTACCACCCCAACCATAAACATCCACCTACCCTAAGCTGACATTTAATGCTAGAGCTGTTGAAAATTCATTGGGTGCTTATTTGTGATCCCAAGGATGCTCACTACACTTGGAAATGAGCATCAGTGACCACATCAGTCTCACCATGCAAACTATAAATTCCTGTGCCCTCTTCAATCTTAGACATCAGAGAAGTACCTACGTTACTTGACGGACAGAAGACACTTACCCTTGGGAGATGTACTAAAGGTAATCCAACTCCCTGCTAGGGGTGCAGTGGCTTTGTATTTTCTCTTCTCAACCCATAAATTCGCTAAGCCAGGTACCTAGGTTGCTATTCCAAGGCCAAGATGCCAAAAATATTTTTCACCATATCCTTTGTAGACAATGAACTTTTTTATTGTTCCTAGGAGAGCTATTTCCCTTAATAAAAGATTATATCATTCATGGGGAAAGGTAATTAACAAACACTGCCAGCAAGATATATTACATCCTTTGGTGGCTCTCCTTCAGGAGCACATATGTCTAAACTAATGCAGTATTAAGAAACATTTCAACACAGGATATAGAAACACATCTGTGCCTTTGAATCGAGTAGCAGTGAACTTGCTGTCTTGACTATGTGTAGCGTTATAATTATGGTGAATAATTTTAAAAAATCTGCCTAATTTCATATATATATTCTTAATAATTTAGGAGTTTATTCCCATAAATTTACAAAAGCTTTCACATGAAATAAACCCTTGAGCTGTTCATTCCTAATTAAAACATATATTTTCCTTGCTTTCATGGTGCTTATATGTCTAGGAATTTATTAACCTAAATGTATTTTCTCTTGTTCTTCTAAGAAGAAAAAACATCAATTTAGAAATGAAAGTACTGTGCAGAAAAATGGGATTGGCAGGGTCAACACAAGTTTTGAATTGTTTCCCCTAAATGAAATTCTTCGAAATTTTGGCTCCCTTAGGGTCTTTTCTATCAGGATGTTTACATATCTCCTAATTTTGATACTCTCAAGCAAAACCTGTGATAGCTGGAAATGCATTACTAACAGTTTACTGAGAGTACACAATTAGTTTTCCTTATTTAGCACCACATTAAGGCAGTAAATTTGAAAATGTACTAATCATACATTAATCCAAACAGATTAATTCCAAGCAGCTTTCTAATCATTTTAGTTTTTACAGAGAAAAAATTCCAAGTGAGAACCAACTACATTGCCCATACTACCTTTAAAAATATCTAAGAAATATTGGTAAATAATGCAGAGTTTAAAAAATATTTGTAGTAATTTAGCAAACAGATTTAACACACTGATACCCTACTTGTCATTACCCATCATTCCAAATACAGGGAAAGCTAAATAAATTCACAGATTAAAAAAAAAAAAAAAAAGGAGAGTGGGAGCTAGCAAACCCATGCTATAACAAAGCCATAAGAAAAGACTGGCAGTGGGTAGGCAATTATAGCTCCCTGGTGTAAGGCACAAGGACAGCAAGACAAGCAGCTTCAACTGCCGTGAAAAGCAGCAATCTCACTGGAAGATCAGTCTTGAAATTATTGCTATTATAATAGAAATAAATTTCCTCTGTTTTCTCTGTTTCTCTCAGATGAGGTACCATCTAATGTCTATAGAACAGTATCAGCCAAGAATCCAAAGCAAGGGTGGAAGGATGGAGGTAATCCCGTCTCTGCTCCTCTCCCCCTATTGGTTCACTTAGCCATCCCTTCCTACCAAAAAAAGGATTCCTCCCTCAGCATTTGTCAATATTAAGGTTTGTTTGTTTATTTGGCTATTTGAATTAGTTAAAACTATTCACAAAGCACTTTAGCTCTTCTCAGTTAATGTATCTGCTTTACCTTCAAGCTGGTGAATTGATTCTCCTCTGTTTCATTAGCACGACAGTTTTCCTGTCCTCCACATGTCCCTGAACATTTCACAAACCTATGGCATAGCATATTTCTGCATTCTGACTGGGCTCCTAGGCTGCCCAAGAAAGTCAATGGGATCCAAGAAAGCATCAATATATCAATTTGCTGTTTTATGGTCTTCTGCATAGGCTGTTTCAGCACATAGCCAAAAAAACATGCTGCACAGAAGAGAACTAATAAAGAACTGTAACAGTAGCAGGAGATGTTTTTATTGTAGATCACTGTAAATAAAGGAAACCTTAGACTGGCTTGCCAAGTAACTTCTGAGATTTTAGTATTTACCAAACTTAATGCATAAAAATAATCTAAAACATCAATTCATTTGAAAGGCTTGTTTACAGACAACTACATTTATCATTGTTAGAAATAAAATTTAAAAAAGTAAAATTGTAAATATTTCCTGTAAAAACTATTTCCTCATAATCACTTATCTAGAAGACGTATTTGTTCATAGTTCATATGGTCTGCTTTAAAAAACAATTGACTTGGGGATACTAACTGAGGATGAGAACAATTAAGTGATGATCACTGGCTTCTTTCTATGTACAGGTGCCACCAAGCAAAGATGTCTCAACAGGCATTAGCCGTCAACTGTCTGTATGTCTCAGCAGAGGCCAAGATTTACAGACTCTCACTGACAGAACAGGTCAGAATTGCTCATGACAGGGTTCATGACTGCTGATGAGTTATCAAGGTGCACCAAAAGGAGATATGTTGCTCTGTTGGGCAACTGATCTACACAGGCACTGCCAGAAAACAGTGGTGATTTTCTGGTTCTCGTGTAGCCCTAGAGATCAGCTTTCTAGGAAACAGGGAGTGCATGAGATAGCAATGCAGTATCAGCAGAGGATGGATTCTCCCCAACAAGGTAAACTGTAAGCCTTCACTTTCCACCAACAAAACAATATTTTCTACAGGAGTGGAAGAGGGTACAGAGAGATGCCAGTCAAGGCTGATTAATATTCATAGGAGTTCTGTTGTCCATGATGCATTTTTGGCTCTATTGCATTTCATTGCATTGCTGGAGAGAAGCACAAGCACATGTTCCATCTTTCATCTCTTGCCCTGTTTTTACTTCTACATTCAGTGTCGCAGTCTATTTAAAGCAGAGTTAGCCTCCCATCAGCTATATGAATGAAAATTACAAAGTTATTCACGAGCATGAAAAACACTCAAAATTATATAGTTAATATCAACTAGCATCATGTTTTAAAAGGTATTTAAGTAAAATGTTTTATAAATCTCAGTAAGATGTAATTGAGCTCATAAGTCTCCGTAAAAGATCCTACAAAAGAAAGCAAAATTCAATTAATTAATTTGCAAGAATAGCAACACAAATGATAATAGTAATAAGCTGAAAGACAAGCTTTAGCTTCCAGGAAACTAAAAAGATGAAACTTCTTTCTCATTGGTATGCAGACCTGAGTCAGTGAGATAGCATGAGACTTCTCTCTGAGCTGTGCTAATTCCCTGCAAACAGAATTTTAGCATCAGCTAATAGGCACACGCTTCAAATAGGTCAATAGCAAGGCCAGATACACCAGCTGGTTTTAAAAAGGAATTACCCAAAGTTTGTACTATCAAGCTGTAAGGCAGGCTCCCAGCAGGACAATTCTCCAACCATAACACCAAGAAAACTCCAAGGTTTAAAAGGTGGTGACAGAGACCTTTTCTAGTTCTTTTTCTCTAGTTTTCTTCTGAACAAGCTTCATTCATTAAACTTTGAGAGAGAGGAGATGGGAAATACAATGCAGATCGGATTTTCAGCTGGAGAAGTTGGTATTATCCCTTTTACCCAGGTGATTCTCCTGATTCATACCAGGGTCTCATCCTCTGAGTTTGAGCAAGGGTAAGAAAAACCCTTGCGATTCTCCATTAGATTGATATGTCAGTCAGACTCTTCCTTCACCACTCATTCCATTCTGCTTTTCCTTATTTCACTGCAAAGCTAAATTTTACATCTGAAGTCTTAACCATGTCTTAAAATCAGCTAAGGCATTGCTTTGCCCTCAGCTTGCAGATAGTCTCTGTGGATGCCACTCAGGAGCCACACTGGGATTGGCCAACGAAGAAGCACTGCTGACCTGCCCCCTTGGTGTAGTCAGTGCAAAGTCTATGTCTCTTTGACATCTAACACATCATTTGGTGATGCAAAGTTTAAGAAGAGAATGAAAATCAAGAGATTAATTGAGAAAATTATGTACTAAAAGTGTAGTTTTAAACTGCTCTTGTTTCTAACGCTTGGTTGTCTGCTTCAGCAGGGTCTGCTGTCTAAAAACAATTACTAAAGATCATCGAGACAGCTGTAATAATTTGTGATAGATGATGGTTTTGGCTTATACAGAGGTGTAATCTGAGGGTGGCTATGGACACTGATATGTCTGGGTCCTGACAATCTACAGAAACCACTGAAAGACTGGGGGAGAGAGAGTTTTATTACTTCCAAAGACTCATGTCTAGAAAAAGTCACCTATATTTTATAAAATGTCCACTAGGTAAGAGGAAGGGCTTTTCCAAACTTATCGCTTCTTTTTACTGAGGAGATATGTGACATGTTCTTCAACCAAGGCAGTAGAGACTATTAAGAGGAACACAGTTGTTTGTTTAAAATAAGTGGTTTCAAGCCAGCCTGCAGTGCTGCTGGGATAACTCAATGTCCTGAATTAACTGTGCAAACATGCCCAAACTGAAGACTATTTCTGCCATTAAGGACAAATGTATAAGTCTATCATAAAGTATGTAATTATTTGAGAAGATGACACAAACATGCTGTTGGAGCTTTCGTTTAGACAGAGAGGTTCATGTACAAAATAGCTTGAAACTTATCAACTGGACAGAAAAATTGTATTTTAAACTCTAAAACTCTGTTTTCTTTCAATTACATTATTTTGTGCTCTGAAATAATTGTAAAAGCTACTACATGCTATTCTAAGTTTGAGATCATATTTCAGATTTTTAATTCCTTTTATTCATAATCAACTGGGCATTGATGTATAAGGTTTCATTTTCACAGAAAGGAAATGTGATGCATTAAAAAGAAATCTAACAGTAAGCAAAACTGTTCCCACTTCCCTCTTGCAATTTGTGATAGTCACAGGTTAAATATCATAGTAACTTGTGATATCAATTTTTTTTTTTGCTTATGATGAGCTCCAACTTTCAGACTTGCATTGCTTTTTGAAACTTGAATGTCTATTTCAGTTCAGACATCACCTTTATCAGATGACTGAATGTTTTAATAAGAATAAGGCTTGAGTAAATACTCTCTCTCCAGTAGACCAGGTGCCATTATACTTAGGGTGAAAAGGTAATCCAGTTTGTTTAAGGAGTTGTGGGTTTGCAGAGCTAAATAAACATAGAAGACAATTTCCTTGAGAAGAGAAGGATAGCTGTTAAAAAATTTGTACTCTTATCAATAATTTATTAACTTTGGGATAATATATATTTAAATGGCTACAACATACAAGTGGATTCCTTCAGTCTGCATATCAGTGGTATACTGCTGAGTTGGGACCTGAGAGCTCAGCACCTACTGAACAGCAGATAGGAGCTACAAATCTTCTTTGTACATGCAGTGTCCTCTAAAATTTAATCAGGAAGAAAGTGGATATTTTCATAATGTGTAGCCAACATGATTTTTTACATAATTTAGTTAATCTGCATTGCATCCCATTCATTATTGTTGCCATGTTTCTGTTGACATAAAAGACACAATCAGCTGTTTTATGTGAAAATTGTACACAGTTCATTCTCTTAAAGTGTGTAGTGATATTACAGGTAGGGATTCAGAAACTTCTACGCTGCTTTGAAAGTATACTAAGGATATGCTTCTGGGACAGTACAGGATGTTGCAAAGAGGAAAAAAATATTAAACACAAAGGACTGGAAATACTTATGTTTTTGCTTCATGAACAAAGTTCTTCAAAACATTCCCTGGTTTTTTGGCAAAAAAAAAACCCAAACGTCAAAATGTAATAATATACATCTTCTTCTGAATCCAGTAAGAACTAAAAGTTTCTTGAAGAAAAAATGCAAAGTATTGGCAGAGGCTGTATTTTTCCTCTGTTCTATGAGACTGAAAATAACATTAATAGAAATACATAAAGTGCAGTTTAAAGCCCACTATGTAAGGAAATAATAAGCTTACTGCTGCAAAATTGATCCTTACCCCACAAGTGGCCTCACTTTTTCCAAGGCTTGTTTCTAAAGTGAGGTACAACCGAGTGATGCTTTCAGAACCTGTGCTGTTCAGATTGTTCATTAACACCTATTTGGAGAGAGAAGCTCTAAATCTGAAATTTTAAGCAACTCATTGTCTGCCTACATTGTTTGCTTTTATTGCAGTCAATAGCTAAATTGTCAGAACCAAAGGAATTTATGTGAGCAGGTTTATGGAACAATTCAAAAAGAAAGAGAGGGGAAGGTCAACGCCACATACTTGCATTCCTTTCATTTCCTTTTCAGTTTTATTGACAGAAATATCACATATATATAGTTTCTCTCCAGCCCACTGAATACTGGGAAGGTTAGCAGGGTGAAATATACAGCCACGTGTGCACTGGAAATCTTTAATCTCTAACATAGTTCTGCCAATATCATAATTAGATGACACTGATTAAGGTTTATGGTGTATTGTGTGGTTAAGTTGAAACAGCCTGAAGAAGCAACTTTATCAATTGGTAACAACCAACACAGCTTCACCAAGCGCAAGTCATGCCTGACAAATTGTGTGGCCTTTTATGATATTGCCACAGCACTGGCAGATAAGGGGAGAGCTACAAATGTCATCTACCTGGACTTATGCAAAGTGTTTGACACTGTCCTGCACAACATCCTGATCTCAAAATTGAAAAGTCATGGATTTGATGGATAGGCCACTCAGAGGATCAGCAACTATCTAGATGGCCACACTGAAAGGGTTGTGGTCAACAGCTCAATGTCCAAGTGAAAGCCAGTGATTAGTGGTGTACCTCAGGGGTCAGTAGTGGGACCAGTGTCATTTAACATCTTTTTCAGAGACATGGACAATGAGATAGTGTACAACCTCAGCAAGTTTGCCGACAACACCAGCTGTGTGGTGCATTCAACATGCTGGAGGGAAGGGATGTGATACAGAGGAACCCGGACAGGCTTGAGAGGTAGGTCTGTGCAAACCTCATGAAGTTCAACCAAGCCAAGTGCAAGGTCCTACACCTGGGACATGGCAATCCCAGGCACAAACACAGCTTGGATGGAGAATGGCTGGAGAGCAGCTCTGAAGAGGTCTTGGGACTGTTGGTGAAAAAGAAGCTCAACATGAGCCGGCAACGTGTGCTGGCAGCCCAGAAAGCCAACTGTATCCTGGGCTGCATCAAAAGAAGCATGGCCAGCAGGTTGAGGGAAGAGATTCTGTCCCTGTGCTCTTGTGAGACCCCACCTAGGACCCCATGTCCATCTCTGAATCCTCAACACAGAAAGGACACAGACCTGTTGGAATGAGACCAAAGGAGGGCCATGAAGATGATTAGAGGGCTGGAGCACCTCTCCTATGAAGACAGGCTGAGACAGTTGGGTTTGTTCAGCCTGGAGAAGAGAAGTCTCTGAGGTGACCACATAGTAGCCTTGCAGTACCTGAAGGTGTCATACAGTAGAGATGGGGAGGGACTCTTTATCAGGGAGTGTAGTGATAGGACAAGGGGTAATATTTTTTTTATTAAATATTTTGATTTAATATTTTGAGCAACCTGGCCTGGTGGGAGGTGTCCCTGCCCATGGCAGGGGGGTTGGAACGCGGTGATCTGTAAGGTCCCTTCCAATTCTACCCATTCTATGATGGAAGAAACAACTGCGCAAAGGGTAGAGAAAGTGACATAGCAGAAAAATATTGCCCATGAAAAAATTATACGTGTATAAGTTGGACTGAATACATTACAGTCTGCAATCTACTTAGTCATATTTGCATGTAGTTTCATAAGCATTAATATTCAGTTCACTGCTTTTATGCATTTTGAAGTATCCTTGTTTACTCAGTGTGCCAAATACACCCAGAGTCTTTGAAATAATTCTTATTGCCTTTTTTTTTTATGTATAGGCTTCTGTTTGGACACTTAAATCCCAACTTCAGTGGCACACATGGCTATACACTTACTTTTTTCTGCATATTTACTTCCTTCTTTTTTAGGTCTAGACATCACAAGATCAGCGTACTCAATTTCTGAAATATATCTACAATGATAGGAACTGAAATATTGCTTATACTACCTGCCCATAAAAATACATAAGGACCCAATCTCACAAAGGTATTAGCTTATTTGGAGAGCTCACATGAACATCTGAAAATATGGACAGTTTTCTTAGCTGCCCCAGTTTCTAGAGGTAATAAGTCCCAGATGACTGGCCTCTCCCATCAGATCTCTCCCATTTGCACTGGCTGCAGTGAACCAAAAAGAGAAAGTACCTTAATAGTTGCTCATTTCTAAGCGTTCCATGAAGAAATGTGTTTGAGAAATATTTTGAATCACAATATTGAATTAGATCAATGCAAGCCTAAAAATGAGCAGTGACTTAAGACAGTCAAGAAGTTCACATGTTGCACAGAACACTTGTACCCAATTCAAAATTTCACTGGTGCCTAATTACAGATCATTTTAAAAAATATTTTCTCCCCACAATAGATACTGCAGGTTCTCATCGTCCTGTAATTTATGCCTTTGACACCTTGCTTCAAATCAGTGGAGCAACCACATAATGTTTACACAATATTATCTCTTTTCAAGTTCACCACTAGCTTGGAAAGGTACACTATTATTTTGATCATCTGTTATCATTGTAGTGATTTGTTTTAAAGCCAAGAGACTTAAAACCACTTAAAACCATTTTTCATTTGTGATTTAAAACAGTAAGAATTTCTTTTTAACAATATTGATTTTTGTCATGTTCTGTGTTTGTATAACATCTCACCCCAAACAGTAAATCTCTGTTTATAGTCAGTTATTAAAGGAAATTTGGTTTTGTTTAATTTGCAGTTATAGACCATCCAGGGAAGGTGTGAGTCACATAACTTAAATTTAGACATCTAGAAACTCAGCATCTAATTTAAATTAAATTCACTTTGGCTAATTGCACAAGACATGCACTTCCAAAGCATGAGTCATCCTAATCCAAAGTAGCCAGCTTCTTAACTTTTACATTTTTTTTCCATTTTGTTCAAAACCGGCACATGCTGCATTGCTTACTGTCATGCCAAAGGTGGGTTTTTTTAATTGGGATTTGTGCTACTCTGTATTCTGATGGAAACTAGAAGTACATTAAAAATGACTGAAACATTATACATTCAGAATATAAACCAAAAAAGGGCACATAAAATATATTCTTAAATAGCAGCAGCACCTATGCTGAACAAAAGGACAAACTGTTTCTAGTCATTATGAAGCAGTTATTCAGAACTAATTAGATGCTAAATATGTGCTTATTTGGTTTTTCAAAATGAGTTAAGTGTCCAACATCCTGTGAAACTGCTAAGTATGTGGTGCCTAACTTGTTCAATGCACTGAAAAAAAAAATCCCAGCTGGCACCTCAGTCTGGTCTGTGATGTCTCCCGTGTAGTTTAAAATCGTACTGTTTGTGCCCATCCTGCCAGCCACAGATGTGACAGTCATACCTTGTGCAGGTGCAACAGCACAGCAGCCTTTCATCCACTCTGGGAAGCAGACGTGATGTGGCTAGTTAGCACAAAGTACAGCCTCGAATCAATAGACTAGTCATAATAGAGTTATATTTGGAAAAGTTCAGGTTCATTTTGCAGATTCAATTTGCATGATAACTGCACAACTCTTAGTCACTAAACAATCTCCAAGTAACATTATCAGCATTTCAACCACTAGTTTGTATGTGATGACATCAAAACAAAGAAAGTATTCAGATGAGAGACTGGAAACCCATGAAAAGAAAAGGCAGGACAGATGTCTGGATTATTATTTTTTTTTTAAATAATCAAGCTCTTTAACTCATTTTTGTAAATAATTATGCAAATCTTAGAGTTTAAATTTCTAGTATCAGCACAGTTTCTCTTCCTAGACCAAATTATACTGTAAAAACCTAAAGTTGGAGAACTATTAGGTCTCTAACTAATATTATTAATGATAAATATTGGCAGAGGACCCAAGCACAAAGATCTACTCCTGGTCCTGAGGTCTGGCCACCACTGGCAGCCAGTACCAGATTACCATCACTTTAAGAGTAGACATAATCAAAGACATGCCATAGACTCCAAGGGAAAACCCAGCTACAGAATCTGTAACTGCTTCTTTATGCACAAATACAAGATATAGACAAAATAGCAGGAAAATAGCCACACAGTGCATTCCCTGGCCTGGTAAGAAATGTGTTTTGGAGTATCTCTTGTGAGGAATATTATTTCAATAACATGATCAGGTAATAAAGGTTGTAGGGGAGAAAAACAAAGAAGGACATCAGACTTGAAGGTTACACCTGGAAGGGAATCTGAGGCCACAGAGGGAACTGTCATATTAAAAACAGACAAGAGGTGAAGAAAGATACCAAGGCAGCCAATTAGCTGAAATCATGGTGTGTTCAACTGTGTTCAAATTTACCTTAGGGAAGTTAACTATACCAAGACATACTAACCAGCTTTTGGTTTTGGTCTTTCAAAACCTCATCATTTAAGTTTACAAAAGCAAAACCAAAGTTGGTTTGGACTTGCTTTTCCCTTCAACCTACTACCAGAGCATACCAGAGTTGGAAACTTATTTGGCTGTTTAGTTCTTGTTTGTGTTCGTAGTCATCAAAAGAGAGAAATTGGATGTTTAAAGGCTCATGCTGCAAAATGCCTGTTGCAAAACTAGAAATTTCTGCCTTCCAGGTTATATTTTACCTTATGTGTCTCAAATTGAACAAGAGAGGGTACACAGAGCTCAGGGAAAAGTGTTTAAATCACTGCTGACAGTTTTAGTTTTAAGACTTTTCCTCCAAAGACTCAAAGTGTGTGTACCTCGTAATGCCTGCCAAATGGTTATACAATTTGCTCTTCAATGAAAAATCAAACTTTGTGTTAAGAACATTAGTCAAAATACAGCACACTTTTAAGACTCCAGATGTATTATCTGAATTCTATCACAGGAATACTATTCTTGTTCTTTGAAACCCTAGAATAACACAAATCTAATACAAAAATTGCGGTATATCTGTTTGGCCTCTCCTCCTTTTCTTTTCATAGCCTTCCTGATGCAGGTTACAGTTCACACATTCCAGAAAGTCATTAATTTGTAGTGCTAAAGATAGCTTATTTAACAAATAAATATGAATTACATTTTCCAACTCTAGTAGGCAAGAACATTTCCATCAAACATCTTAGATAGCTAAATTAATTCTAATTTTCTCACCAATATAATGACAATTTAAAACACATGGTTTTATAACACTGAATTATCTTCAGGATAGATTAATTAATTAATTATTTTTTGTAACAGCAGTTTTAGGTAACTGTTCAAAGTGAGATACAAAGAACTTGCAGCAGTCTGACTAAACTGATATTTTTTTCAGAACATCCATAGTAATTAGACTTTACTACAAAAAATAAGTGATGTACTTCATCCCATGAAGAAGAAGAATGAATGCTGCCAGCTCATGGGAAGAACCGTTATTTGGAGTTGTTTCCAGGAGGGAATCCTATATAAAGCTACAACCCTGAAAATGGCTAGGAAAAAATCAGATAACTTCCCATCCTCAGTATCTCCTGTTAATTTGCACTAGATGGATCACTCCAGTGGTTATTTTCAGTCCCATCCTGATGTCTCTGACTTTTCTCCTAAACTGTAGGAGGCACCTTTGCAACTAGTCCACAGTTCTAGATTCCTCCTTAAGAACTGAGTTGAAGAAATGCTCTCTGATGTGGCACCAGGTAGAAGATTTAAGAGAAGCCATTAGAGTGAAACATGGAGAGGAACATTATTTTTTTGGTTGCAGCTGATTGTCAAGATTTCTGATTTAATATGAATATGAAGACCAAGGAAACAAAGGATAGATTAGCATACAAATTTTAGCTGGTGGAACAAGAATACGTTTAAATGGCATGTAATCAGACTGAAGAGAGGTATTGTAAGAAAGGCATGCTGCTAAGTGTAAAATAGATAAAATTGCTGGTTTAAATGTATTTCAGTTTTCCACCAAAAAGTGTCAAGATTTCAACTAAGCCATCTGGAGAGACTAAGAGGATATACAGCGGCATAAAAGTGCTTGTTAAAAGACTAGGCTACTTAGAGATCAAATTCCCAAAGAGTAAATCAACAGAGTTAAAGAGGAAATGGCAACATTTACAGAGAGGGAGAGAGGAAAAGCAAATTAAATTGCTTTGCCAGCCTGATAGATACACAAGGGTGTAGGACACAGCAAGAAAGAGTATTGCAGTGGTTTTTAGTCACTTCTATGGACACTTCCTGGGACCTTAGGGACAGGAAAGGGTCAAGGTATATTAATTTCTATTATGCTGAAGAAGAAGGTTTTAAGTATTTCTTCTTCCTTTGGCTTGATTAGTAGATGTGACCACATGACAGAAGGAAGAAAAGAAAGCTTTTCCTAATGAGAAAAGAGTCTCTGAATTGCGTTGGGAGGGTTAGCATATGGTATTGCTAAAATTCAGAATATGAATAAAACCTGTGCTGAAACAACATTTGAGGACTAAAACTCTGGTTAAACTAGTCACAGATTCACAGATCTCAGTTTTTCAGATGGCAGCGAATCAGGGCTGACCAAAGAATGATCCTGCTCACCTTTTACAAACTTCATAACAGCAGTATTTGCAAAGTGTGACAGAAATAAGGCAGATAGCTGTTCTGAATAGGAACGTTTGCTGTAGTTTCTCTTTCGGTCGTAGCTGATTTTGTACAACTAACCACCTTTTTCTTATTTGTCAAAAGTAAGCACAAGTTTCTAAAGAAAAGCCATAAGGTAATCACAGAATGATATGGGGTTGGAAGGGACCTCTGGAGATCATCTAGTCCAACCTCCTGCCAAAGCAGGTCCTCCTAGAGCAGGTTGCACGGGAACTTGTCCAGGTGGGTTTTGAATGTCTCCATCTCTGGAGACTCCGTCACCTCTCTGGGCAGCCTGTTCTGTCTCTGTTCCCCAAATTCATCTCAAAACTCAGAAAGATACAGGAACAGACACCTTGTATACAAAACGTCCTTTTCCTGTTACTCTTAGCTGAATTTAGAGACTATTACCTCTCACTGCTTGTCTAAGTTAATGTTTTGCATTTTTCCCTTCCTCTCTATGTTACTTGCACTAATTGTAACAACAAAGCAGCCATTTTTTTTTTAAGATTAGAAGAGAATTTCTAATCAAAGAATCCTTCTGTTCAAGCTTCTTTTTTGGCATAATTCAGTGTCAGCTGTATTTGAAATCTATCAGAGAACTTGTTTATGGAAGAATTACCAGGAGAGAGAGGTTTTGGCTCAGAGTTTCAGTGTTCTTGGTACATAAATGCTTGCCTAGAGCTGTGGAAAAATAAAGGCACTACAAAGACATTCCTGGATCTCTTTCAAAAATAGTTGCTTTTAGTCATCTGGGACAAGGAGCTGAGGAGACATAGGGTAGGATTTTGGTCAGACAGTTTGGGATTGTTAAATAATTAACAAGCAGTCAGCAAATTCTGGGCCAGTTATTACATTACTAAGAGGTTTTGTGTTGAATTCTGTGCTCCTCATAACAACCTTCAGTGCCAAGCATCATGCACTCCTATGTAGTTGCCAAAATCCCAGTTCCTTTCCTTGTTGTCAGTGGTCTCATTTTGCGACACCAACATGGAAAGCCAAAGCATGGCATTATTCAACACTGATTTCTCCACTTGGCTATGGAGGGCAGGGGAGCCTTGCTGAGAAAATGCAAAGGCCCAGCAGATGGTAACTTTACCTAGGGATTCTTGCCAGACTACTTTTTTCAGTAAGCAAAGGCTGTCAGGCATACTGCAGGTCATGTAGGCTTTTTGTGTACTAACGCTGTGGGATGGTGACCTGACCTATTCTTTGGCAGTTGTGAGTCTGTCACAGAAGCAAATCTTTCCAAGACTCAGAGCCTGAAAGGCTCTCATATACCATTCCTTATAGAAAAAAATCCTTGAATTCTGTGCGTGTGTCTTCTTTTAAACAGCACCAATAGAAAAGATCACCTTTGACATATATTTATTGTGCTCCCAAACAGTGACAGAAGACACTTTCCGTATGAACAGGAATTAATTATTACTTGGTAACCAATTTGGGGAGCCCTTATCATTCCCAGTTAGACGTTCATACATGGTTTTCTTTCCACAGACCTTTCATCTCAAAATCAAATTGAAATAATATAATTTATTTTGAAGAAGGGCATACTTAAAGTCAGTAATAATGTGTTTATTACAGCATAAATGTGGGACAACCTTCCAGATTGCTACTAACTTTGCTTATAATGATGATGATTCCACCAAAAAAGTAGTTCGTAAATGAAAAGAGGAAATTGTGCAGATGATTGAAACAGATTACATACAACTACTGAAGAAAAAGAATTCTTGATTTCTTGATTGAAAGAAAAGAAAGTCTTATTTGAGAAGCAGATATTATAAACAAAGTTCAAATAACATGATGTGGTTAATGAAAATAAAGTGCATATCACATATGAGGATGTTCAGAGAGAATTACCAAACTGGAAAGCAATGGGGATTCTAAAATCAAGGAGGTTGCAAACATAATCTGCTCAGAAAATGTATGCAATCAAGAAAAGATACACTTAACTGAATGATTAAACTGAAGAAAGATTTTGTTAATCAAAAATACTGTTACAAAGTAAAATGTTCCAGCTAAAATTTAAAGTCTATGCTGTTTTCCCAAGATTTGGGTGTAACTGAATTGCATTAACTGTATTAATGGCAAAAAAAGAAGTCAAGCATGTTGGCAGTAATGGCAGAATTCCTCAAGAGCAAGCAAGATGCCAAAGTTTCAGGTTGTAAAGAGCCATCAGATAGCAGACAAAGATGACATGGAGAGGAAAGCCCTGCCAAACAAATGAGGAAGAGCCTGCAGTTTAGTCAAATGAATTACACTGTAGTATACAACAGTATCACACCGACAGAAATTTGCAATATGTTTGAATCTTTTAAGGCTATCTGTGATTACAATTTAAAATAGTCTGCAAGATAAAAAGAATGGATTAATACAGCAGGAAGACAAGAGTTCAGGAAAGCCCTAGTTTGCTCTTGCTTATCTCTTTGGGTTGTTTTTTTCTTTAAGTTGTAAATATTGAAGTGGAATTTAAAATATGCAGGATTTCCTTTATATTAATTCCTCAAGTGAAAACTTTCTAAGACTTGAGAGTTAGTATTTAGATTTAACAGTGTCTTGTGATACTAGAAGGAGTTACACAAATGTCACAGGAAAGAGTCATGGACATGTAGATAGCTTTATATGTGAGTTCAAGAGAAGAGAATTGTGATAAGGAAATGAAGAAAATAAAGAGTATTTTCAAGGGAAATTCAGTAATGCTTATTCTTACTTAAGGAGCTGCAACATATCACCCAATTAGATCATATGCCTGGGATTAGTGACTTGATGAAAAGTGGATTTAAGAGAATCTGACAGGAGCAGCAGAAGGAAGTTAGCACTGTATGAACTCTGACCAGAAGTGACTTTATGTTGGCATGAAGTGTACAGAGGAAAAGATGAGATCAGTGAAGGATGTCGGGGAATACAATTGAGTAATGACAGGAAACAAGGAGAGATGGACTTACTGGATCAAAACCAAAACTATCTGAGGAATATACTATTTCTGACAAGTCATTAGACAACAGGAAAAGATATCCAAGCAGAAAAAAATAAGGGAAAAAATCCACATGGAGTATCCTTTACAAAATTTCATTGAATAAAAAGAAAAATTACAAGTGACCTCACAAAGGAGGAAGGACTGAACAGACTACAAAAAATAGGTCATTTGCATAAGATATGTTAATGCAAAGACAGAAGATAGGGAAAATGTAAATTCAGGTAACAAAATGTGTAACCAGGCCTCATTAACTGTAAATCACATTTCAATTGATACATAGAACCGTCTGGAGATGAGTATAAATTACTATATTAGAAAGTTGGCAGTAATTTGCAGCAAGTAAGAAAGGAATGTTATCTTCATAAGACACAAAGATGTAGAAAATAAGAAGTGAAAAAGTATTACCAAATTTTTCAAATGTTACTGTTGATGAAATTGGAATATATGTGAAAAGACCAGATGTGACAACAAAGAAAGGCAGAGATCCTCATCACATTGAAAGTACAGAAAACATTGAACAGCAACAATCATCAATGATAAGAATCGGAGAAAATACAGGGTATGGAAAGCAGAAATGGAACACCAGTCATTTGTAGTGTACTGGGATTTTATCATAAGGATAACACATTTGCTGAAGTTTGTCATCCTGTGCTGGTACATAAAGCAGTGTAAGTGAATGCCACTCCTGGTGAAGATACTTGTATTCCCCAATAAACTTGAATGAACCTTACTCCATTG
The DNA here is from genome assembly GCA_013400055.1 of Nycticryphes semicollaris. NCBI lineage: Eukaryota > Metazoa > Chordata > Aves > Charadriiformes > Rostratulidae > Nycticryphes > Nycticryphes semicollaris. The sequence goes on along the minus strand of VXBJ01002094.1, from coordinate 506,501 downwards.
CTCCCTCTGGGCCATAGTTCTCAGTAGAGAAGATGAGATGCCTCAACACAGTAGGACCTTTTGCATATTTCTTCTGCTTAGTTTTTCTAGTGTTTTCTGAATTATAGATACACCAAAGGGAAACGTGCTTTGAAGTTAAAGGCTTTGATTATCTTTCAAATTTGAAATGGATAATCCCCAGGAAACCTAGTTTTCCTCTTTATCAATCTAAAAGTCGTTTCTATTATGCATTTGCTACATCTTTCCCATTATCCTACTAATGGTTCCAAGACACAGGACTTTACTACATTTCAGAAAGTTTTAGAGCTCATCAGTCACGAGTCAGGAATATTTTCCTCTCAAAACTGAGAGGAAAATTCTTGTTACTTTGACTGCATTTCTTCTTATTGTATTAAAGAAAATTTCTAGCAGTCATGCAAAAGTTATGAACCAAAAGTAGGACAATCACTATTCAACAGGATCTCATCCCAAAACATTTACACTTTCTTCACTTTTATTACCCTAAAAAGTTCTATCACTTCTATGTGTTCATGCCCATTAAATATTGGACACCTCTGTCACAGTTTCAGTACCCATTAATCACTTGTCCAAGCTACTATACATATGTGAAGATCTTCTCTAGGAAGTCAGTCTCTTTGTCTTTTCATCATTATAATATCCCACCAATTATTTACATAGAAACAAGGTGTTCAGAAATGAGTGCAGTGTTGCAGCACAACTGTTTTGAAAGGGAATGTTACCACCCTGTTCTTTCATACAATAACTTTTCTTATGATAAACAGATTCTCAGATTCTGTTATTTATCCAACACAGACAGCAATGCATGACCTTTAAGCAGGAAAACTTCTGAAGAGAATCTGCTTCACACATGGGCAGAAAATTTTTCAATTACTTCATAGCAAAGACTTTAGATTATACAGGACTGAATCAAGTAGTTTTCTCTATACATTCAGTTTTAAGTGACAAAACCTTCATTAATTGGCAAAATGTGCCACAACTGCAGACACCACTTGGAATGGTTCAAGTTAGTCACATAGCCTTTTCCTTTCTCATTACCTATTGCTTATGCATTCTATTCAGATTTCCAAGCATGTTCAGGGACTGTTCTGAGCAACAATGCAAGATTTTGAAAAAAGTTAAGCTCTTTTCTTGCACATCTTGGTCTAAATATTCCCCTTAACCATTCACCTAGTAGGTCTAAGCTTTCCTGGATAACATGTAAAGAAGCAAAGCTGATGCCCGCTTAGTAAAGTGATGGATCTGCTTGAATCTCAGTGGATGATGAGGGTCTACATGCTGCATTCGGTTTACAAAATTCTAACTGTGCTTTTGCTGAATAAATGTATGCTCGAAGATTTGAGTGGTAATCTGATGTGGAGCCACAGCTTCTTTGTACTCTCTGCTACATAGAGGTAGGTATTTAAAATAGTATAATGTGGCTGACACTCATTTTACATTCACAGCTACCGATTAACGGCCACCTCAGATTCGTAGTACCCCCATTAGGATTTCCTACTGATTTTGTGTAGAACTGGCAATAAAACACAATGCAGACTGAAGCTAATAAATGTCTGAGGTAGTAAAGAGACATCAACATCCAATCTGGATAGGAGGTTTTTTTACGATTCAAGCTCTTCCATCTGAGCATTTTTGTCCTCCAGATATCACCAGCAGTTGCTGACCATGGCTGCTACAGATCTCTCGGAAATCTTTGTAGCTGGTAACCCTTTAGGATCTTCAGTTTTCCATGGGGAAAGACAGTAAAAAGGTGTTGCAGCATAGGGTCTGGCGACCGGAAGATCTCGCGATGTATGGAAAGATAGGGCCCCCCTCTCCCTATAGCCAATAGCATTTAGCACTTAGTTCATGATGTAAGCGGACGGAAGTGATGTTGTGAACCCAGACTGATGGACCGAGCGGCCTGGGGTTGGCCGACGTGCCGTTCCTGAACCAGGTCGCCACGCCTCCTGCAGGCAACAAAAAGGTGTGGAGAACAGATTTGCCTCCTCTTCTAGATTTGGCAGGCTACTTAGAAATTTCATAACCCTGAATTTAAATGCTGTCAATAATAAAACATTTAGCAAGATTTATCAGGAATGTTATCACATCCCAGAAGGAATGAAAACACAGCAAGATCACGAACAGAAGAAAAAAATGAACTTCACTCCGTTATTTTCTTTTCCTTTCAGTTTCTAATATTAATTTTTCCCCAAGTTTAGAAAATCTATGCATTTAGAAGTTTCTGATATGGCTGTTTCCTGGCATGTCATCACCACCTCTGATTAATTCTAATGTAATAAACAGTACTTTCTACTTACAACCATAATAGAGATTTCCATTTAGAATATGAACCTCAATCAAATATAGCCTCCAAAAGCAGAAATTATGGATTAATCCAGTAACCTCTGTCATCCATGAGGAGCCATATGCACCTTCAGAGCAATGATTCATTCCATCTGCTGATAGGTGTCTGAGGGAGGCAGGACTGAGGCTTTCATTCTCTTAATTATTGGGAGAATCTAGATACCTAAATTCTCAGAAGCCTGTTGCTGAATGATATGAATCTCACTTTTATCCATGAGTATTAAACTTTTAAGATCTCTATCAGCCTCTTCATAACGCTAGGGACAAGGGCAGACATGGCCTTGTATGTGTGTGTATGTGAGTATGTGTATGCATATATATATATACACACACGGTCAGGAAGAAGTAGAAATCCCATTTTACACTGGAAGAACTGAGCCAAAGACTGTTTACTGTAATTCTTGAAGAAATTTAAGAAGTGACTGTACAGCCAAGACTAGCTTTAAGATCTTCCCAAGTATATTACCCGCGAAACTATCCAGACTAATTTGCTTCCCATGGCTGACTGCTATTCAGCTGGATATTTTAGGTGTGTAACTATTCATGCTATGACTTCGAAATCAGTGGGCATATCTGGGCAGTGCCAAGGGTGCTGCCAAAGTCTTACTTCATTGCTAGCAGCTAGCTAGTCTAGACATCAGTAACCAAACTATATTTATGTAACAAAGATTTCTAAGATTTCTAGCCTAAGAGAAAGGGTGTTTAGAGAGCACATGAGAAAAAGGTTTTGACACTCCTTAATTATAATGAACAAGAATTCATAGAAGAGGCTTGTACTGACCCTATAACATCAAGGAATTACTGTGCTGTGGATGTGCTGTTTACTTATTTTACTTATATATGTGCAAATACACTCCTGTAATTGCCAGGACTTTTGCATACCCATGTACAGAGTTAATGCAGAGAGGAAGGAAGCAGTGCAGAAGGAGAGAAAATAAGAGTGTGTTAACTGAAGTATTGGTAATTTGTAGAAGTCACACTTTGTAAAATTATTTCTATTTAATTATGTGTTTCGCACTATACATTTTCAGAAGAGCTGACAAAGGTAACAAAACAATGAGAAGAAAGAATGTAAAACAATTGGCAGGCAACAAAATAAATCCTAACGTGGGAAGAAAATATTTCTCACCAAGTCATTTTCAATATTCAAAAGTTTAGACAGAAGTGATGAGGGTAAGTGCAAGAACACCAACAACAGAGATAAAATAATGGCTGATGTAATTTGATTCAGACTAAACTTGCCCTTTATCTGCAAAAGAACAGATGCTCTAATATCTTGATTCAAAACATATGCCTCTCTCTAGTAAGCAGATTTAAAATTTAAATTAGCATCTCTATGTTGTATACAAGCCATCTACTTATTTTCACAGGAGGGACAGACTCTTACTTGTTCTATCAAGACACAGGTCTCAAAAATACATTTTACTTACAGTGAGTTGTAAGTCATCACATAAAAATAAAATAGGTCCTTTACCATCATGCAGATAGAGGCAACACTTATTGAAACTGTAGAAACTCACAGTGTTAAAAGAACATGTACAGTTCTCTCTTTGACTAATTTACCAGAAATGAATACATTTAGTATATCTGGTTTCCTCATAAGTGGTACACCATAATGTTGGCAATCCTGACCTAAACCACATGGTCAGTCACCCACTACAACTGGTTCTAAATTTTATTAGCTAGTTCACAAACAAAGCACAATGAAAAAATTGATTAAAAAAAATAATCTCATGTCCAGAAGAGTGAAAAACCAAATGCTACGCAATTTCTTCTTCAAATTCTAAAACTTTTCTTCAGACAACATGATAATTATCACTTTGAGAATCCTCAGCTTTCAGCTGACACTGAAGTTGTAAATGGAAAGCCATAGGAATTCCGCCATGTTTCTTTCCTGTTTCATCCATTAGGATAGCAGGGGAGACACAGAGAAAGAGAAACAGAATATATTGTAGAATTATGTGTCTTAGTTGCTCACTTTTAGTGTGAAACATAGTATGTTTCACATACTATGCAGTAAGCATTTCACCTGAGGAAGGAGTGACAATTCCTGAAGGAATCAATAAAGAATCATGAAAGATTCCTATAGTACAGTGTTACTTTAAAAGACACAGCCATAATAATAAGCAGATCTAAATAAGCATGATGAAGTACAGTTTACATTTTTGAACCTGTTTCACGTATAAAGTTATACTTATTGATTTATAGGCATTGCTGCATTTCATACCCACCCTGGACAGGAACATTGTAACGACAGCAGCTTTACTTGGGGTGACATGAATGAGGGGAAGTTGAAAAGTAAATCAATACTAATGCAATCACAGGAAAAGAATCTTAATCTCATATCATAACATTGCACAAGTTGAAGCAGAGTTGAAGGAGAATATATTGATACAGACAAGAGAACTAAAGGAATACACACAGAAACAACACCATTACCATTGAAGTGGAGATGACCAGAGGAAATATTTCAAACCGTCAGGCAGAAAGATGAGAGGAATACAGTGACAAATGAACCAAGCATGACTGATTTTTGGGAAGAACGATGGGAAGGGGAGGCATCACATAACCCTTTGGCAAAGTAAATTGAAAAAAGCACATGTGAATGGAGTGATGTGATTAATCAAAGTGAAGTACAGATCACAGAAGAGGAAGTTCAAAGAAGAATGGGAAAATGACCTAATTGGAAAGCATCAAAAAAAAGGATAGAATCACTAATAATCAGCTAACAAGTTTTAAAAACTACACCGTCAATTCAAAATACATAAATGAGAAGCTAGGAAAACAGAATCACAGAATGGTTGGAAAAGGACCTCTGAGATCAAGTCTAACCATACACACACAAAAAACCCCTACAATCTCAGGCACTAGAGCATGCCCTGAAGTGCCACATCTACACATTTATTAAATATCTTCAGAAACAGTGACTCAACCAGCTCCCTGGGCAGACCATTTCAGTGCCTGACCACCCTCTCAGTAAAGTAATTCTTCCTAATATCTAATCTAAAACTCACTTGGTGCAACTTCATACTGTTTCCTCTGATCCTGTCATTATTCACTTGGGAGAAGAGGCCAACAGGCCAACACCCACCTCTCCACAATGTCCTTTCAGGTAGTTGTAGACGTCAATGAGATCTCCCCTCAGCCTCCTGTTCTCCAAACTCAACATGCCTAAGTTCCCTCAGCCTCTCCTCATAGGACTCTAGATCCCTCCACCAACTTGGTAGCTCTCCTCTGGACACGCTCCAGCACTTCAATATCCTTCTTGCAGTGAGGGACCCAAAACTGAACACTGTACTCAAAGTGAGGCCTCACCAGTGCTGAATACAAGGGCACAATCACTTCCCTACTGCTGCTGGCCACAGTATTCCTGATACAATGCCAGGATGCTATTGGCTTTCTTGGCCACCTGTGTGCATTGCTGGCTTATGTTAAACCAGCTGTTCACCAGCACCCCCAGGTCCTTTTCTGATGAGCAGCATTCCAGCCACACCTCCCCACGGCTGTAGTGCTGCATGGGGTTTTTGTGACCAAAATGCAGGACCTGGCACTTGGCCTTATTGAACGTCATCCCATGGGACTTGGTCCATTGATCCAACCTGTCCAGGTCCCTCTGTAGAGCTTTTCTACCCTCAATGAGATCAACACTCCCAAATAGTTTGGTGTCATCTGCAAACTTACTGAGAGTACACTACATCACCTCATCCAGATAATCTATACAGATATTAAACAAGTCTGGCCCCAAAATTGAGCCCTGAGGAACACTGTTGGTGACAGGCCACCAGCAAGATTTCACTCCATTAATCACAACTCTCTGGGCACAGCCATACAGCCAATTTTTTACCCAGTGGAGAGTATACTCGTCTATGCCATGATTCACCAGCTTCTCCAGGAGAGTGCTGTGGGGGACGGTGCCTTACAAAAGTCCAGGCAGACAATGTCCACAGCCTTCCTCCCATTCAGAAGGTGGGTCACAGGGTCATAGAAAGAGATCAAGCTGGTTAAGCAGGACCGCCTTTCATGAGCCCATGCTGGCTGGCCTTGATCCCTTGGCTGCCCTGCTCACTCAATATGATCCTCTCCATGATCTTTCCTGGTACCAAGGACAGGCTGACAGCCCTGTAGGTGCCCAGATCCTCCTTCCAGCCCTTCTTGTAGATGGGCATCAAATTAGCTACCCTCCAGTCATCTGCTTGACTAGTCCCCTGTTGACTAGTATTGTTTATAAATGATGAAAAGAGGTTTGGTGAGCTCTCCTGCCAGCTTCCTGAGTACTTTTGGGTGNTGGGAGAAGAGGCCAACAGGCCAACACCCACCTCTCCACAATGTCCTTTCAGGTAGTTGTAGACGTCAATGAGATCTCCCCTCAGCCTCCTGTTCTCCAAACTCAACATGCCTAAGTTCCCTCAGCCTCTCCTCATAGGACTCTAGATCCCTCCACCAACTTGGTAGCTCTCCTCTGGACACGCTCCAGCACTTCAATATCCTTCTTGCAGTGAGGGACCCAAAACTGAACACTGTACTCAAAGTGAGGCCTCACCAGTGCTGAATACAAGGGCACAATCACTTCCCTACTGCTGCTGGCCACAGTATTCCTGATACAATGCCAGGATGCTATTGGCTTTCTTGGCCACCTGTGTGCATTGCTGGCTTATGTTAAACCAGCTGTTCACCAGCACCCCCAGGTCCTTTTCTGATGAGCAGCATTCCAGCCACACCTCCCCACGGCTGTAGTGCTGCATGGGGTTTTTGTGACCAAAATGCAGGACCTGGCACTTGGCCTTATTGAACGTCATCCCATGGGACTTGGTCCATTGATCCAACCTGTCCAGGTCCCTCTGTAGAGCTTTTCTACCCTCAATGAGATCAACACTCCCAAATAGTTTGGTGTCATCTGCAAACTTACTGAGAGTACACTACATCACCTCATCCAGATAATCTATACAGATATTAAACAAGTCTGGCCCCAAAATTGAGCCCTGAGGAACACTGTTGGTGACAGGCCACCAGCAAGATTTCACTCCATTAATCACAACTCTCTGGGCACAGCCATACAGCCAATTTTTTACCCAGTGGAGAGTATACTCGTCTATGCCATGATTCACCAGCTTCTCCAGGAGAGTGCTGTGGGGGACGGTGCCTTACAAAAGTCCAGGCAGACAATGTCCACAGCCTTCCTCCCATTCAGAAGGTGGGTCACAGGGTCATAGAAAGAGATCAAGCTGGTTAAGCAGGACCGCCTTTCATGAGCCCATGCTGGCTGGCCTTGATCCCTTGGCTGCCCTGCTCACTCAATATGATCCTCTCCATGATCTTTCCTGGTACCAAGGACAGGCTGACAGCCCTGTAGGTGCCCAGATCCTCCTTCCAGCCCTTCTTGTAGATGGGCATCAAATTAGCTACCCTCCAGTCATCTGCTTGACTAGTCCCCTGTTGACTAGTATTGTTTATAAATGATGAAAAGAGGTTTGGTGAGCTCTCCTGCCAGCTTCCTGAGTACTTTTGGGTGAATCCCATACAACCCCATAGACTTATGAGTGTCTAGGTGCAAAGGCAGATCATTAACTATTTTCTCCTGGATTATGGTGGGGTGGTGGTGGTGGTGTTCTGCTCTCCATCTTTATCTTCCAGCTCAGGAGGCTGAACACCCTGGAGGAAGCTAGCNCCATGATCTTTCCTGGTACCAAGGACAGGCTGACAGCCCTGTAGGTGCCCAGATCCTCCTTCCAGCCCTTCTTGTAGATGGGCATCAAATTAGCTACCCTCCAGTCATCTGCTTGACTAGTCCCCTGTTGACTAGTATTGTTTATAAATGATGAAAAGAGGTTTGGTGAGCTCTCCTGCCAGCTTCCTGAGTACTTTTGGGTGAATCCCATACAACCCCATAGACTTATGAGTGTCTAGGTGCAAAGGCAGATCATTAACTATTTTCTCCTGGATTATGGTGGGGTGGTGGTGGTGGTGTTCTGCTCTCCATCTTTATCTTCCAGCTCAGGAGGCTGAACACCCTGGAGGAAGCTAGCCTGACTATTGAAGACAGAAGCAAAGAAGGTATTCAGTATCTCAGCCTTCTCCTCATCCTTGGCTGCAATGTTCCCCCTCACATCCAGAAAGGGATGGAGATTCTTCCTGGCTCTCTTTTTACTGCTGATGCATTTATAAGAACTTTTTTTTGTTGTCCCTTATGTCAGTGGCCAATTGCACCNTATGAGTGTCTAGGTGCAAAGGCAGATCATTAACTATTTTCTCCTGGATTATGGTGGGGTGGTGGTGGTGGTTTTTTTGTCTCCATCTTTATCTTCCAGCTCAGGAGGCTGAACACCCTGGAGGAAGCTAGCCTGACTATTGAAGACAGAAGCAAAGAAGGTATTCAGTATCTCAGCCTTCTCCTCATCCTTGGCTGCAATGTTCCCCCTCACATCCAGAAAGGGATGGAGATTCTTCCTGGCTCTCTTTTTACTGCTGATGCATTTATAAGAACTTTTTTTTGTTGTCCCTTATGTCAGTGGCCAATTGCACCTCCAGATGGGCTTTTGCCTTCCTAATTTTCTCTCTGCACAACCTAACGAGATCCCTGTACTCCTCCTGAGTTGCCTGTCCCTTCTTCCAAAGGTGGTAAACCCTCTTTTTTTTCCTAAATCCCATCAAAAGCTCCTTGTTCAACCAGGCTGGCCATTTTCCCCACTCTTTAATCTTACGACACATGAGGACAGCCTGCTCCTGGTCAGATGTATTTAGCTAGATGACAGCAAGAAGGATTCAATTAATTAAAAAGATAGAAAACATGTTACACCAGAACAGGCTCACAGGAGGCTCCTAGAGAATGTGCACAACACAGGGATGTCATAGTATATTGTCTGTCCTTTTGGAATGGATTTGCATTAGGCCATGGACTAAAAAGGCTTTCTTGACAGCTGAAAGCTGCCATTACAGAAACTTGATAATTTCTGGCAAACTAGTTCTTGAATAAGAGAAATAGAGCCTGAGGAAAGAAGGCAAGCCTGCCCAGCAGGGCAGAATACCCTTTTCCAGGAAAAAAAAATAAAAATGAAATACATGTTTCAAGACTTCATCAGAAGTGATTTCTCCAAATGTTTTGAAGCAGTCTTTAGAAGAAATTTATCTGAACTGGAAACATAGAAATAGTGTAATGGATCTATTTGAACAGGAGAAGGCTGGGGAAAGGACATTTTTTGTACCTTATAAGACTGGTCAAAACTGAGCTCAAAATCCATCTGTGTCACAATCACCCATTATTGCTCTATTATTTCATTCCTCTATTCCACTTTCTAGCTCAGTTTTCTCTTTTTCTGTTCATTTCAACTTATTTTCTTTTTCTGATGCAAGTAACTGTCACCATATTGTTCAGTAACAAAATACCTGTAATTCAGCTATTTGGGTCTGATATTTTTCTGGTATGACAATACGTTATTTTATGAAGCTCTGAGAGTGCTGCCAGCAGAATGCAGATTCAGATCGAGACATTTTGTTCAAATGTAGAGATCCAATATGAGTTTTCTAAATCCCATGAGCTCTTCTAGCTTTGTAGTCTTCCAGTTTTTCTCTTGAATGTACTTACTCAGTTTGCTCCCCACATATTATCAAAAACATCTGGGATGTCCCTGTTATTTACAGACAGGATACACAAATGTAGATATGGTTGCAAAACTTGAAAAATTTGGGCAAATATTACTTTGTATCGCTATGCTAAAATCAAATTGAATAGACTTCTGGTATCTTGAAAAAGCAGTATGTCAGATGATTAATTGTAATGCTGAAAAGGCAGGGAAAAAAATTATGTCTTGAGCAAATCACTAATCTTTCATTTGCAGCTGACTAAACTGGAGATGATAGGTGGTTTGGGCACTGTAGGGAGCAAGTATTTTGAGGATGTAAATGGTAAGTATCTTTTTCTTATTATTGCTACCAGTTCACAGATGGAATATGGCAACAAGTGAGAGGCTGCATTGCTGCTCAATTCCAATATAAAAGATTCTGACTGACTATCTGAGAAACTGTTTTTTTCCATATAACCTGGTGGTAGGAGAGGAAACGAATGAAGGTAACAGTCCAGCCAACTCTAGTTAATAAGTATTCATTCAAGCAATTTGGTAGTCTTCAGTTAGATGAACGTATGCAACACCTGGACTGATAATATTCTAAGCATGTGGTTGTGCTCCTCGGTACCTGTGAATCTGCAGATGCAAATAAATTTGAGCTTTCAAAATACCACTGCTTTTCTTCTGACTAGCAAAGGATTAGCAAAAAGCAAGGAAAGGATAATGAAAATAGCTTGCAGCGTTTTTTTGTTAATACAGATTAGCAGTAGGTATAACTCAAATACCTCTCTACTTCTCTGCTCTAGAGTCAAGTATCTCTGAAGTAGAGCAGCTTTGCTGCTTACTCGTGGATTTTGACAACTTCATCCCTACTACCTCCTTACAGCAATATGGATGCACTGCTTCTCATAGATATTCACACACCAAAGGAAGCATGTTCATAAATTTTGAATATGTATTAAATCAGGATAGTCTAATGTCTTCTCTTCACTCAAAACTGCTCAGTATTAGAGCAGACCTTGCAGGCCTCTTAGCAAAGAGCTAGTTCTAGGGACCTGTAGCTTTACACTACGAGTCCCCAGTGATTTAGGCAACAGGGACACTAATCCACATTTGAAGGGAGTTTAGGTATCTGTGTTCTGGGTTCATCCCAAAAGCGCTACAAACTCCACACATATCTCTGCACAGACTTGTTTTACATCAAGGTAACATCTCATATATTCAGTGTCCAGCTGCTACTCCTCTTCTGTCTCACTGGTGTCTTACTAGCTGTGCTTCTGATGCATTCAAATGAGTAGACACTCCAAATAGCTCCTCTGAGCATATGAGTTTCCATGCAATAAAATCCTCCAAGACTTTTGTGTAAAGACCCTCAGAAGAAAACTTCTATCAATGGAGATATAGACTAAGATATAGTTCCTAAAACCCCAGACCCTGTCAGCTTAGACCTGTGCTACAGAAACACTGGGGTTCTGGTCCTCCTGCACCACTCGCAGGACACAATGGCAAAAACTGACATAATTCTGGTATCTCAGGACTGAGGGAGATCTTAGCCTTGTTTTCTTTCCCATTTACATAGAACAATATCACCTTCTCCTCCATCTGATTTTAGTTATTTTTAATCTTCCCACCATCTACAGCTACCAACTAGCAGCATAATAATCAGGTCTCCATTAATTAATTAAAGAACAACGACCAGATCCATTAGTTTAAGGAGAAATACTTATCCAGAACCAGGTCTTCAGGTAAAGTCTGGAGTATCAGCTATAGCATCATCCCAGCTGAGGTCAGGGAAACTTTTATCCCACTCACAGGATGCAACAGAGCTGAAAAATGAACCAGAGCCTTCTTGACAGCCCTGAGAAGAGGAACGAGGAGGTACCAGTACATCCACACATACTGATCCAGAACAATGTAATTCCTAAATTGCTTCAGTTTATTGCCTCCTATGCACTTTTCAGATTTAAGATTTGCTAGTCAGATCATTTGCCACCATTTATTTAGCTATGAAAACATTTATTGAAACATGCAAATTTAGAAAATAGGTTTCTTTTTCACAAAAATCTCTGGATTTCTTAAACTTTTACCTTAAGTGATATGCTGCTCTTAGTGCTGTGAAAACAGTCCTTTGATTTTCAGGTCATCTGGAAATACTGAAAATAAAGTTTCTTCTAAAATTGAGTGGTTTGTAGATTTCAAAGCTACTACAGATTTACACCAGCCCAGCTAAAAGCCAAATTTGGCTTTCCATTTGTCATTACCTACTGAGTTTATGGATGGCTTGGCTAATGCGATCCATGATTAATGACACAAAATATTGCTGCACATAGCCAAATATTCAGAATGCTCTACAGTTATCACTGTGCTGCACAAATGGCAGTAACATTTCGTCCAAAACCTGATACAAAAATGAATCTGAATTCTTTACCAGAGAAAACATAATACATTATTTTCATGCCTTGCTAATAATGTGTGCTTTCCCACTGTCTTCAAGCCTGTAAGTTAGCTGTTGCTATGTCAGTGACTTCCTCTATGAAATATATTTTTGCATTATCTACCACCCACTCTCTCTAAAATTGCATACCTACTAAAAGGTTAGTGCTTGCGAATCAAACCAAAAATCTTTCTTATGCTGTTCTGTTCAGCTGTATTCCTACATAGCCAGAGTAGCTCCTCAGTAATTTTCTCCTTGTCCTGGACGTTCTGGCAGTTTGTAGCAGTGGGAAGTCATGGGGCAAAACATATCAGTTCTCAGAAACTTTCAGCTGTAACTCTGTCATGTACTGCATCCTTGAAGAGATTCCATCAACTGACCAGCAGAGAAATGAGAGATGCTTAAAAGAGCACCTGTAGTCTCCCATTTTAAGTTTTTGATTATGGGGAAAAAAAAGAAAAAAATTAATAATGAGGAAGTTACATGATTATGAAGGCTCCCTACTAGTGATTTGATGTCTCAGTTCTGGTGAGAATTTGCCCAGATTTGTCTTACTCCACTAGCAGATATTTAAGGACAATATATATGATAGAGGTCAGTCATTCTTCAATCTGGGTCCAACACTATGTTGCAACTCTTTCTTGAAAAGCAAGCAAATGTAAATATCAAGTCTTTACAAACTTGATTCTATTCTCTGTTGCCGGTTTGTGCTTTCAGGTGTCACTGAGGTGTGATTGGTACAAACCGATACGGATGTTTTTGCAGACATGTCTGAAAATCCCTTCATTAGCGTTATACTGGGTCCTTCTCTGTGCTCTGATGTGTTAGTCAGCGGTTATTCCTGCTAGACTGACTGTTTGCTATGTAGAGCAGGGTTGTCTCAATGGGTTTTGCTTTGAAGGTGTAGTACTGGGCAGCTAGAAACAAAACAGGTTCTCTTGAGATCCTGATGGCTTATATGTAATTACAAGAAGCTTTGTGAAATCTTTGCTCCTAAAAAGGATTGTGTTAAAAGAAATACTCTTTGGAGGATAAGTCACTATTTGTTATTACAAAATAGGAAACAAACAAAACAACACTCTTTAAGTAAAACCATTTAAAAATTCTAGCAGTTTTTCCACTCTCAAAACCTAAACTATCATATTAATGTTATAAAGGAGAATAAATTAAATTTTCATTTGGCTGAGTACTATGTATAAAGTGCAACGTGTTGTAAGTCTGTTTATCAGGCTGGCTGGAACATGACTAATAATGAACTGATAGATTAGATTCTTGTTATCACAGTATAATAAGAATTCTTTCTTATCTTGCTTTATGCTATTTTTTATGAAGCAGAAAGAAAATACATTTTCATATTGTTATCATTCTTCATTCCACCAATCTCTTCTTTAACAAGCTTGTCAGTATTTCAGAGAATTAGTTGAAAAATTGAGTGTGTGGAAGACCAAGAGGAGATTTATGCCAGGAAGAGGTAAGTCACACCCAGGTCTGTGCACTTCATTTCTATGGCATTTTTAGAAGAAAATCAGTACCATATCAGTAAAATATCACATCCATTAGGTAGTACTTTCTTTTTTAAAAAGTTTCCATGTTGTTAATTTCTCAGAAGGAGAAGGGTGGTGGTATTGCTTTTGGTTGGTTTGTTTTTTTTTTTTTTCACCTTCCATCTCCTTTTCATTGACCAATCTCAAGACAGATCCCTGGTGTGGAACATCTAGCTTTTGTATATGACCTTTTTTATGCTCTCAGTCTGTAGGTGCATTTTGTTCTATGCACCTGTGTGCATGACATTACTTTGCACAAAAAATGCAATCTAAAGGTTCCTGAAGGAGTTTCTGCAGCTTGTCCATGGAAATAAGAACAGATTAGGTTCTTATAGATTTGAGCTAATCACTTTAACAAACTCTATCAACTGCCTGAGATCTCTCTGGCCTACCAGCAAACTGCTCCAGGGATCTGTTTCTCACTTCTTTGCAATGTCCCAAACGCATTCTTCAGAGCTTTACAGTCAAACATCTACTCCTATACTATCCTACATTCCTGTTTCTCTAGAAAGTAAAAGTCTTTAAAAGCAATTGCAAGGATCTAGCAGGCAAATTTCCTTCTCTTCTAGAACTGAATTAACTCCTTATCTTCTGGAAAAATAGGGAATACACACCTCTTCAGGAGGTTTTGATTCATATTTTCCATTTGCTATAAATTTTAGAATAAACATCTAAGTGGACTTGCAACAGCCATCTGGCCTTCTAGAAACAGAATTTTTAGCCACTTTTTTATTGAATCCATGTGCAGTGGGTTTTTTGCCCCCTTCCCCAATCAAAGAGCAGTAATTTTTTAGTGACCTTCCTGCTTTGGCTCTACTTTTAGCCAAACCAGAATTCAGAGATGCCAACACATACCATCAAAAAATTCATTTCACTGTGGTGCAGCAGCAAGGAAGAGGTCTGACAGTCCAGCTCAAGTATATACACTGCTTTCTTTTCAAGGAAGAAAGACTTCTGTAGAAAAGTTCATCAAATCAAAATGTCAGATTTCAGAGGGAGGGGAAGATTCTAGCTTATTATATATTCTATGCTATAGCTGCTATATTTTCCTGCTTGGCACAGTCCTGATAAAGTCAATTACACTGAAGTTTACTGCATCTAAGAGAATTCACCTGGGCTTGGAAGCACAGCAAACTCCTTTGGGGATGTACTTTAAATGTATTAGATTCCTCTATAAAAGAAGATTATTTTCTTCTTTTATTAATTACACTAGTATTATGTCCTTTTCCAAAGTGATATTTTTCCATATGCTGTCCCTCTTTTAAATCAATTGTTACCTCCTGTGACAGCAGCCAATGTGTCTTGCAGTAAATGCTACATTTGTTATGCCAGAAGGCATAACAAACATGACACAATAACTACTTGCTAATAGATAACTGAATTATTTAAAACATTATTTTAAAATGTAACACATGTTCTTTAAAAAACGAGTTTTTCATAAAATTTGCCAATGTTTTCTACCACAAGGGACTTTCCTAAACCCTACATTTCTGTGATCAAAAGATTCAGGAATAATCACTGGGCAGAGGCCATAGTTTAACCTTTCCTCTTCCTATGTACCAGTAGAACAGCACAAGGCTCACTCCTCCTTGCCCTGGCCCTTCCTTTCTGTTTCCCTCCTGTGCTCTCCCAGTGTGTTCCTGTCATGGTGCTGGCCCTCATGAGGGAGTGATAGGGGCATGCAGGCCCAGAGTCTGGGCACTGCAACTTCACCTCTGGGTGCCTGCTATTAGATTAATTTTGCTTTAAAGGAAAACTGAATCCTCCATTACTCTTACAAGAAATAAAACAGATTGGATCTGAAGAAGGCCTTGTGCTGAGCTAAGTGCTTCTGAAGCCTCAGATGTCTGTGGGTGTCAGAGGAAAGTTTAGCACTTCAGGACAGCAAAGGAGAGTAGGACATAAATCTAACCATGGCCATAGATGAGGATTTTATGGGGAGTCACTCAATGAGTGTTCTGTTTCAAAACAATGTATCTACTGGTGCAAGCTCTTAGTAAATCATACCAAAATTATTGTGTAATTAATGGCAAGAGAGATAAGCTACAAGAGATAAACTAGAAGCATGGAAGACTATTTAGGTGTTAGAGATAACAAAGTCTGCCAAAACATCCCACTGGATACTCAGAGCAGTAGCCAGAGCAGTCTCAGGACTATTAGCACTGATTTCTGATGATGGTTAGAAGATAGTGAGATCCCAAAGGACTACAAAAGGGCTAAAAGGAAATCCTTCTCAAAGGTAAAAAAAAAAACGTTAGTGACTATTCAACTTATCTGCAGTACCTCAAAGAGTACTGGAGTAAATTATCAAATAATCTATCAGTTTGTTAACACCAAGAGAGTAATAAGAACCATTTAACAAGTATTAGTCTAAAACAATTTGTGCTCATGCAATATAATTTCCTCTTTCAATAACATAATTGATTAAGCGGATAAGTGGGAAGCATGAAATGTGACATATCTTGTCTTTATTATGGCTTTTTACACAGACTGACATGACATTTTCATAATCAAATTAGAGAAATAAATTCTACATAAAACTGCTCTACAGAAGTTGAATACAGAATATTTCAAAGTCTGTTTTTGGTGGTTCTCACAGAGATATGGCCTATGTCTTAAATTTGTCAACGTTTTCATTAAGATGAAAAATTATATATTGGCAAAATTAACAGACAACACCAAATAGAAAGCACTCTGGATAAGAACTTAAAATTTAAAATTATCTTAACAACTGTGAGAAATCATCTGAAAGAAAGAAGTCGATATGTTATGTGTTACGTATGAGGTACATCACACAAGGGAAAAGACAGAACACATAAACGAAAAATATGGAGTAAAAGGTTTAAAAACTACTTCAGGAAAGGATTAGAAGTATATTGTAAATAATAATGCTGCTTCAAAAAAGGCAAATCACTTTATAGCATATTCTAAAGGTGCTCTTATAACTTAATCACTTTACTATATCTGGGACTATATATAACACGGAGCAAGGCCTCCATCTTTTGACATTATGCATGAACAAAAATCTAGACAACAGAAAATTCATAGAAAAGGAAAAAATGTAAAGTATTTCAATCATTCTGGAAAAACTGAAGTAGTGGAAGTTCATCAATGAACAAGAATAAATAAATAGGCTGTGGATTCCATTTCACATAGATAAAAAGTTGATGAACAGTGACACATTATATGCTATGAGATTGGAAAGAAATTGCTATTTATTGAAAAACATGTTTGATATTGATATTTGAAGGACTGTAAGGAATCACTGAAATGCTCTTAATCAGAATTTTCAAATTAAAGAGTATAGTTACCCTAACCTCAGGGACATGATTTACTTCTGTGTAACCAAACTTCACTAAAAATACACGTGGCAAATCTAAAAGGAGATAGTTGCTGCTCACTAAACTGTCCGGAGATCATACGACCACTGAACATTCACAAACTGATAGATTATCTCTAGCTTTCTGGTTAACCATCCTTCAGTTCATGACCCCCAGGTGTCAAAGCCACAGGTAATGGCACAGAGACTGTGGGAGCTGAGTGATTCTTCAGCCAGCACTCATGCATTGGTGAAAATAAAAGCGCCAGCCCTGGAAAGAGGTAGGAAGCAGAAATTCCTAGGGCTTTCTGAGGAATGTGACCAAGAGTGGCACAGCTTTAGATAAAGGAAAGCCTGCCTGGGGTCACAAGCTGGCTGTTAGGAATACAGGCTGCTCACTTTGCCTAGGCAGAAGAGAGATCTCACCTGTTACAGCAGCAAATATCATTCAAAGCGCCAATTACCTTTGCATAGTTTTCTACAGATGCTGCTTTTAGTCATTCTCCCTTCCACCCCCATCTGTCTTCCCTCCTGGGAGCAAGAGTTGATCTCTGTAATTTTTACCCTTACTCTGCAGCCCTGCCAAACCTCTCTCACACAGCTTCTAGAAACCCTGTTGCTTTCCCTGCTTCTTTCCCTGCCCATGTTTCCTTAATCCCTCTTCCTACCCTCCCAAGCACTGCATTTCTAGCTCCAGTCAAATAGTAAGAGGGGAAAGCATCAAGATGAGACTTAAAAGACTACAAGAATAGAACAGGAGACCAAAACAAGAGTTTTCTAGTAGAAAGGAAGAGAAAGAAATGGGGGTGGAGTTAAAGCCACATTGATAAAAAAGCTGAGAGGAAAAACAAGTAATGAGATCATTCGGAAAAGCAAGGCAGGAAAAGGTGAAGGAGTCAGATGGTGGCAGGATGCTTTCCTTCAGAGCCTGCCACTAGATTCAGCGTTTCAAAGGCTCCTCTTTTTAGCAAAATTCAGCATAATATACCAGTGAAATGTTTCTTTTCCTTCCTTCTAAAGATAAAGTGGCATGAAGGCTAACATTATTGTTCTCATCAGTTTCCCTAATTGAAAACATGAGGGTTTGTTCTTTGTCATTCCAACAGACAGAATTTCTGTTTTCTCACTTAACTTTAAAGTAGTAGGAGGTGCATTTTTTAAAAGTTATTGGAAGACGCTAAAAAAGCCTTTTGCAAATTTGGCAAGTCAAATATTCTAGTTAAAAAACAGCAATATTAATGAAATCTGTTCATGGGCACCTTGCTACAGTTTTTTTAACTGCTTGTTAACCAATTAACCTTCCTCTTAAACACTTCTCTACATTGTTTTCATGTAAACTGCATTTCCTTATACAACTGCTGTCTGAAGGCAGAGAAAGTATAACAGATCTCTTATTTAGCCTTTTGTTCCTAAATGCAATTATAATCTTCCCAATCTATATATTGTCTGGATATAATATCTCCACAACGTAAAAGGTGTCAGCACAATATCTGATATTATTGGGCCAGCCAGCATGGGTTTATGAAAGGGAGGTCCTGCCTGACCAACTTGATCTCTTTCTATGACCATGTGACCCGCTTTCTCGATGAGGGGAAGGCTGTGGATGTTGTCTACCTGGACTTTGGTAAGGCCTTCGACACCGTCCCCCACAGCATTCTCCTGGAGAAACTGGAAAATCACGGTGTAGACAAGTGTACCCTCCGCTGGATTAAAAACTGGCTGGATGGCCGTGCCCAGCGAGTTGTGATTAATGGAGCAAAATCCGGTTGGCGGCCAGTCACCAGTGGTGTCCCTCAGGGCTCAGTTCTGGGGCCGGTCTTGTTCAATACCTTTATCGATGATCTGGACAGGGGGATTGAATGCACCCTCAGTAAGTTTGCAGATGACACCAAACTAGGTGGGAGCGTTGATCTGCTTGAGGGTCGGAAGGCTTTACAGAGGG